>RJVU01051519.1:8211697-8233760 GCA_003731715.1 Anabarilius grahami | reverse complement strand
ATTAACTCTAATGTATTTATTAACGTACAATACAGTTGAAAAACATTTGGGGTCGGAAAGGTTTTTGTAAGAAATCTCTTATGCTCTCCAAACGAACATTTATTTGATCAAAAATACAGTAAAAACTAATATTGTGAAATATTAGTACAATTTAAAATACAGGTTTTCCATTTTAATATATTACAAAATGTAATTTATTCCTTTAATGGCAGAAGCATTACTCCAGTCTTATTATGAATGTTGAAAATATTGCTGCTTAATATTTTTGTGGAAACTCTGATACAATTCTTTTATGAATAGAAAGTTGAATAGAATATTTCTGTTACTTTTGATCAATTTAATGTGTCCTTGTTGAATAAAAGTATTAATTTCTTTAAAGATTTTTTTTACTGGCCCCAAACCTTTAATTGGCTGACCATTTTGTGTGTTTTTGGTGATTTAATTATCAAATTATTACATTAATTCCCCCCTCTTTTCCTATGTATGTGTAATATCTTTGCTCACAACCCTTAAAGTCCCCCTGTGGTGAAAAAAATCAAGTTTTTAGTGTTTATATGTCTGTGATGCTTAAAGACAATCCATGTGCAAATTCAACACCATTGCTGAGTATTTTCTGTTTAAAGCGGTGATCTAAAGACAGTCTCAAACCCGCAGTTTGAAATCGCTGGTGTCTGTGACGTCACAAACTACCTTGTAACCAATCACGTCAATGTGTGGGCGGGCTTTAGCATATCATTAACTATGACCGATCTGAAGCAGGGGAGTCTCAATAGAGAATATATCCCAGTATATTTTTCTGTTGATATGAAAAATAATGTAGATTTAGCAATATGGCAGGTGTATGATGTTACGATGAACTATATGCTGATATAGTGAGGATGCTGATTGTTAGAAGGCAGCTGTCTGACTCTGAGATGGCGAACGGGAACATGGTTTGTGTAACAATAGCAACATATTATTAGCTGTTGGATTACATAACATGGTCAATCAAAAAGCTAATCATAATAATTACCATCATGTGTCCGATGTTATAAAAAGTGACACCATTGTGCAGCGTTTACTTCAGTAAGTTGACCGAGTGGATCTCTGAGCTTGTGCGAGTGAGTGGAGGCGGGGCTAATTAACATATTCATAGATCACCGTATATTAAATGAAGCAGGGGTGTAGAGTTACATTCAAGCTGTTTTAAGGCAGGAAACAATGCTTAAATATGTCATTTAGGTGATCATAGATGACTTTTAAAGGGATGCAATTCTTGACTACAGTGGGATTTAATAAACCCCTCAACAAACAAACAAATGTACTACACTGTGACTCACTGTAATGTTGTGTTAGATTAAAAAACTAAAGCTTTTGATTATGGCCCAGTAGGATATTTGTGTTAGTCTTGATTTGGGCAGAGATAACCCTACAGTTCTCTCGCTTCTACCCGAGGACCCAGTCGGGACTCACGGCTGTCCAATCAGATCAGTTTGGCGGTGTACATTTGTGAAAAAAGCTGTCAGCGTGTCATAACTATCACAGTTACACCTGTGGCTTTAATTCCCTGCATGCTGCACGTTAACGTTTGGTTTTTTGTGGAGTCTGTGTTTACTCGAGTGTGTATTTTGTCTTGTATAGCAGGTCTAATTACTGAACAGTAAGTGCAGGAGCTCTTTGACCTTTATACAAGATTCCTGGCGGGTGGTTCATCTGCCCCGCTCTCCTCCAACTCATTAGCTAATATTTATAGCACACTGCTGCTAACCGCTCTGACAGCAGCCTAATAAACGTACCTGTGTCTTTATTTAGTCCGACTTACCTGTTCTGTCCATTCTTCCTTTGCACATTGTAGTCTCTTTTTCTCTTCGCTCATTTCTCCCTGGGGGTCGAGGATAAAGGTCAGTCTGTTGTATCAGCTCAGTGTTTAGAAGAGAAGTCACAACCTGTGTTGCGGAGTCGGGGGTCCAGGTCTTTGTTCAGCAGGATTCTCTGATCTGTTGACCTCAAGGTAGCGGATAATAAAATGACCAATAAATTAGAGCAAGATAATGGCAGTGGATTAATAGTAGAGCTGCACAATTCTGGATAAATTGAGAATCAAGATTTTTCTGGTCGACTAGTAGTCATTCATTTTAAGCGATTAGTCAAATAATCATGCGTTTATTAAAGGCACACTATGTCAATTTTCGCCACTAGAGGTCGCTTATTCAAACCAAAGGCGTAGCTTGATGACGCCTTGATGTTGTGGAATCATGGGAGGTGTTGTCTTCACGACTACATCCAGTGGAAAAGAATCGGGATGGGACTGGAGTGATTGCTAATGAGAGACGAGCGCGTGACACGCCTCGAGAACAGCAGGACTTTTATTATGCCGCAGTCGCCACTGTCGCTTCTTCTGGTCAAGCGTATGTGGGGTAAAGCAGCATTGTTTTATCGTATTAGATACATTTGTGTGTTGAAAGTTGTTGTAGTGCTACTATGACACACTTGTTGCACACTACAGTAAACTAGATCCATATTATTCATGGTAAAACATGGTACTCGCGGTAAATTTAGATTTAAACAATAAGACTTACTGTGTTGAGCTATATAACATGATTTGTTTTCTGTCGATGAATGTATCAAAACATTCGCTTGTCTAATAAAACACACAATATATTAAAGCGTCTTTGGTGTTTCTATGGTTTCTACAAAATAAAACCATAAACTGAGGGTAACGCAGGTATGAATGTGTAACACGCATGTGTAAAGCTTGCCATAGCGCACCGGCAGAAGCAATGATTATGAATACGTCGGGGGAAAAACAGCAAGGAGATTGCTTTAATATCTTAATAATTAATTGATAAACTAGTGTTTTCTGTATTTTCGGCTGCAGTGATGAAGTTGAAGATGCTGACTAGTAGTGGACATGCATATATTCATGTTTCATACGGTTTTACATAACTTGAGAATATTTGTTTTCCACTTGAACTGGACATTTAGCTTTCTATAGATATATATTTTTCTTGTCTGTGAGGTAAGTTTATATGAAGTTTCGTTTCTTTCTTTTTTGCCACACTCAGGTTCACACAGAGAGAGATGGCAGAAAGGGCAGCCTGTTTGGTTTCATTACTTTATAAAAGCATGATGTTTTGTTGTTATTGTGAGTGCACACAAAAATGTAGACTCCTCACAGATTCAAAAGATGTATTACTCTTATATCTTGCTTAAATGACAGAGTATTTTAAGTTCAAGTGCAAGTTAGCTGTCATGCAGTAAGCGCGCTACTATTCAGCTTTCACACTTGAATAGCCCACATTTTTCTTGGTTAATGTTAAAGTGAGCAGCCATGTAAAGTTGCTACTGCTTACATGTTTGAGAGAAGCCATATTTGAAGTTGATGAATGATAGGCGAGCGTTTGGATGTCCAGCTGGTAATGATCTGTCTGTCACAGACTGCGTGACTTTTTTTGTTTCTGCAATTTTTAATAACATTTTGGTCAACTAAGCCTAACAGTTAGTCGAGTATTAGGGGGCAGCCCTAATTATAACAGCATTTTTAACAGCAAAAACAATAGCAGTGTTTTATAAGTGTGCAAATGTAAAAATAACTACTGAGAAATGTCATCAATGTATTAAATAGCCGAGAATATTCTTAGTGGCTTTAATAGAAGCCACAATCCTCTAAAATCTGAACAAAAGTGCAGCTCCAGTGGAGTGAATGGTCTTTCTCTATGATGGCTATGCTTCTGCTCCTTCTGTCTTCAGTGTTCAGGCCACCTGCCATAAATCTGATCAAACGGGAAATGTTTCCAGCAGGATAAATGGCTGCCTCTCACAGGGGAGCCAAGATTGATAGTCAAAGTTAAATTGTATTAGCTGTGCAGTTTAAATATTTAACCCAGTCTTATCATAACTGCTCTTAACACTTAAAGTAAAATACAGCGGGGGTGTCTGGAGAGGGATCTGTGGACATATATCTCTCACCACCTCCATGTTCCTGCAGTGCTATTGTCCAATAATACTTAAATGGCTTGACTTATTACGAATGGTCATTATAAAGCTCTCTAGAAGATTATGGGTGATAACACACTCACTAAGTGTTTTCATTGAGGCTACTGCAGGTTTGTGAGCTGCATTGCTATTAAAGGTGCAATATGTAAGATTTTTGCAGTAAAATATCCAAAAACCTCTAGAACAGTGTTATATATTTTGTTCACTTGAGTCCTTACAATATCCCAAATGTTTCCAACTATTTGTAAATCGTGAGAAAATTGCAGTTTTAACCAGGGCTCCGGGACGTGAGGAGTCACCTGTCAATGGCGTCATACCCGCGTTACCCTCAGATTCCGGTTTTATTTTGTAGAAACCATGGAAACACCAAAGACGCTTTAATATTTACATGTTTTAATAGACAAGGGAACATCTGTTTTGATATATTTATAGACAGAAAACTAATTGTTATATAGCTCAACACGTTTAGTCTTATTGTTTAAATCAAATTTTCTTGATCTTTTGCGAGTACCATGCTTTACCACGCCTCAGAGAAAAACACTATTTTGTGAAGTAGCTAACATAGCATAATCAGATGCAGCTTTATTTTTAGTAACAGTAATACAGACTTTTCTCCATCATACAATACGTTTTAAAATGAATTGCATGCCATTTATCAACACAAGCCATCCAGCATTTAATATTATGATATATTCTAAAATCGATCAATCTTACTGAAGTGTGTAACAGTGTCTCACAGCAGCCGCCGAGCGAACGCACAGAGTAACGTTATAACATCATTTTCAACACGCTCAAATGTATCTAATATGATAAACAGAGCTGCGTTACCTCATACTCATGACCGGAAAAGCAGAAGCAGCGACTGTGGCATAATAAAAGTCCCGCTGCTCGTGAGGCGTGTGTTGCTCAATCGCTCCAGCTCCTCGTTCAGCTCCACAACACTCGACCTGCTCTGCTTCATACTACAGTAACATTAATAATCACATCCATGAACATGATTTCTTCCCGAGTCCTTTCCCTATTCTTTTGCACCGTCCGTTGACGTGGAGACCACATGTCCCAAGATTCCGCCCTCAAACTTGCCGTCAAGCTACGCCTTTGTTATGAATATGCCTCTAGCGACCTCTAGCGACCTCTATTAGACAGAATTCTTACATACTGCACCGTTAACATAAGGATCAATGACATNTATTAATTTAAATTCCTTTCGGTCTATAAATGTAACTTTTGCACACAATGACTTGAAAACACTTTCTATAATGAGCATGTTTTTAATGTCTGAAATAAAAGTTTGATATTTTTTGAGGGGCATAAAGTAAAAAATAAAATGTCAGGGTCCTACAACTGCCATCATATCAAAATGAAAAAGCCTCATTAAAAGAATTAAAGTTTAAAAAAAATTGTTTTACAATGTTTTTACAAAAAAAAAGTTTCATTGCTTATACAAAAAGACATTTGTCCACCAAATCAAAGTCATGTATTGCGAACTAAACTCTGCTGCAATTCAGTGTTGGATTTGCACAAAAGAATAACATGACAGCGATATTTTGGAAAAAATATTAGACTATTCACAGCATTTGATAGCAATCGTAAATGTTAGCCTGGCTTTGTTTGGCAAACAGTTACGCTGTGTATAGTGGGCGTCCATACGGGTTTATTAACATGCTTACTAACTTCTTCCTGAGTCTCTCCATCAATGTCGACTCCGGTTTGAACAATGTAAGGCTGAACACCGTTACTGACAATTCTCATTTTGGCTGCGTGAGATTCTCCAGCTTTGTTGTTGTTGAGCAACCGAAGCGTGAGCTGTTAAAGCTCCGCCCTCTTCTGGAAATGGAGCCGGGAGCAGCAGCTTATTTGCATTTAAAGGGACACACACAAAAACGGCGTGTTTTTGCTCACACCCAAATAGGGGCAAATTTGACAAGCTGTAATAAATGATCTGTGGGGTATTTTGAACTGAAACTACACAGACGCACTCTGGGTCATGAGTGTCGTGAAAATAATAATTTCTAGCACTGGCTGGTAACTTTTTTTTAAAAAAAACACTGGTGGGGAAAGAGTTAAGATGCATTAAATTGAAACTTTCCTTGAAAATTCTATAAAGGTTTTTCCAAACCATATAAATCAACATGAACACAGAGAGTATATTTCTAAGAACAGAAAAGATTTTTCCTTCGCTTTATTGTGGATATTTGTCATTGACCTGTAACAGTTTGTCACAACAGCGCTGTTGCTGCTTCGCATTCCTCTCGTTTGTTCAAATGAGAGGAGTTGCTCGTTTATGATTATAATTAGCCGATTAGCGTGGTTGCGTGTCACGACAAGTCTAAATAAACACAGCTGCACAGTTTTCCTGTCGGAGCAGCAGATGGGACAGGGAGAGCATGTGAGTATTGCATGGAGAGAATTTTTTAGTAGAGTAGCATGCCGTTTGCCCTTGGACAGTGATCTCTCACCTGAAGGTAAATGTTTATGACGGAATCATCATTAAAACTCAGATGTTTAATAGGTCCAATTAAAACAATGACTTCATTTACAGCTGAATGAGAGCCGGCCCTATTTATTGGGAGCTGGAGTAATTGAGTTCTGGGCACTTGGACCGTTAACTCCCTCCTGCCTCCCGAGAGCCACTTCTGTTTAAAGGATTGAGGAAGTTTCTGAACGCTAGAGGGCGAATGTTTGGGGCTCAAGGGAAAATGAATCTAATCACTATTATGTTTGGAAGAGTGTTTAATCAGAGAGTTTCATTTTTGCATTGACAGTTCACAACTGAAAAGTTACTGTTGAGTTCTGAGAGGGAATAAAAAGCCACTTCCTATGCTTCTTTCCCCAGCGTGTGTCTGTTTTACGGGATTTATGGGTTAAAGAATGAGCTCCTCTCCGTAAGCTTCTCTCAACATGATGGGATCAATGTCGTTAGCCGTGAGATGACGAAGCGGTAGAACATCTCTCCGTGGGCCGAGCGCAGATTGCCACAGGGGCCGTCAACCGATCGATAGGGACAGAGGCGAGCGATTGACTGACACCGCCCTTTTCCTGGCACGGGCAGAGCATCGAGGGAAAAGAGAAATGGACGAGGGAGGGGAAATGTTGAAATAATGGGCCTTGGAGGCTTTGAGTGTGGGGCGAGCGCTGGCCTGTGGAGGAGAGTGATGGGAGAATTAGGGGTGTTCTGGGTTAGCGATTCCTCACACACACACTCTCATGAGGGGGAATGAAGTAGACCACTTTACCCACTAAACTGGTGTTGTGTTTTCTGCACACTTGCTGTTGGTCCTTCTTCATAATGCATATATTCCCTCTGACCTTTTCCATTTCTTTGTCATTTCAGTGGCTCAGAAAATAGTTGCATCCCGGAAGAAACAGCAACTCTCAATCGGACCCTGTAAGTCACTGCCCAATTCTCCAAGCCACTCCTCCGTCTGTGCAGCGCCTGTTTCTGCAGTGCATATAAGCCAGGTGAGTCTCACACACTTAACCCTCAATGTTTTATTTAGGGTCATGAGTGTGCATTCAAAGTGTTTGGATGTGTTTTGGAAAGGCTGGACAAATTGTGTTACAACTTTTGTGTTGGCGTCATATTGATCCCCCCCCCACCCCATCCCCTTTTGGTTTCCATGCAAAACCAGCAAAGAGTCTGGTAAAAAAAAAAAGAAAACCTTTATTGTAGCTTGTCAAACACTAAAATATGTAAAATACATTAGAACTTGTTAAAGGGGACATATGATGAAAATCTGACTTTTTCCATGTTTAAGTGCTATAATTGTGTCCTTGGTGCATCTACCAACCCAGAAAACGTGAAAAAGTACAACCCAGTAACTTTGTTTTTGGCAAACCTTCATGTGAGAAACGAGCCACTCAGATTTCGCTCCCCTTGTGACGTAGGAAGGGGATCTTATTATAATATTACCACCCCTTAATCTGCACGTTTCCACCCATGGTGCCGCCATTTTGTTTTCGCAAGTGAAAACGGTGTACCAGTTCTAACGCCATGGCAAAAGTTTGAGCAAAGCATGCTAACTGTTCTGTCGTTGACTGCACAGACGAGCACTGAACACTATTTAGAGTCTTGTTAGCTTGGATAGCCTGCAAGTTGACTGCTTAAAAATTCCGAGCATTATTTTGGAAAAAATATTGGACTATTCACAGCATTTGATACCAATCATAGACGTTAGCCTGGCTTTGTTTGGCAAACAGTTACGCTATGTATAGTGGGCGTCCATACGGTTATATTAACATGCTAGTCGATGAGTTGAATCAACTCCACAGCAACTACATACATTTATCCACTAACCATTCAGAAACGTCCAGTTTCATTCTAAAAGTTGTAACTTCTTCCTGAGTCTCTCCATCAGTGTCGATTCCGGTTTGAACAATGTAAGGCTGAACACCGTTACTGACAATCCTCATTTTGGCTGCGTGAGATTCTCCAGCTTTGTTGTTGTTGAGCAACCGAAGCGCGAGCTGTTAAAGCTCCGCCCTCTTCTGGAAAGGGGGCAGGAGCAGCAGCTCATTTGCATTTAAAGGGACACACACAAAACTGGCGTGTTTTTGCTCACACCCAAATAGGGGCAAATTTGACAAGCTATAATAAATGATCTGTGGGGTATTTTGAGCTGAAACTTCACACTTTCTGGGGACACCAGAGACTTATGTTACATCTTGTGAAAATAGGTCCCCTTTAAATTTAAGACTCAAATTTTCCTCTCAGGATCATCCGCTGAATTATTCAAGGAAAATTCACTGTTTCTTTATCTGCGTTTCCCCCCCCCTTCAGACAGTAATCCTCTTCCGCATGGCTCAATCCTCATTGATTTCTCATTAGCAGTGTACAAGTGAGCCTGTGTATGTGCAGCCAAGCTCTGAGAGGCATAGGCGAAGCTCAGGAAAAAAAGGAGACCTATGGTGTTTCTTTGTAACGTGAGATTATTTTCTTGCTTTTCTTGCTAAGTGATTCTTGCTCTGTGTATGTTACAGACCAGTAATGGTGGAGGCAGTTTGAGCGATTACTCCTCTTCCGTGCCCTCCACTCCCAGTACCAGTCAGAAGGAACTGCGTATCGATGTACCCCAAACTTCCAACACGCCTACGCCCGTCCGCAAACAGTCCAAACGACGCTCCAACCTCTTTACGGTCAGTCTGCTCTTCCGTTAGGCATGATTTTAATTGTTAATTAGTGCATTACCACAATAGCAGCAGTTAATTTAATTACAAAGTGAACACATCAACAATAACAAAAAAGTTAATAAATAAAAAATGTATTTGATAAAAATATATATTTTTGTGTTTTATTTATGTATTTATTTCTATGTGCACGTCTGTTCAAAAAGTTTGGGGTCAGTAAGTTTTTATTTATTTTATTTAAGAAATGTATACTTTTATTCAGCAAGGATGCTTTAATGTGGCAAAAGTTTTCTGTTTCAAATGAATGCTGTTCTTTTTAACTTTCTATTCATCAAAGAATCCTGAAAGAAATCACATTTCCACAAAATAGTAAGCAGTACAACTGTTTTAAACATTAAAAAATGTTTCTTGAGCACCAAATCATCTTATTAGAATGATTTCTGAAGGATCATGTGACACTGAAGACTGGAGTAATGATGCTGAAAATTCTACTTTGATCACAGGAATAATGTGTATTTTAATATATTATTTATATTATTATTTATATTATATTTTATATATTAATTTAAATTGTAGTAATACTTCACAGTTTTACTGCTTTTTATGTATTTTTGATCAAATAAATGTAGCCTTGATGGAAATGTACTCTTTCAAAAACATTCAAAATCTTACCAACGTCAAACTTTTTAATGGTACCCTATTGAAAAAAAATATGCACTAAAATATATTTGAAATACATTTATTTTGTGTACTACAAATACATTTACATTTTTTTGTGCTTAATAAAAACACCCTGCAGTTGTATTTTTGGTTTTCTAAACTGGTTAGGGATGCACCGATATGAAAATTTAGGCCGATACCGATAACCGATAATTCTTTATATTTGAAAGCCGATAACCGATATACTAGCCGATAAATCTAAATCCAATTTTTTTTTTTTTACATTTTTGAGAGCCTGATTACAAAAACAATAGTCTCAAAAGCTTAAAAGCCAATCACACAATTATAATGTTCTCATTATAATTTAATATAGCCTATAAGACAAACTTGCACTGTATTTTCCTTTGTGAAGTGATTCCAATCATATTTCAAGCAACTTAAAACCATCATAGTGAACAGTGCGCATCTGAAGTGTCTCAGCTGAAGGACGTAATCCATTATTTAATATCAGCTTTAATATATCAGTCAAATTTTCTTATTGAGCCGATAACGATAACATTAAAAATTAAAATAAATCGGCGGATACCGATATGGTGGCTGATATATTGTGCATCCCTAAAACCGGTGTACTTAAAGTCTGCTAAATTAGAACAACTAATTTTGTTCTTAATGCACTTTAATTGTGCAGAAGTAGTGCTGAGATCCAACTAAAGATAAACTGAAGTATATTTGATTGTGCTAAAGCGGAACTATTGCAAGTATACTTAAATATCTTGCATTTAAAGACTGATATTACACATTAGAGATCATACGATCCTTATTAATAGTGATATTGAAACACTTTTTAGGCGTAATATTAAGAAATGTGCATTGTGCAATAAAGAAATACTCCAAATAAAGTTGAATTATAATTTTATATCGGTTAGTTTTAAGTGATATGAAACTATAAATAACAATAAATATGTTAGTGGATGTTAATTGAAGTATACTTAGGTTACTAGGTTTTTGTTTTTGTTGTTGTATACATTTTATATGATCAGTTCCTCTTTAAATTCATAGCTGTTCTTCCAGTCTCAAGCTCTTTAGTAGTCTACATCCTGCACATGTACCACATGTCTTGCTTTAAAGAAGTTGGGGGGGTGGGGTCACCTCAAGGTCAAGTTGACCCCTCCCACACCCCCTTGACTTTTGAAGTCGTGTGTGTGCCCTGCACTCCAAACTGGATCTGGTCTGAAGTCCGGCTCAATTAGCAGCAAGCTCGCCTTTGACTAAAATGATGTCTTCTCCCCCACAGTCTCGGAAGGGAAGCGAACCAGACAGGGAGAAGAAAGGGATGGATGGCCGTGCAGACAGCATTGGAAGTGGCCGCGCTATCCCAATTAAACAGGTAGGGTCTGGCCGTCCGTCTGGGCTGGTATAATTGGTGTCCAACAGCGGCGTATTGTGGACGAAGGGGCCTCAGATCAGTACTCAGACCCGCGCGAATCCCGTTTGATGCCATCTTCTTGATTAACAGTGAAAGCACGCACTTGACATCAATTAGAGCCAGGCTCTCCCGTGTGCTGAAATGAGATCATTAGGATAAGAAGTGGGAAGGGATTTTTCTCTCCTCGATGCACCCCCCCACAGCCAAAACCCCTACACCATCTCACTCTTCCACCTTCTTTTTCCCTGTCAAACGCGAGGATAGAAAAAAAGCTAAGAGGAGCCTAATGAAGTGCAGTCTACCAATCTGCATATGGGCCCATCTTTCCCATCAGCCCTCCCCGACAAGTGGTGTGTTTGGGGGGGCGAATGAGAAGCAGAATGTGATGTGAAGACGACCCCCTCCTTTGCACTGTGGGAGAGATTGTTTGACTTGGCCTTAATTTGTCACAAACAAGGGTGTGTAATGAGAGAGTAAAGAAAAACGCTAGCTAGCGTCAGGGGTGGGGGGGCGAGATCATCCTCGGCGTATCTCAGCTGGAGTGAAAGAATCAGGTAATTAGCGGCACTAATCGTGCCCTCTCATGTCAGCGCCGTGGCCTTGTTTGTAATTTTCTAATGAACAAATTGCATCTCTGATTAAAGCTGCCTTTAAGTGAGATCTGTGTTTATTACCGTGCCGCAGTGGAGCAGCGCTTCCGTCGTCCGCCGTACAGCGCAGCTGGCGTTCAAGAGCGAAGCTGCAGACCTTTTGGATGCGTTCGGATCCCGCTGGGTTCACATTGAGAAGCTCCATAGGAGGCGAAGACATTTACACAAGACTCTCGCTCAATGAAGCGCCGCTGTAATCGGCCCCTCTTTTCTGTAGATTAGACGTTGGAGAATATGTTGCGTCTCCGCTGACATTGTAATACTGAAATCCTGCTTAGTGCACTCATAATGCGAATGTCGAAATATGAGCGCTTGATCAATGATGTGACATTGATTTTTTTGGTCCATACATTAAAATGCATTTTAGATTGAACATACATTTTTTTTAGTGCTGTCAATCGATTCAAAAAGAATCAACTAATTAATCACACATTTTTCTGCTATTAATCGTGATTAAAAACATTTGAGTTTTTAATATTTTTGTATTGTAGTAATTTCACTGTTACTCTCCAAGTTAATGTAGAAAAATGTTAATGTTAAAGACAGTATATTTTAAATCATCTTTTTATGAATGAAGGCCAGTTTCACTGATACTAATACTGCTACTGATGTCTCTGGGAAATTTATCAATTTCAGCATTTATTAGGCTTTAAAAAAATAACTGTTTTTAATTTAGGTGAACTTAAAACAATCTTCACATAAACACATTATAATAAATGTCATATTTACCAGTCTAACAGTAATTTACAGAAATTGAATAAGGTTACCAAACACTTTACAGTCTTCACTGCATAAATTATAAATTAAATCTATATCAATCCTTATTAAAGCTACAATTTTCTCTGTTCTCTTTGTTCTTTGATGCACATTAATGACAGACATCATCACAGCAACTGGTTTATTAGGCTGCTGTCACTTTAAGAGCTGCCGCTGCCGAACATGACGTGAATCTCATTGTGTAATTGTTTGTTCAAGCGCAAAAGATAACTCGATACTGTGTTTTTCTGTGTCACATGACACGACATTCACAGAGAGCACGTTCTCGTTTGTCTTGTGGCGCTTGAATTGTTTATAAGCATTTGCGTGAATAAGAGCAATGTAACGCTATCCAAATTATTACGGGAAAAACGGATGCTGTGTTAATTGCGTTAAGTATGTGCAAAAATTAATGTGCGTTAAAATGAAAAAATTCATCGCATGCGTTAACGCGTATTCAAATTCATTTAAATATTCAAAATTGTCAGGTTGACATAACTGCACTCTAAAAAATGCTGTGTTAAAAACAACCCAAGTTGGGTTGAAAATGGACAAACCCAGCGATTGGGTTGNCATAACTGTCCTGATATCATAATAAAGAAAAAAATAATCATTAAAAAGAATACAATTCTTGAAAATATATTAATTATAATATTAGGCATAATATTTTATTTCTTTGAAAAAAAAAAACAAGTAAAAAAATGCTCTTAATTTGAAAAACAATTATCCGACACGTGTTAAGTGTTATGAAATTCATGAATTAAACAGTAAATATCATTATATAGAGGAACCCAGAAAACCCTCATGCCGTAAGATTTTATAAGATTACTTTTTTCAGACATTTCCTAGATGTAAAATAGCTGCCCAGGAGCGTTACCAAGATGGCCGCTGAGCGATTTGCCTTAAAGGGACTCTGGAGGTACTTCTTTTTTGAGGCACACAAGCGAGTGCTAATGCTGCCAGCAGTGATCTCTCACCTCCTGCGGCTCTATTTGCATAAATCCTGTTAAAGTCAGTGGCGGTTAATGAAGAAGAAATGAGACTGGCCCGGCTACAGCGGTGCTGAGAGCAGGGCGCCGCGCTAGTGGCAGATGGGAAGGCTGAGCCGTAGCAAGCAGCTGTGCAGAGGAGAGAGCAGCGCGGACTGGGCTTGCGCTGGGCTAATTTGTATGTGCGATGCCAAGAGCAATCAAGACGATAACGCGTGTTCTCAAGAGAGAGGGTGGCTGCTGTTCCCCAACATGTAGAACAACCGTGTTATATGACATCAGAGCACGTCATTTGCATAAATTATTAAAGTTTACATTTAAAATATGCACTTAGAGGGGATAGTTCATCCAAAAATTTTTGTTCTGCCATCAATTATTCAGTATTGTGTTGTTTCATTCATCTTCAAAACACAAATGAAGATATTCTTAATGAAATCTAAGGGATTTCCGATATACTTGCCGTACTTGCTTGACGCGAGAACAAACCTCATTGGTTCAAACATGACGCATGAGAATGAACTTCATTGGTTCTCACGCTTCTGTTTACCAAATCTGAGTGCTCTATGTATGATCTCTGATGAATGTTTATATGTGAATAAAAGCCTAAATTAATTCAGTTCATCTTCATAAGACTTGGATTGAATCACTGCTTTCATATGGATTTCGTTTTACAATCTCTTTATGAACATTTTGAATCATCAGAGTTTTGGGTGAATGGACTTCTTTTTTTTTTCAAAAATATCAAAAATATAATTTTCTATGAAGCCCATGCGTATAATGAATTATAGCTCCATTTATACTTATTCATAAGTAAGTATCACTATTCTATAAATATATTTATAAAGACTCATTAAGACCTATACTGCATTATAAGAACAGTTATAGATACATTTATATTATTTTTATGATTACCTATAAGTCATGCATTTGCTTTTTCAGTGTGTATGCTCATAATCCATTATACACTGATTTGTAAATAATTAGTTATGTTGTCTTTAATGGCTGATGTTTGCATTAGAGGTCATGAATGGTAATTTTGATTTGTTAAAATCTATATCTCCTCAGCCATATGCATGATATTGCTTATAACTCATTTAATTAGTTACATTTACAAGTAAACAACTTAAAATGTATAATCAGCACATTTTCATGATTTCTTAACATTTGCTTTAGGAAAATTTCATACTGTTTTCACTTAATCATCAATGATGCATTTATAGAGATTAATAACTGTATTATCACTCACAATAAGTGTTTAAGAACACAACACATCTATTAATAACAATATATTCACTTATTTGACAGAAACAAATCTGAATGAAAAGTCATTTCTAAATTAATATTTATAAATCAGTGTAAAATGAATTATAAACATGCACATTGAAAAAGAAAATGCATGACTTATAAGTAATTATAAAAAATAATATAAATGTAACTATAACTGTTCCTATAATGCAGTATAGGTCTTTATAAACATATTTATAAAATAGTAATACTTATAAAAAAACTGTAAATGCAGCTATAATTCATTATAAGCATAGTCTTCATAGAAAGTTTTACCAAAATATCTTCATTTTTGTTTCGAAGATGAACAAAAGTCTTCTGTTGAATTATAATAGGGAGTTCTCATTATGTGCACTAGTTTTATAGGTACTAAAAGAAAGGTTTTATTTAAATGTTACATGTGTTAGAGATCCTGCAGTACAGTGAAGCACGAGCGGATGGAGAGAGTGTCGCGCGGGGGTCCTGGCGCAGAGCCATATCTCTGAAGGATCTCTCAGCCTCTTGACACTGCGGGTACATAAATGAGGGATTAATTTCCCTGGTGTCAGACAGAGCCTGCCCCACACTTACGCACACACTCTTACGCACACACTCTTGTGCTGATCAGAGGCTTCATTGGTGCCCGTGTCCCTCATCTCATGAGGAGATCAATCAGCCAGCTCAATCAGAGCTCACCAGCCTCTGCAGTGTTTCAGTTCACTCTCTCACTGGTGCTTCAGCTTCATGTTAGTCCTCATTGTATCCCAAACTGACTGTTTGCATTTTCTATGCTGATTTTGGGGCAAAATTTGTGGAGTAACACATTTAGACTGCACTTTTTAGAAAAACAAATTATATTGTGGTTATTTCCATATGTAAATAGATATCAATTGGGATTTAAACTGCGATATGATAAACGTTTAGTGCTTCGTTATCAAGGCAAAATGAAAACTCATGCAGTCACATTGTACCTACACATCTGGAACCCAGTCAACATGAATATTAAAAAATATGAGTAATAATAATGATAATATATTTAATAATAACTTTACATAATGTACATGTAGCTCAGTGGTTAGAGCATGGCACTAGCAATGCCAAGGTCATGGGTTCGATCCCAGGGATTGCACATACTCAAGATACAAATGTATAGTATAATGCAATGTAAGTCGCTTTGGATAAAAGCGTCTGCCAAATGCATAAATGTAAATGTAAATGTACATATTAATCTAAATGCCACTCTTGGCAGCGTGGACGGCATCGGGATGTTCACTGACAGCATAACGCTGCAAAGGTACTTCAAACTTTTTTTTACCCAAAGAACGAAAAAGAACTCTGGATGAAATATTACCACTCTGCTCACATACTCTGCTGTGGNATCTATATTATTAAAGACAAATATATTACTTAATAAATTTAATATTTTCTTAAATGTTAGTACAATTTTACTGTTACAATTACATTTACTTTTGGTGGAAAATTAAAGAAACACTTTAAGTTTCAATAATCGGTAACACTTTAATATAGGGAACACAAATAAACGATTAACTGTGACTTTTCCCTCAATAAACTCCTAATTTACTGCTTATTAATAGTTAGTAAGGTAGTTGTTAAGTTTAGGTATTGAGTAGGATTAAGAATGTAGAATAAGGTCATGCAGAATAAGCCATTAATATGTGCTTAATAATTACTAATAAATAGCCAATATTCTAGTAATATGCATGCTGATAAGCAACTAGTTAAAAGACCCTAAAATAAAGTGTTACCCAATAATCATATCAAGTCATATCATAATTAATTGTGCAGCCATAGATGCATGTTCAGATCCTGCACACTTCCCTGGATGCCCTTTCTATGTGGTCCCGCCCATTGGTCCTTTAATCAAACTAAGTTTAATTTATAATATCTTTTTGATCCGTGACATCTTAGAATCTCCCGAGCCTCCTCAGAAACAGACACGGCAGCTATGGAGCCGCTGACCAGAATCCCTCCATCAGATCAGTGACTGCGTCTGCTGCAGTGGCATTTCCTATCTAATTGGGCGCTACGTTCAGGCGATGAGTGTTTCACCAACAGTACGAAAGCGGCCCGGGCGCGTCCCCTCACAGACGATAACGCAGCCGAGCAGTTTGCGCTCAGAGGCACGGGGCAGAGCTTCGTTTAGGAATTGGATGTTAATTGATTTGATAATTCCCTGTGGACTTTCCTCTTACATGCTCGCGTCTCTCTCGATCTGCCTCCTCGCCTCTCACTAGCCACAGCAGGCTGCTGGGCGTTAGACCTGCTCTCCAATTAGCGCGTGCGGGCATGTACACTTCCGAGTCTACCTTCCTCGCATTAACACCTCTTCAGTGGCCTCTTTTGGTCCAGGAATGTGATTTTAAATGATTTCACCAGAAATCGCTCACTCACGGCACTGCATTAATCTCTGGCCTGAACTTTTGTGTGCTGGCTCTCAGCTGCACATCGTCGCCGGCTGTTGATGAGGAAAGTCATCTTGTAATCTCTTTGGCAGATGTCTGAGTGTATTAGATTTATCGCTCAGCTGTTCCTTGAAGGTATGGCCGTAATTGTTAGTGAGTTACTCGTACACGGATGAGTCCTGAACAAAATCGATTGCTTTTTATGCTTTGGATTTTCTGTTTCACTCAACACTCGTAAAAAATAAAGTTTCCAAAACGTGTTGTTTTTAGACTATTGGAAATAAAACTTGTGTTAATTTATTGCACTTTATCTATTTGCATCTGTAGATTTTAATTACAATGCAAATCTTTATCTTTAAAAGTTGTTTTCTCAAAATTATTTATCTTGCACTGAGCCAGAAATCTCCACTTCAGATGAAATTGCATACACCAAAACTTAATATTCTTTTTATATTCTGGCTATACATATTCTATCATTTCAAAATTTTTTAACTTTCTGAAGGTTTTTACAGAGGGATTTGTTTGTTCATCATGCATGATTTTAGACATTTATTCCTAAAGTCTTTTATCTTTAACTTTTTCTGACTGTTGACAGTATTTTCAGATTTATGGAGTGATAGAAAGAGAGATCCAAAAAAATTACACCTAGTGTAAATAGCGTATCGCTAAGAAAATGCTGCTATTGTCACTTAGTGTAAATGTAATATATCGCTATTTTCACTTAGTGTAAATAGCGCTCCCTATTTTTATCCTATTTTGCCTAAATGTCCAATCCTGCTCCTGGAGGGCCACTGACCTGCAGAGTTTAGCTCCAACCCCAATTAAACACACCTGAAGCCGCTATTCAAGTCTTACTCGGCATACTAGAAACTTCCAGGCAGGTGTGTTGAGGCAAGTTGGAGCTGAACTCTGCAGGACAGTGGCCCTCCAGGAGCAGGTTTGGACACCCCTGCCCTAAAAGAACAATTTTTGTCTTAATGTGAAAAACATTTTAATAATCTGAAGAATTTTTTTCCACTATAAAGAACCTTTTGTGCTTTGGACAGGTTCCATTGATATTGAAGGTTCAATAACTTTAGTTTAGGATCCAATTCTCACTATTAACTAGTTGTTTTTTAGCATGCATATTACTAGGATATTGGCTATTATTAGTACTTATATAGCACATATTAATGCTTTATTCTGTAGGCCTGAGACAATAAATAGATGCATTTTGATTTGAGTTTCTGAGATTTTCCAAATTCTCTCATTCACACACTCAAATGCTCATGAAGAAGAGCGCTCGTGCGTTCGGCTGAATCTGAGAATGTACTTGCGCCTCAGAATGCTTTAATGACGTGAGATTAATGTAAACAGCCCACTGCAAACACCCTTGTAATTCACTTCAACCTTTTCAAACTTTATGAATGATTATTTTATAGAAGGTTCAAGTGGTGTGTGTAAGGCATTGGAAGCTTTCAGCTGTTTCTAAAGCACACAGTGCCATCTGCTTCTAAAAACTAAGCTCAGAATTGATTCAAGAGAGAATTGCGATGCATTTGGAAAATCTGAGAATCGATTCAGAATCATTTTGCGATTCGCGATACATCAATTTTTTGTCCCAGCTTCATTATTCTACATGACCATATTCTACATCCCTAGATCCTACCCAATACCTAAACTTAACAACTACCTTTACTAACTATTAATAATCAGTAAATAATCAGAAATTAGTTTGAGGCAAAAGTCGTAGTTAATAGTTAGTTAACAGTGAGAATTGGACCCTAGAACTAATATTTCCCCAAGAACTGATTTCTCCCTCAGGCCATGTTCATGGTTGCATCCGCACCGGGAATAGGAACTCTGAAGCGGCTGACAGCGGCGTCTTTATGCACGGCATTTACAAACGCTAGAAACCGGTGGATTGAGGTTGCCGTCGTTTACATGCCTAAAAAGAGCAAAAAGTGGGGCTAAGAGATGAAATCTCCTATCACAACTTTGAGTATTACATATCATCGAGGCAGAGAAAAGAACACAACCCTGCAGACAACAGATAAATGTCGTTATCGCTGTTATCTATGTTCGTGAAGTAAATGTTTACGCGGCTTTTTAAAAATGCCAGGTGCCAGTGTTTGACCAATCAACGTACATTTACGTCACTGATAGTTCCTATAGTGCTGGTTTAGACCCTACTCAGAAGTGGAAGCTAATTTAGTTCCCCCAAAAAGAGTTCCTGGAACTAAAATCATTCCTAGTTCCTGCGGTGCAAACACAACAAAATCCAGGTACTTTCAGCCAATAGTTCTAGGAACTATGAAAAGGTTCCTCCATTGCGAAAGCCCCTATTTCACACGAATGAACTTTTATTTGTAAGAGTGAGGAGCAATGAAAAGGCTTGATTGATTTCTGTTACGCTGACGCACAATTCTTCCTCTTAATTACAAAATTTCACAAAAACAAAGACACAAAACTGGTGTGAACTCATTCAGTAGTGTTTTTTACTGTGTATGTGCACATGCTTAAGGTAGTTTTTTTCTCTCTGAGACCCTGTCGCAGTTTATTTGCCATTCGCTGTGATCTCATTACGAAGGTTATTGTCCTGACTCCTGAGCTGAAGGTTACGCTCTCGACATGGCTCTCAGCTACAATAAAACCTTTGTAAAAAAACGCCTTCATTAGAACATGCTCCTCATTAAAACACGCAGACGGCTTGGTGGACAGTAATGAGGCTGGGGTGGGCTCATACTCTCCAGCAATTAGATGGCTAAAGAGGAGCGTTTTCACCGCCATCTCCCTGTGGAGCGCTTCAAACTGGACTCTCTGAGCCCTCCGAGTGGGTGTGGTGAGGTCAGACGTGTCACCTGAATTTGCCATGACAGCTCTCGCATCTGCCAATCACAGCCTCCTTTGACCCTCTGCCTTGTTATTAATACCACTGTTTGTCCAATCACCTCAGAGATCCCGGTTGTTTTGACATCTATGATATATTATGACTATATTATGGTGTTTGTTTTGACTGTTGGTCATTTTTAATGGCTTTTAGTGTTTTCTTTCTTTCTTTCTTACTTAAATGGCTCATTTAAATTTGTCAGAGGTCACGCTGAACTATGATTATTATGCAGAAACTCTGTTGAAACTTGGCGAGGTCTTTGGATTGCCTGTAAAAATAGTTTTGTTTGATAGAGTTGTTTATGGCTTTGTTCAGAAACTAATGTTACTCTAATGATCGCCAGCTTTGTTTACTGACCCTGTGCAGCCCGGAGTCTGTCGACATCTGTTCCACGTTCTTAATTAGCCGATTACCGTGCACACACACATCTTTGTTAACTGTTCGGAAAGGCATTTTGACACGAGCTTTAACACAAATTAATTTTCAGAAGTAGGGCTCTAGATTGATGCAGTAAGACTTATGTCTTCCTCATCCTCATGTCAATGTACCTATTGGTTTGTGGTATAAAATTTTATTGCATAGTTTTGGGAATCGTAAACAATTAAAAAATGTTGTATCTGGTAAATTTGAATGATTCCAGTTCTGTATAATGACTCATGTGCGGAAAAATGTTTTGGAAAAGAATTGATAATTCAGATAAATTTAAAACAGTTCTTGCAAAAATTGTTTAAACAGATGTTTCAATCACTTCAGTCTTTTTAGAGATGGAAAATGTGCAACTAGATAATTGGCTCTAAATAATAAGGCATGATAATAATTAAAAAAGTGGTAAGAAAAGGGTTAAAAAAAAAAGGGTTAGAAAAAAGCGCTGCGGAACACATAAGAATGAACCTCATTGGTTCTCGCACGTCAAGCGAACATGCTTGAGCTTCCATTTCCCACAACTGTGTGAGTTGATGAATGTTTATATGTGAATTTAATAAATACTGATTTAAGTCTAACAAACTTTAGGTACAACAAAATACTACAGTAAGGGTAAAAAAGAACTGGATCATAAGAGTCATTTGTTCAGGAAATGGACTACAGTGGTCACTGTTTTTTGATTCATTTAGAAGATCTGTTTGGAAACATAACTATTTTTAATGTTTTCGAAAGAAGTCTCTTCTACTCATCAAGCCTGCATTTATTTGATCAAAAATACAGAAAAAAACAGTAATATTGTAAAATAGTATTACAATTTAAAATAATGGTTTTCTATTATAATATATTTTAAAATGTAATTTATGTCTGTAATGGAAAGCTGAATTTTCAGCATCATTAAATCCAGTCTTCAGTGTCACATGATCCTTCAGAAATCATTCTAATATGCTGATTTATTACAAATGTTGTGCTGCTTAATATTTTTTTATAACGTTTATAACTTTTTTTCAGGATTCTTTGATGAATAAAAAGTTAAAAAAGAGCAGCATTTATTTATATTAAATCTTTTGTAACAATATACACTACTGTTCAAAAGTTTGGAGTCAGTATTTTTTTCTTTCTTTTTTTGGAAGAAATTAATACTTTTCTTCAGCACGGATGTGTTAAATTGATGAAAAGTGACAGTAAAGATTTATATTGTTAGAAAATATTTATATTTCGAATAAATGCTGTTCTTTTTGACTATTTATTCATCAATGAATCCTGAAAAAAGTATCAGAGTTTCCAAAAAATACAACACAACTGTTTCCAACTTTGATAATAACTGAGTATCAAATCAGCATATTAGAATGATTTCTGAAGGATCATGTGACACTGAAGACTGGAGTAATGATGCTGAAAATTCAGCTTTGCATTACAGAAAAAATATATATATTTTAAAGTATATTAAAATAGAAAACCATTATTTTAAATTGTAATAATATTTCACAATATTACTATTTTTT
>RJVU01051519.1:8200434-8211514 GCA_003731715.1 Anabarilius grahami | reverse complement strand
AATAATCAGTTCTGAATAACATTCATAGTTGTCAGTGTATTTTGCAGGCCATAGCTACTATTATTGTCTTCAATTTCCATTACGGTTGTTTTCCCACAGTGCCTGATTTATTGAAATTCCAGCTTGTCATCCTAGCCGATGTGTTCTCAGCGCTCAAGATTAAACAACATTCTGACATTTTTCCATGTTTGGTGGTGCAGAGGGAAACTTCTCACATGTTACGTTTCACCATGCATTGCTCTCTTAAAATTTCCGTTTAAGAAATACAATGGCAGTGAAACGTCTCTCCTCATCATAAAGGGAAATTAGTATCATGGTTGTAATTGCATGTTCTGGTTCGTAGATGAGCACTGAGCTGTGCACGTTTGACGAAGTTCTGCCCCCTCAGAGCAGGGGTGCTTTGTAAGGAGTTAAATTGGATGGTTAATTCGGGTGTTATTTACCCTGTAATTCATTAGCTTGGCCCTGCCATTGGCAGCGGGCAGGCTGTAATTTCACGCTTCGCAATAAAAGATGTCTCATAATCTGCTTCATTTAGCACCGAAAGAATTTAATGAAATTAACTGCAGCCCTAATTAAGACGGTGAATATTAAAGACCTGCTATCAAGCCTTTAACGAGTGTGACATGATCCGCCTTCTGTGGGATTGGAAAAATATCATTTCCCAGGGAAAGGTTGTCGCTGCTCTGAGCCATTTTGGCCAAGATGGCATTTTTGTCATGCACACTAACCTCCTGCAAATTAGATTTTTTTCCCCTCTTTTCCCTGTATAATTTTAGCTTGAAAATAATTTAACCAAATACATAAACATCAATCAGTGCTCTCTGTTTAGATTTGGCTAATCTCTTGTTGCCAGTATCCATTGGCTTCGATTGGTTTAAGCTTTCGTGGGAGTGTTTAAACCACTCATTAAGCTCCTTGATGACCTTGACGTGTTATTGTTTAAAGCTGAGAGCTACAATGGACCTCACATTACCGACTTTATGTCTGTTCATCAAACTGAGTATTTAACAGGGACAGGAGTGTAGTTATGAAGACGTTGATTTAAGAAAAATAACTCTTTCCTAGATTTTTTCTACTCAGTGTATTGTTTATTCAGAATAAACATATAAAGTCCACTTAACAATAGTGTATTGGTGTAATGCACTGTGTATTTAATGAAGTATTACCATTTCTAGCCTGATTCAGGTGTGTTTGTCAGCGTGAGAGAGTGTGCGCCTGTCATTAAATGATAAATGTCTTTTTGGGGGGTGTGTCCTCTCACTGCCTGCACCGGCCAGATCAGATGGCCGCAGCGATATAAGACCTCCAGCTTTCACGCAGTGTCACTCATGTGGCTCCACTTCCCTCGCACACACACGCGTTCACATTCAGTCACAGTGACAGGGCCGGAGGCGAGCCAGTGTTGGGATGACACACTTAATTTAGCGCCCTTCTTTCTGGAGCGTCCAAGAACAATAAGGCCAGTGTGGGCAAACACCCAACCCTTTGTGAAGCGGCTGTCCGGGGCGGACTCATTGGAGACGGATCCTGTCCACCATACTGACTCCGTCCACACCCATGCTACGGTCCGCATTCATCTCCCGGTTAACCTCTCCTTTTGTTATGAAAGAATGGGAGAAATGAGAAGAGCAGAAAGAAGAGGATAACACACTGATAAGAGCACATCGGCTTCTTTTAATGGAAGAGTGCACAGATTAGAGGCTTTTGTTTGTTCGTGAAGTTTATTTGTAATGGACGCTCAACCTGTTCCGGTTGTTTTCCTTCCCGGGGAAAAAAAATTAGAATATAAATTTTTTGTCTTGGCTTTGTCTTACTTATGTTGGCTTGACAAAGATGACAATTGATCTACTATTTAAGCTTCTTCTTTTGAAGATCTATGGCCACCAACTGATCAGACTTGTGGTTTTCGTAACCAGTCGATCAAAACTCTGAAAAATGTCTTTAAATGATGTAGTCTTCAGATGACACTTTTAATTTTAACAGCAAATTTTGATTTAGTTGTAGTCATAGTCTTATGACTAAAATGCCATTTAGTTTTAGTTATATTTTAGTCATTGAATTGTTTGTTTTAGTCCAGTCTTTTGTTGTTTGATTAATATTAAGGGCACAGACGGCAGCACGTTTATTAGGCTGCTGTCACTTTAAAACCGAATGTTGGGATCCAATACACTGATTCACATCCGATATTCTCACAACTTTTTACATTTTCAAGACATAACCGACTGTGTTTATGTGAATACTCTCCATAACAGACATTTTGATGTGTGTATTTGTCCATTCAGGCGCGTAAAGATGTGAAAGAGAGCTCAATTCAGTACTCGAACGCTGACGTCTGAGAGACAGCTTTCTGTGTGCGCGGCTGTGGTGCGTCGGATGTGTGCACAAAGAAAACCGTACCGAATAGAGCTCTTTTTTTTGTCATCACACTTTTTCAGATTTATATGTCTGCTCTTCTCTTTCTCCCAGACGTCTACATTTTTTGTAATAACAATAAGTTTGTAAATAATAAGTTTTATGCAACAAGTGTATGCCAACTTATGTCCCACTGGGTAAGTCAGTGCATCTACAGCGCAGGACGTCATTTTGACTGGATCTCTTCCCAAATCATCCCCTTAATAACATTTTCGTCTAGTTTTTATTCATTGACGAAAATGTCAATAGATTTTCATCATATCTTTTGTCATTCAAAGCTGCTTTTCATTTAGTTAGCGTCTCGTTTTTGTCTGTGAAAAATGTTGTTGATGAAAATGACAAATTATTCATCAACGAAATTAACACTGCTTCAAAGACACTTCTATCTATCTGTCTGTCTGTCTGTCTGTCTGTCTAATACTAGCAAAGCCATGCTAGCAACATATTACCAATGTGCTAAATCATGCTAGTAATGTGCAAAACTAATGATGGACCAACATTTTGTCACCAAAAATATCCGACCACAAATTAATTTTCGGTTTCGTCCAAAACGGTTTTGTAAGGCTGAAATGTGGATAAGCTACAACATGTCATCTTGTGGACTCTAGGGCTAAGTTGATAATATCAGTTTCTCATTTTCGATCTTCAGTTTGATGAACAGAGATCTTTTAGTCTATTTGTAGTGCGCCTACAAACTGGCAATCGCAGTAAGCTGTATTTTATTACTTTAGTTATGAAATAAATTCTTGGCTTTCAGGGTTTTTTTTTACAAAATTCAACAAACATCCACAGCTTGTTACTCTAGAGAGGTGCATTATGCTAAATACATGCACTATTTAACATATTCATTATATGTTTTACTTAAACTGTTGTCTTTATTATTTAATGTATGTTAGAATAAGTGGCTTTTTATTAAAGCCACCATTTAAATGTGTATAATTCAACAGTGAATTTGAGTGGACAATTGATTCAGCTCCTAGCTTTTAGTGGGTAGCAAATGTCTGCGTGAGATTTATTTTTTTGGCTCCTGTTTTGCAACATTACCAGACCTTGCAGGTTGTCAACCAGGGGAGGGTAAAATAGAGGCAAGCAGGGTGTCAGCGGCCCGAGCCTTAAATAATGAACGATTACTCCCATCAGAGGAGTGACGTGGTGTTCAATTAGCCTCTCCTGCTGAATGATCGCTTGTCACCTTCCCGATGGATGTGCAAAATTAATATACCTAGATCCAAACCATGCCGAGGTAGAAGACATAACAGCTACCTGCTCAACACAACATGCCTGGAGAGATCCCACACTCACACCCTCATTAAAAGATCATTTTGTTTCTCTCTCTTAATCTGTCCATTCCTTTCTTTCTCTCTCTCTCTTTTCCCTTCTTTCATTCTTGCTCTTTTTTTCCCTGAGCCTCAAACACACACACACACTCACTCACCTCAGTCTTAGTTAATGAAGTAATGGATATTCACACTATGTGACAGATGGGCCGCTAGCGGCAGCACCCTTGTTAGGAAATTAAAAAAACTCGTCAACTTGTGTTTACCACTCAGCAGGAGAGCCCGTTGTTGTTTTACCCAGGAAGCGCTGTTGTCTCGTCTTGAACACTGGATTTAGGGTGTACAGACATGTGGACTGACCTCAAGGAATCTGGGACCACATGTATAGTTCCATCACCCAGGGCCCGACTGATCTCAGAACAGACACAGGCCTCATTACCTAAAATACAGATGATCTCACAACAAACGTATATGTGTCACCCTGATCTCAAAACATAAAAATGTAACACAAAAAATATATACACTGTTATTCTTTTGCCATTCCAATGTAAAGACAACATTTTGCTTAAGGTTAATCCCAGTTTGCCTACTTATGCACTATTCTGTACTATTTTGTCGTATAAATAGTGTGAGTAGTGTGTTCTATGGAAGCTTGTTTCTGCCATGAAATAAAAAATAAAAAAGGTAATTGCGACTTTCTCACAATTCTGACGAAAAAAAGTCAGAATTGTGAAATATAAACTCACAATTGCGAGTTATAAAGTCAGAATTGCATGATATGAACCTCGCAATTGCGAGTAAAAAATCAGAATTGTAAGATATAAACTTGAAATCTGACTTTTTTTCTCTCGCAAGTTGACTTTTTTTCTCAGAATTGTGAGATATAAACTCATAATTGCGTGTTATGTCCAATTGTGACAGAAGACTGACATATTTCTCAGAATTGCAAGTTTATATCTCACAATTCTGACATTATAAGTCACAATTGCATGTTATAAAGACAGTTGCGAGATATAAACTCACAATTCTGAGAAAAATGAATTGCGTGATAACTCGCAATTGTGAGAAAAAAAGTAATAATTACGAGTTTATATCTAGCAATTCTGACTTTATATCACGCAATTCTGACTTTATAACTCTCAGTTGTGAGAAAAAAATTCAGAATAGTGAGATTAAAAAGTCGCAATTACCTTTTTTATTTTTTATTTAGGGGCGGAAAATTCCAAAAATAAATATAGCTGCAAGCAGCAATTACTCAGAGTCTGATTATTCAAAAAATCCACATTCAAACCAAATATATGTACAGAGTTTGGTGACTGTAGGTAAGACTAACCCTCAACTTTTGTCTAAAGGTGGCACTATAGAGCCTCTCCTCCCTGCCTATTTCTAAGGCTTTGCCCATATCTACTGGTCAACAACTTTGACGTGTGTCGAGTTTCATGCAATTTGAAGCATGCTAAGAGCCTCAAAAACACCCAAGAATATTATAAAAGTTAGATGTGTTGCCATGGCAACAGTATTTAAGATATCAAGAATCCTTTCACAGGTCTACATCTGCCATGTCTTGACATTATTCTGACGAAGTTTGAAGCGAATTGGGTAATAAGAGGGCGATTTCAGCACGATTTATGCGTGTGATGCTGATGCAGGAGCTGATGCCAATAATGAGCCGGCGTTCTGATGTAGAACCTGGAAAAGCTACACTGTGTTTTACAACGTAAACAAACATAAGAAAATTGTTGAATAAAGTCATTATTTTTGTTTTGTTTTTGTGCACAAAAGTAGTAATAGGTCTTCCGTATTGTAAAGTGCGTCCACTTGAAGTGGATTATTGAAAACAAAAACAAATGTAGGATGGGAACTTGGTTCAATCCGTCAGTTTTTGATTGGGTGGAGGCAGATCTGAATGTGAGTTTGCTGTTGATTGTTTGAAAGGGGCGGGGTTTATGATGACTAAATGATTAGAGAAGTCCGGCCTACGTCACCAGAGAGAAGCCGGTCTTTGACATTTTAATTAAAAATTACAAGGTCAAGGATAAATAAAAAAATGAAACATTTCCATTTCCAATACTCTGTATTTTGAAGATTGACAAAGTCAAGTTTATTATTTACAGGTTTAATTATTATTAATTATTTAATTATTTTCAGTAAATTTTTCAAATATACTTAACTGTCAGTGCTCTCAGTACATTTCATCCTTTTTTTTCCCCTTCAGACTGTTTGGATACCAATTACCACATAATTAGGCCAGTTTAACGGTGTGTGACAGTTAGAGATCATGGCTTTTTTTAAATATTTTTTTTAATGAAAATTCAGGCTGTGGAGTGACTGAAAGAAAAACAAGAAGAGGAGGAATAGGCAGAGAATGACAGAAACTTGTCGGCTCTGGTGTTGCACGCTCCGTGGCAGCCAGAGCAAGAAATCTATTATTATCCGTCCTGTCTGCACGTTAATGTTTAACAAGTCCAGTGAAGTGACACGCCGCCGCAGCAGCGTAATTGCTAATCAACGGACAGTTTTATTCCCTTCTTGCCTAATGAATTTGGCTGAAATGAGGTGTGGGCGGCCGGACCCTTAAACGGGCAGTCAGCCGCCACTGATGTGCGTAGGAGAGGAAGGTTAGTGCTCGTGTCATGGCGCTAATGTGCTCGCTAACACTCCAAGGGGAAAGTAGCTCACGGTGCAGGTTTTTTTTTTTTTTCTCGCTCTCTTTAAAGTGTGCAAATAAACTGTCTGTCCACTTGAGTACAATATAATTGAGTGTTTCGTTTGTCAGTGGGAGATTTTTTTTTTTTTATGAACCACAGACAGTTCTCTCGCAACTATTTTTAAGACAAACATGTTTTTCACAATAATTATTGTGTGAGAGAAATTAAAGGGGACCTATTAAAGGGGACTCCGTTTTTGTGTGTGTCCCTTTAAATGCAAATGAGCTGCTGCTCCCGGCCCCCTTTCCAGAAGAGGGCGGAGCTTTAACAGCTCACTCTTCGGTTGCTCAACAACAACAAAGCTGGAGAATCTCACGCAGACAAAATGAGGATTGTCAGTAACGGTGTTCAGCCTTACATTGTTCAAACCGGAGTCGACACTGATGGAGAGACTCAGGAAGAAGTTACAACTTTTAGAATGAAACTGGACGTTTCTGAATGGTTAGTGGATAAATTTATGTAGTTGCTGTGGAGTTGATTCAACTCATCGACTAGCATGTGCCGTCATGTTAATCTTTTGTGCAAATCCAGTGTTGAATTGATCCTCGTTTGTGAAGCAGTCCGGCGTAAAATGACGGCATGACAACAACACTCTACTACAACAACTCTTCCTCTTCTCTAAAGCAGCCCAACATGGCCACACCCCCTTTGTTGTGTGTTCTCGGGGGCGGGGTTTATGTAAATTTTAGGGTTAGTGATGTCACCAACCCGAGAAGAAGCTCATTATAATTCCTACCAGCCATTTGTTGTAAGCGATTTCTGTAAAAGAAAATATCTCCCTTCGCATTGAACTTTGAGTGTCGTAACTTTGCAGATGATGTTTATGCTCAAACAGCAACATTACACACTAACTAAAGTTAAAAAAGTGAAATCATAATCAACCACCCCTTTAATAAATGCATACTGCAACAAGTGTTCATATTCAGTAATGAAGGTTAAACTGTATATCTCTGTTTCTTTGTCTGTCAGGGCATGTTACTGAAAAGAAGCGGCAAGTCACTGAACAAAGAGTGGAAGAAGAAATATGTCACGCTCTGTGACAACGGAGTCCTCACGTATCATCCCAGTCTGCATGTAAGTGCCTTTCTCCTCATCCTATTGGTCCTGCCCTGTTAATATTGTTCTCTGTTCGCCATCATCATGTAACATCCATGTCCTTTTCACTGACGTTTAACGGATTATCGTGTCCGCCTCACTGAGCATGGTGTCTGACGACACGGTCTTGTCCTTAATTACCGGCTCATCTGTTTGCACACGGCTGATGCTGTTGATGTGTAATATAACGCTGTAATAGCTTGTCATAATCACCAGCTTTGACGACCTGTTTGCCCACACACCAATGGAAATGGCCATCTTTTATTGGTTGTTTTCCTCTCTGGGTTTTTTTGGACTGCAGTCAGATCTTATTGTTAGCACTAACCAATCCCAGAGTCATTCTACAAATCACAGATGCCAATGAAAGAAACTACAGAATGAAGACATGGATAGCATATAGTCAGAGGTCAGTTCTTGCCCTCTGAACAAAAACAAGTCAGTTGTACATTTTTTAATGAACCAAGATAGATACACTTTTGTGAGCTGTCGCATATTATAGAATAATTATCCTTGAGCAGCTGAAGGATTGTTTCAGGAGCTAGATTTAACATTGGAATGATCCAAGTGACAACCAGACAGTGTCAAAATTAAACGTAACAAAAGTAAACGTAAATGTCCTTTGAAACTTTGAAATATATTATTTTCATGGTTTCATGCTCTCAGCAGAAGAGTCAATATTTATTAAATTTTTTTGTCATTTACTGGATTTTAAAAACTTTGACTGGTAATTTAAGATGCTTTCCATCATTTTAAGAGAAAAAATATGTATCTGGACAAAAATATAAAATAATGTGTCAGGTCTATAATATTTTAGCAGATTGCTCTTTCTCACATTACGAAAGTGCACAAAAAGTGAACATGTAAGACTTTCGTTCATCTTTGTAACGCAAGTGAAAATATTTTCAATCTTCTCACATTATTCCAACAACTTTCATTTTTGGGTAAACTAACCTTTTAATGCGAACTAGGTTCATTGTTTGAGGATGAGACGAAAAAAGAAAGATAAAAACACATTTTTGGATACGGAAGCTTTTAAAGATTGATAAACTTTTTACTTTTCTATCCTAGCTTAGTATGTGTTTAATTACATTTTATTATTTGCTTTTCTTGTGACCAATGGGGTTAAATGCCCTCCTGACTCATTGATACAGATTTTACTCTGACCTGTAACATTTTTTACCATCTTATTCCCTTTCTTTATTTTCAATTATCTGAGACACTGAGCCCACGGATGTCAGATGAATACAAAGTGGCCACACTTTTAAATTAAAAAAAAGAAAGAAAATAGTTTGTCAAAAATTCACTGAACATAATTTAAGCTCGCATGCATTAATTCCCTAATTAACAACCTCATCTGGGTGAATTAGAGGAAGTGTGCGTCATCATATACGGTCCCCCTCCTCCTCGTGGCTGTGAACAGGTTCCTCTCATCAGCAGGTGTCTGCTACACAGGCATCAATTAGAGTGTTTGCGGAGGCTAATAGGATGAAACTCAATCAGGGCTCTTAATTGCTCAACTATGTGAAAAAGAAATCACATTAATGCAGCTGATTAAGTGGATGGCAATAGATGCAACCTAATTAGTGAGGGGAAAAATATCCCAAATAACTAATCCATGTTCACATCCATTATATCCACAACTTTGTAATCTTTTTTTTTTTAGCACATAACTATTGTGCGTTGATTAAACTTGCGCTGTTTTGTTAAACATTATGTGATTATGCTTTATGGTCTATGCGGAGCATCAATTTTAAATGCACATCTGCCCCTGAAGTGGCCAGATGATGATCTTTTGATCAACTGTTCACATTTGAGCACTCCAACTCCCTAAACTAAATCCCTCAAGTGGTTTGCCCGTCCTTTATTTTAAATCAAGAGTTACATATGGACCAGTCCCCGGAGTGTATGTCCTACATGAAACACAATAACACATGTTCTTCAACAGGGCTGACACGTGGAGTCTTTCACTTAATGAGCAGGGGCAAGGCTTTGAGAGCGAGCGTGTACCACCCGGAACTGCCATACGTCAGCTGAGTGCCAATCAAATAACACAAAGACCCGAGACTCCGTGTGTATGTGTGCTGTACCGAGCAATTTACGGCAAGAGCATAACATGTCCATCCCTCACTAGAGGCCAACAAAAGGGCAATTCAAAGCCAAGAGCTCTCAACACGGTTTAACAAGCCACAGGAGAGCCCTTCAGGAGTGGCGGGCCAACAGCTTGCGGCTGGTAATTGCATCCCTATTAGCATTGAGTAACTTTCATCATCAACGCAAGCAAAGCCACGCGCAAATCCAGACAACGCAGTTAGAATCCAAACACATGCTGCGATGGCATGCTGTGATCTGCGGAAAAGTGAAAAGAGGCTCTAAAAGGCATTAGCTGATTTTCTGTGTTTCTTCAGCATGAATTTCAAATATGTTAATATTGATTTCTTCACCTCCAGAGGGTGGGCAGAATTAACTGTGTGCTGACAAAATAAATTTAGTAGACACTTTTCATCCAAAGTGTCCGATGCTGTTGTAGTAATCTTTTTATCATTTTTTTACTATAGGATTATATGCAGAATGTTCATGGGAAGGAGATCGACCTGCTTCGCACTACAGTGAAAGTTCCAGGGAAGAGGCCCCCGAGGGCCATCTCCACATGTGCGGCCCCCAGTCCCAAAACCAATGGGCTGACCAAGGACATGAGCAACCTGCAGCTTGGACAGACACCAGGTAACGTGATCATGCTTTTTGTTTGGTTTTCCTTTGCTTTTTGTTTAAAAAAGTAAAGAAAAACAAAAAACAAAACAAAAAGTAAAGACTTTGGGGTTTTTTTGTTTCTTTACTTTTTTGTTTTTTATTTTGCTTTACTTTTTATTTTTTGTTTTGTTTTGCTTTTTGTTTGTTTTTTTGTTTTTCTTTTTTGTTTTGTTTTGCTTTTTGTTTTGTTTTACTTTTTGTTTTGCTTTGCTTTGTTTTATGATTATTTTAAATCTATCTATAATGTAATACATTAATAAAACAAAATTAGATTATAAAATTAAATTAATTATGTCATTTTTCTTTTCTTGAATATAATAAAATATATACTGGCCATCCATCCAGATAACACAATCATGCTTGAATTTGTTTTACTTTGCTTTGTTTTTTGTTTTTATTTGCTCCGTTTTGCTTTTTGTTTTGCTTTGCTTTACTTTTTTGTTTTTGCTCTTTGCTTTGCTTTTTGTTTTGCTTTACTTTTTTGCTTTTGCTTTGTTTAGCTTTTTGTTTTGTTTTGTTTGGTTTTGCTTTTTGTTTTTTGTTTTGCTTTGCTTTCTTTTTGCGCTCTACTCTGCTTTATTTTTTTATTTTTTTTAACTATATTTAATATAATACGTTAATAAAACAAAATTAGATAATATAATTAGATTAATTATATAATGTAATTTTTCTTTTCTTTAATATAATAAAATATATACTGGCCATCCATCCAGATAACACGACCATGCTTGTTTTGACTTGCTTTGCTTTTGTTTCATTTTGTTTTAAATATATAATATAATAGATTAATATAACAAAATTAGATAATTATTACTATATAATGCTTTTTTTTTTTTT
>RJVU01051519.1:8185601-8200342 GCA_003731715.1 Anabarilius grahami | reverse complement strand
TGTATAATACAATATATATGAATATGAAATTTAAAATACATTTAAAAAAAATATTTAATATATATAATTTACATTTCCTTACCTTGTTTTAGAAAACAAATCTATTAACGTATCTTAATGTGACTATAATGGGCGCGCAGTCTTCATTAGTAGAGAATTAAACAATTAAGTTATTGTTTAGTTATTCGTATACACACTCATTGGATCAACAATCCTTAAGCCCCCCGGGGAGTGTTAAAGACCCTTCTCTCACATACACACACACACACAGCACCAGGAGGACCAAACTAATAGCATGAATATTCAGTGACCCATAATACATGTACTAATTATTGTCATGAATATTAATGCAATCAGCGCTCGTTCTCCAGTCAAGCAAGTCCGAAATGAACACTAATGAGAGGGAGAGAGAGAGAATGAGGGAGGGAGATGGGTGCAGTAGAGGAGAAAAGAGAGATATTTCACAGTGGTAAGGCAGTGAAAGCTTTTGTAAGTCGAGTATTTGACTGTAGGGCTGGGTCAGTGGCGTGATCACATGCACCTCTTATTCCTTTGGTCTTAGCATCTCTTTTTGTGAAAGCTCCAATTATGCACCGAATCCATTATAGCATATCTTCACACACTGCTGTTCTTGCACTGTGTGTGTGTGTGTGTGTGTAAACCCTGCTCTGCCCTCATACATACATAGTGTTTATTTTCCTCCAGACGGCCACAAATGTAAAAATGTAGTTTATCAGGCCTCTCCTGAAGTACGCTCAGCTTTTGCCATTTACCCAAAGGTGCTGCCATCTGATTTATCCACTACAATGGAGATTAAATTGAGTCGTGACATTTCATTCAGTCGAGTTTGCAACGGGCCAGTGGAGGCCCGTGGGTACACCTTTTTCCAACAACATATTAAAAACCAGAATAAGGAAATATTTACTGAACCCCTTTTATTGACTACAAGTGTTTTGTGTGCACCGACTGTAGCTAGGGCAAATGACAAGCGGTATCATCACATCAGCGTTATTTACATTTTGTTTCCCTGCTATTGGACAAACTGTTAAATTGTCTGAGTTGGACTTTCTCTGTTCATAAGCCCAGCAGCCTTATGGCTGATTGTGTTTGAGTCAGTATTTGCACGTCATATAATATCTTTCTCACATTCGTTTTGTGCTCAGTTGTGTTGTAATCTTATTAGTGCGATTAGATATGACTTCCTGTGATGTCCACTTTAATTTCCACGTGAGTCAGACAAACCTCTCCCACAGTTTAATGATGACTCACAGTGGTGATAATTAACCTTTAAGCAATCTGATGTCACTATTTATGCTCATTGAAGAGAACAAATAAAGTTTGGTGCATGTGTGCATACTTATTTTTATTGTCGTTAATGAAGACAACAGCTAAAAGTGAAAAATTAGTGATGCATCTATATTACAATTCTGGTCAATTAATATTTATTCTCTTGTTGTGGATGGTATTGAAATTTCATACTGTTTTGCCTAAATAATATAGGGGGAAAAAAATACAAACTGAAAACAAATAAATAATTTTAAATGCTTCAAGTGAATTTAAGCATCACAACAATATAATGTACAATATATATNACATTTAACGGGTTAGTTCACCCAAGAATGAAAGTTCTATCATCATTCACTCACCCTCATCTCTTCTCAAACCAAGACTTTCATCCATCTTCAGAACACAAATGAAGACATTGTAAAAGTAAAACAAACAAACTATTTAAGCTGTTTAATCCAAGTCTTCTCAAGAGACACAGTTTCTTTATATGATTAACAGATTTAATTTAGGCTTTTATTCACATATAAATAGTGAAAACAGAATTTTCCTTTTTTGGGTTGGGTGACTTAAGAAAATGAACCGACCAAAACTATTTTTTACCAGCCATGAAACAAAAACAGGCAATCATGAGAAAATTCACAATTCTCTATTCAAATTTCAATACCACAGCTAAAACTACTAGCTTAACTAATATAATTTTAATAGCCTACATTTTTTTAAAGACAAGTAAACAGTCAGTATTAAAAAAGAACAAATAATCAAATTACAAGCAATAGCACAAATACAAAACAACAAAGACACAAATGAAATAAACAGTGCTTTCAGGCAGGTCTAACAGTAGTTTTCAGATACAGAAATGTAATAAAGTAGTCTAATCAAATAAATAACACTGCATAGTCCTCATATCCTTTTAAAAGTTCAAGAGCAGTGTGATTTTTTTTTTTTCTTTTTTTTTTTTCTTTGTTGTTTTGGTTAACATTACACACGCAGACAGCAGCAGGATTATTAGGATTCTGTCACTTTAAGAGCGAATGCACGCACTCGTGCGTTTTTCTCTCAACTGAAGACATAACTGACTATCGGACTATGTTTAGGATACTCGTCGAGACGGGCATTTTTTGACATAATTTTTGTGTGAATTCGTCCGTTCAAGCACCAGAAAGCATGAAAGAGAGTTCAACTTAGTATTTGCGCGCTGTCTGTGACGCAGCTTACTTGCATTTGGCACTTGGAAAGTGCTAATTTTAGGCCCTGGATGAAACCATCTCTTGAATTATTAGTTTTTAAAGCTGCAGTCCGTAACTTTTTGTGGTTAAAAATGATCCAAAATCAATTATTGAGCAAGTACATAACCAGCCAGTGTTTAAAACGATCTCCTTACCTTAGCTCGATTCACAACGGTAAGCTTGTAATAATGTTTTCTAATAAGAGTGGTACTGGCAGGAAATACGAGTTTGTCTTTGTGTCATTACATCACGTCTGTATACATAAAGGAGTCCCGGACGCTGCAGGTGACCGATCATTTGTAGCCTTTTCTCACAGCAGCTGGAAAAATTAAACTTATCATTTTGAAGACGGATTGTACAGTATCCACTGGTGCGGTCACTGACAGCAAACATTAGATTCATCAGCAGTGAGGAGCCGTGCCGATGCACAACCCACGCAAAGATGATAATTCTGCAATTAACTGCAATAGCAGGTTTCAAACAGAGATGGCGACAAAGATGCAAAACTTACGGACTGCAGCTTTAAGATTAACTTTGACCGATAAATGACGGCAAAGGTAATTTAAATGTAACATTTGGGGAAATTACCATACACAATTAAATATCTAATGTCGACCAATACTCCAAAATTAAGATTAAAAATATTGGCTGATAACCAATATGGTGCCAACATATTGTACAAAATGTGCACTATAACACAAACAAAAACTAAATAGCATTACAGATAGCTTTCAATCAAATTTTGAAACCGGATGAGAACAACTCTGTAAGTTGGTGCATTGGGAATATTATAAGAATGGTGTATTAATTATCATGCATCTCTCTCACAGGCTCTGTGACCACCAGTTCTTCTGCGTCTCAGATGGCAAGTGGCATCAGTCTGGTGTCGTTTAACAGTCGGCCAGACGGGATGCATCAGCGCTCATATTCTGTATCCAGCGCTGACCAATGGAGTGATGCCACAGTCATCGCCAACTCAGGAATCAGCACGGGTAAGTGTTGGACACGTGCCGCCCCCTCAAACTGCTGTGTTGGGTTGCTTGTATGCATGTCGTCGTCTTAAAGGTTTTTCTTCAAAACAGAGAACAGAACCTTAAACAGTGATTTGTTATCCTATAGTTGTGAACGCACACATACACCCCCTCCACCTTTCATTGATCCTCGTGTCAAGCTCTAATGCTGCTTTAACTGTTTATCAAAGTAATGGCCACTCAGGAGAAGCACATTACCAAAGGCTCATCTGTCGACGGCGAGTCACTAGCAGAAGAGAAATGTTTGGAGCGTGATGTTTACCAGTCTGTCACCTTTCTGTTGTTGTATATGATTTCATACTTCGCTATTTTTATGAAATCTCTCAAGTCTGCAAAGCCACAGGGGGAAATGAGAACACAGACAGAAGCCACTATTGGATTGACAGCTGTCAGACTCCATGTGTATATGTGTGCTGATGAACTGCAGTGACATGGTGTGATTGTTTTAGGCTTGTCGTTTGACCCTTGTCTGTAGTTGCCTCTGTGTTTACCCCTGATAACAATTAAAGCTGTGAAAAGCTTAAACGGGCTTCGCAGCAGGGCACTACATGCACACAGCTGAGCCACACACCCCACACATGACGTCAACAGCAGAACTTGTTGTATGGTACATGTACAATATGTGAAATACACCAGTTTTTCACAGTTACTCTACATATTAATGTAGAAACAACTTAAAAGATAGTATATTTTAAATATTTGTTTAATGGCTTCTTTTCATGAATGAAGGCCAGTTTCAGTTTTTAATTATAGACATTCAGCATTGCAGTATATCTAAAAGCTATCAATTTCAACATTTATTAGGCTTTAAAAAATAAGAACTTTTAATTTAAGTGAACTTAAGACAATCTTCACATAAACCCATTATAATAAATGTCATATTTACCTGTCTAACAGGTGGAAATATACAGAAATTGAATAAAGTTATCAAACACTTTACAGTATTCACTGCATAAATTCTAAATGAAATATAGATTAATCCTTATTAAAGCTACAATGTTCTCTGTTCTCTTTGTTCTTTGATGAACATTAATGACAGACATCATCACAGCAACTGGTTTATTAGGCTGCTGTCACTTTAAGAGCTGCCGCTGCCGAACATGACGTGAATCTCATTTTCTCACAACTCTTTAAGTTCATTTAAGATGTTATTTAACTCATTTAAGATTGCTCTTATGAGGATATTTGACAAAACGGGCATTTTGGCATATTTCTGTGTTTTATTGTTTGTTCAAGCGCGAAAGAGAAGTCAATACTGGTGCGCATCTCTCTGTGCACACAAGTCACGACATTCACAGACTGCGCGTTCTCATTTGTCTTGTGTTTAACATGTTAATTTTGACAGCATTATTAAAGGCATATGAAGCTCTCTGTGTGTATCAGTATGTGTATCAGTGAATTCAGCAGTAAAAAAGCAGTGGAGTCAGTGATTATCACTGCTTCAGTAATATTCAGGAGGGTTGTTCGGACACTGTGGCGCTCCGGAGGGCTCTGTTGTGAGATTGTGTGAGTGCTTGTATCCTTCCCCCCCAGGAATCTCTTAAAAATAACCTTTCTGCTGGCCTAATGATGTGTCTGTCCACGGCCTGACTGGATCAGATCTGATGGCTGGATGACGGTAGTGCTGGACGCTGATTGCTTGTCACCTCTTGCCCCCAGGAGCTGGCGGAATGAGATCTTGTCTTTCTTCTGAGAGAAATGGAGAGAGATAAGTGGTAGCAAAGTAATTAACTGACGTTCCTTGCTCTTCACTGAGAGGGAGAGACTGTTGACTGACCTTTAACCTTTTGTTTAGTCTCTTGTTTTGTTTGGTCTCTAGCCAGGAAGCTAAATTATTCATTTACTTTTCGTAACTATTATTATTTACTGCTTTTTAGATTATTCCGATCTTTTCTTATTGTCTACACATCAAACAAAGTTAAACAAAGATATTTTCATAGAGTCCATTTTTAGTGCTCTATAATCTTGCTTATTTATTCAACTAGCTAAGGGAAATGGCATATAGAGGAAAGTACATAGGAATTATGGAAGTGTTCCCTTAAAGGGGACCTATAATTCCCCTTTCACACAATATAATATAAGTGTCTGGTGTCCCCAGAAAGTGTCTGTGTAGTTTCAGCTCAAAATACCCCACAGATCATTTATTATAGCTTGTCAATAGCTTTCCTCACCGGCAGACCTCAAGTGGTGAAAGCAGGCCAGTACACCTCCAGCTCCATCACTCTGAATGTAGGAGCCCCACAAGGCTGTGTCCTGAGTCNTAACAGCTCACGCTTCGGTTGCTCAACAACAACAAAGCTGGAGAATCTCACGCAGCCAAAATGAGGATTGTCAGTAACGGTGTTCAGCCTTACATTGTTCAAACAGAGTTCCATCAGAGTCGACACTGATGGAGAGACTCAGGAAGAAGTTACAACTTTTAGAATGAAACTGGACGTTTCTGTGCCGTCATGTTAATCTTTTGTGCAAATCCAGCGTTGAATTGATCCTCGTTTGTGAAGCAGTCCGGCATGATATGCAATGACGGCAACAACACTCTTACTACAACAACTGTTCCTCTTCTCTAAAGCAGCCCAACATGGCCACACCCCCTTTGTTGTGTGTTCTCGGGTGCAGGGTTTATGTTATTACTGATTATACTGATACTAATTATACTGATTTTAGGGCTTGTGATTTCACCAACCCGGGAAGAAGCTCGTTGTAGTCCCTACCACCAGAAAATATCTCCCTTTGCATTGAACTTTGAGCGTCGTAACTTTGCAGATGTTGTTTATGCTCAAACAGCAACATTACACACTAACTAAACTTAAAAAAGTGAAATCATAATCAACCACCCCTATATTTTTTGTCAGCAAATCTTGTGTATACACTGAGAGAGAGGAAAAAAAACTCCTGTAAACACTGGAGAACAACTTGTGGACTTTACAATGTAACTACGGCACTGTAAAATAAAGTGTAACCCATATGTCTGTTTCATTCATACTCGAAGCCAGAGGGCACCCTTGTGCAGAAAGTCCACAAGTGAGTCTCATAGGAGTCATAAAACTAGGAAATCCCTTATATGGACAAAGGCATCCAGCTATCCCTGTAGCAGAATAAACACAGATATTGACTGATGAATACAATAAACATACGATTACGACAATATATGGTTTATCTGTGTTCTTCTAAACATCTTTTTATGAGAATAAAGTATATTTATAATGCAATGCTAATCGACATAGCCTTTATCACATTGTAGAATACTATAAAGTAATATAATTTGTCTAATTTTGTGATATGAAGACATGTCAGATTTAAACACTTATTTCAAACACTCGACTGACCTCATGAAGTGAGTTTGAAGTAAAAATGTCATTCTGTTGTTTTGTAATTTTATTTTATATTGTATTACTGAATGTTTCAACTCAGTTGTTTGTTGACCGTGAAACTGCTCTGAAAGAACAGATCAAAGGGGTTGTGGGTTATTTTGGGGGTTTTCAACCCAGTCTCACAGGTAAACGGGACTGTTTTATGAAGTGGCGATTTTGTATGATTTTGTACAAAAATGTATGATTTTTCAAATGAATCTCATTATGAAGGACCATAATCTTTAAACAGATTGTATGAAAATGTACAAATGAGGTTGTACGAATTCACACAAATTAGCCACAAATTCATTAGCCACCAAAACAAAAAATTATGAATTGCCGTGAGATTGTGTTGTGTTTTTATGAATGCACTGACAGGGGTTTTACTTAGAGCACCTAAGTCTAGGACTGGCTCTGGCTCTACCCCACCGATATGGCATTAATTTTAATTGTGTAGGTCTTAAAAAGGTCTTACAAACCCTTAAATTTGCAGATGCCTGCAGATACTTGTCCCTGTGCTTTTTATGTAAAATAAACTGAACCGAGCTTTAAAGTGTAATTGTAAGAGAGGGTCAAAGTTTAAAAGAGTTGACACTCGACTGTGTGCTGTCTGAAAGAGTTGGGTCACATCAGAGCAGACTCGTTCTGACTGGACATGGCTGCCATTTGAGAAACACAGCCTCAGTAATGAGCTCTTTTATTCCAGAGGAAACAAAGCCAAGTCCGTTTAAAGGAGATAAGATCCCCCTCCAGTGATCGTTCTCTCTGTGTCTTTTTGTCCCACTCCATGTTGTCTTGAGGGCATGGGAAAGGCAGTGACATCCCTGTTTCTTTACCTGGAGCATCCTTTGCCCCAAGCAGACAGTTGCACACATAAATATCCCTTCTGTCCCTCCCTTCATGGCTATTCTTGAGCCTCCCGCTCTCTGGCTTAATAATGAGAGACAAACAGCAGCAGAAGTAATGAGTGTCTCTTTGATTACATCTGCTGTGTTTAGGTGCTCTGGGGTACGTGCTTTCGGTCCGACCTGCCTTAAGATAAATGCCTGGCTGCCATGTTGTCACGTCACCCAACTTGTTGAGTTATGTACCCATGTATTTTATTTTTTTTTCCATAGGGATGTCCCTTCTCTTATCTGTAGCCTGTGACTGCTCTAAATGTTTTCTTGCTCTTTCACTCACTGCATCCTTCACTTTATTTTAGTGCTTTAGGGCTCTTATGACTTGGCCCAGTAAGCAACTATGTACAAACCACCAATATTGTGAGCTAGTAATGGCCTAGCAACAACCAAGAAAATGGATGTGGCAAGTTCCTAGATTTGTTCCCTATATAACATAAGGTTAAAAACGTATCAGTGAGGCTTTTTTCATTGATGTTTGAGACATTTTTTTTATCCCATCCCTGAAAAAAATGGATTCAGTAATGAAAAACATGCTTATAATTTGGGATGCACCGATACTAGTATCGGTATCGGGCCCGATACCAAGCTCATGTACTTGTACTCGTACTCGTAAAAATACCCCCGATACCAAAGACCGATACCTCACGTGACGTAACTGAGAGAATTTCCCGCGCACAGAGACAGCGGCGGCAGCAGCAGAACAATGTCAGCCTCAGAGGTGTGGAAATACTTCAAAATTAATGATGACAACCCACACATTGCGAAATGCATGCTTTCAATCACAATTCGTTTTTGATTAGTGAAGGCGGGATAGGCGGAATCGCAATGAATGACATAGACCAGCTCTCTTTCTTTCAGTTCTCCTCGCGCCTGAATGGTCAAATGCACACATAGTTGTCAATATGTCCATCGTGTGGAGTATCTCATGTAAATACAGTCGGTTATGGCTTAAGTGGACGTAAACATTTGGGTGAAAACAGGATATGTGTCAGTATCCATGGATTCGATCTTAAAGGTACCGTAGCCTATATTTGTCATTTAATGTTAATAAAACAAAATATGTTAAATAAATGTATACATGGTAAACAAACCTACTGTATCTGGAAAATGTTTTACATTTATTTTATATAACAACAGATATATATATATATTGGTAATTATGCCCTTTGAAGTGTATTGGACACTGTGAAATTGTTATTCTTTAAGTTTGTGACAAGCACATAAAAATTATTACTTTTTTCATCAGAGTAATAATAAAGAAGCTGTCCTACATTCATTAGTCTCACTGTGTTGTGCTTGGAAAACTGCAACTTCACCAAAGAGAAGAGAGAGAGAGAAATTAATAAATGAATAGGCATCGGTATCGGCGAGTACTAGAAAAAAGTATCGGTACTCGTACTCGGTCCTGAAAAAATGGTATCGGTGCATCCCTACTTATCATAGATGAGGTGTATTAATTTCAGTCATTGTATGTATCGCGTTTTAATGTATTTCTGCATAAATAATAGAAAATGAGTCCCATGTCATCGATCTTAAAAACACTATATCGCAATGACCTGGCAGCCACCCAGTATCGCTCACTTGTTTGTCGTTTTCAATAAAAGATGACAGACATTTAGCCTTTTCCTCGATTATAGTGGATTATCCCATGATATGTGGTGTTGGTGATTCCCTACAACAAATTCTAGAAGCAGACTGGCTGTTACTGAGTGTCTGCTAGAATTATACCAGACTAATAAATGACCTTTGAGAAAGCACTGAGCTTGAAAAGAAAAGGATGGAGAATATGAAGGAGAGGAAAAAGGTGTATTTGACGTTGAAGTGTGTGTGAGAGAGAGGGGCTGTTAGAACGAGGTGGTTAATTGTTCACTTTGGGATGGCATCTTGTCAGCAGAGATAAGTTGTCACGTTTTCCACTTGAGCTGAGACTAAACGATTGTAAAATAAGTTACGGCCGTCCTTGGGGCTGTCTGCTGAAGCACGGCGCTGGGAGCATGCTCAGTGCCGGCCTGAACATCCCCCCGGCCCCTCCCCACATCAGCGCTTTCACTCGACCTGATATTGATGGGAACTGAATGTTATTTTATTCTGCCGCTAGTCACAGCTGTCAGTGCCGGTTATGAAAAGTGAAGCAGCCTTCTGATAGCCTGAGCTGGAGTATCCAGCCAAATGCCAGTCAGAACTGGCCTCACACGAACATGGGCGCTCGATCACTTAAACCAGAGTAGACACCGCGGAACTTTCCACACTCAAATAAAGGACTGTAAAAAAGGGCCAAATGTACTGTGTTAATTTGAAGGATTCTTTTAGGGCTGCCGCCCAATAGTCGACGAGAAGAGGCTTAGTCGACCAAAAATGGTATTAGTCGGTTAATCGCTTCCGTCACAGGAAGTGACGAAATCACGCAGTCTCTGATGGACAGATTGTTAACGGCAGGAAATCCGCTCGCTCTAATGTTAACCTAGATAAATGTGCACTATTATTAGGTGTTTGTGTGGAGAGAGTTTGGTCATACAGATTAGAGTAATCCAACATTCGAAACTGTAAATGGTTTGCTTTTATTTCTGTAAACTCAAAATAACAACAAAATGTTGTGCTTTTGTAAAATAATGAAAACAAGCAGGATGAAACTCAGCGTATACTTGCCTCTCAGACATGAGAAATATATCTATGGAAAGCTGATGATTTGTATGGTTCTAAACGTGCGATTAGTGGCAGATTAGACTACTATTTGACAAGAACAATCTTTAGTTGAGGGCAGGCCTAGACATTTTTGTGTTGGTTTTTCAGGTGTTTTTCCTTGTATTTTGAATTTCGCATTGCATTGTGTTGTGTTTTAGGGTTGACCCTCTGGGGTCTGAGGTGTTTTTTGGGTCCTGGAGGTGTTTTGACATTCCCTGACATTTGTGCTTGTTTCTGTTACTTATAACATTTTCATGGCTAAAGTCTGATCACACTGTTTGTAAACTTAACACAAAATGTAATGGCAAAATTTACCAGTACATTTTGTTTTTCTACATATGCATTTTTCTAACAGTATATGTGTGATAGAGCTGCATTCTGAATTTTTTTAATCAGTTTGAATGAATGATTCAATGACTCACTCAAAGACCTCACTTGTTTCATTACTGGATAAATCATCGTTTTTTAAAATATGTTGAATGAATGATTCAATGACTCACTCAAAGACCTCACTTGTTTCATTACTGGATAAATCATCGTTTTTTAAAATGTTGAATGAATGATTCAATGACTCACTCAAAGACCTCACTTGTTTCATTACTGGATAAATCAGCGTTTTTTAAATATGTTGAATGAATGATTCAATGCATTTTTTAACAAAGATTTGTCACCTAATGGTGTAACATTTACTTTGTTTTGATCACTACTGTAGACATCATTGTTTATATCCAAACTATAAACGTGGTTGAAAAGTCTGTAACGGCTCTCTCTGGATCAACAGCAGCTCCAGCGCAGATCTGGTTTTAACAGACAACCGAATCATTGTCATTTAGGAATAAGATCACATGGGCGATTGAATTGAGATAGTGAGATAGATAATTAATCTTCGAGATAGATAATTAATATTTAAACGATTAATCATGCTGCTCTAGTGTGGTAAAATAGGGCTGAATGTTTACGTCAGTCTCTCTCTGTGTGCAGATACCAGTCTGGGAGATTCTGTGTGCTCCAGTCCTAGTATATCCAGTACCACCAGTCCAAAGATGGATCCGCCCCCATCGCCCCACGCCAACCGCAAAAAACACAGGAGGAAGAAGAGTACCAGTAACTTCAAGGTGGACGGTTTCTCTGGAGCTGCAGAAGGTACTTTCTGTCTCTGGCCCTACTCCATCTGTCTGCTTCTCTTCCTCCCAGATCTGGTCAGATCTCTGCTGTACATCTTTTGGTCTGCACATTCAGCCACGGTCATAAGAACTGTAATGCACTGGTTCTTAAATGGTCTTAAACATTCTCCCGTATCTTTGGCTGAGCTTCTGCAGTGACATTGATATTTTACAGGGAGAGTAAAATGATGGCGAGTGTGAGAAATCACTGCACACAAGTCCATGCTGAAAAGGATTATTTCACTTCAGAATTAAAATTTCTTGTTAATTTACTCACTCCCATGTCATCCAAGATGTTTATGTCTTTCTTTCTTAAGGCGAGAAGAAATGAACGTTTTTGAGGAAAACATTCCAGGATTTTTCTCCATATAGTGGACTTCACTGGGGTTCAACGGGTTGAAGGTCCAAATGTCAGTTTCAGCGCAGCTTCAAAGAGCTCTACATGATCCCAGACGAGGAATAAGAGTCTTATCTAGAGAAACCATCTGACATTTTCTAAAAAAATAAAAATTGATATACTTTTTAACCACAAATGCTCGTCTTGCACTGCTCTGAGATGCGCCACACATTACGTAATCACGTTGGAAAGGTCACGCGTGACGTAGGCGGAAGTACCGATCCAGTGTCTACAAAGCAAACGTGCAAAGATTAAGTCAAACGACCTTTACAAAAAAAGGTAAAACAACTTTTTTCCCGCCCTATCGCGGTACTTCCACCTACATCACACACAACCTTTCCAACGTGATTACGTAATGCGTGGCTCATCACAAAGCACTGCAAGACAAACATTTGTAGTTAAAAAGTATTTAAATAATTTTTTTAGAAAATGACCAATGGTTTCTCTAGATAAGACTCTTATTCCTCGTCTGGGATCATGTAGAGCTCTTTGAAGCTGCACTGAAACTGACATTTGGACCTTCAACCCGTTGAACCCCAGTGAAGTCCACTATATGGAGAAAAATCCTGGAATGTTTTCCTCAAAAACCTTCATTTCTTTTCGCCTTAAGAAAGAAAGACATAAACATCTTGGATGACATGGGAGTGAGTAAATTAACAGGACATTTTAATTCTGAAGTGAAATAATCCTTTAAACCTGGAAACAAATGGGAAATTTCTAGGTCAATAATCAAATTAGCATTGGCAGGATGCCAAAATTTCAGTAGTCAGTAACAGTACCTGAGAAATTTAATGAGCAAAAACTAATTTGCATTGACACACTATTTGACTGTTTAGTTTTTTTTTTTGACTATTTTAAAGTTAATCATTATAAATAAATATTAAGTAATTAAAATAAATGCATGTAGCCTCAATTTTTTTGTGTAAGCATTGCTTGAAAACAAGTAAAGACAAGTTAAAAGTCATTGATAAATTTGATTAAAGCTACTAAAGCTATGCTGGCAAGAAACGTGACTGGTTTCATTTTGAAGTATTTCATTGAAGCTATTTTAATATAACATTTTTGGCCCTGTATGTCCTTTTGAAGGTTAAATATAAGTCATTTTAATTTGTGAAATTGACCACGTGAACTCCTTCATACAAATGGTCAGATATTCAGCTTGCTCTTAGAAACATTTCTTAATTTACACTGAATAACATAATCATCCATTTTTACAAAACATGAAGTTCATGCAGTTTGATTGCTGCTGTCATAAAAGCAAAACGGGGACAAACCACAAATTCTGAATTTCATGTTAATTCATATACTTTTCACTCAAACGACATACACATGAGAATCATTTTCACATGCAGACCGTTTGTGCAGTACCAGCATGCATAAAAGCACATATGCTGCATACACTGCTGCTGTCACACACACACACACACACACACAAGTGAGCACACACCGTCATGCAGTGAAGTTCTGTGAACAGATGTTTCTGAGCAGCAGATGTGTAATATGTTTCCTGCCGTCAGTATGGATCAGACAGCTGACAGGCCTGCATGGAGCTAGAGAAATATGCTGAGTGATTATTGCACACTCACACAGACAAGCCGGTTAAACGCCGTCTGTCACTCACACACACACACACTCCACTCATCACTGCAGCCACCATTCTGACACACTGCATAGTTATTTGTATTTATTTAGCTAGAATTGAAGCTTAAAGTAATTTAATTAACACTGAATATAATTTAGGTTAATTTCCAACTGGAAATCACCTGAAAATCACATATTAAGGCTTAAATTACCATTCTGAAATATACAAAATATTCACAAACAAAATTTGCATCAAAAGTATCTAATGCCAAACTAATGTATTAACTTTTCAAAGAAGATTTGGATGCTTAAATTAAACCTTTAAAAAAATGCTATAATATTTAGGAGTCTCATGATATGCCTCGTTACATTTCCAAAATCTTATTGTGCATTTTTTTCTACTCTTTAGTTTACTATAAGTACTTCATAACCTCTTGACAGGGCGATAATACAGTTCTGAAGTGTTGTAAGGTCATCTGTGTGTGTGTGTGTGTGAGAGACAGTGAGCATGTAGGAATGATGGATGAGTGTGTGTCCGCTCAGAGAGTGTGTGATTAATTAGACTGGGCTTGTGTGGGTGGCCGCGGCCTCTTGAGAGCGGAGCATCAGTGCTTGTTTAAAATGTTTCCAATCAACCCTTATTGATCCTCTCCCAAAGGAGGCCAATATATTGTCAGTGAGGGAAGAGTGTGTGTGCATACATCCATGTGTCATGTGCTGTAGTATTTGCATCAGAATAATATTTCTATTTATTGTGTCTCTAAAAGTACATATATTTATGCATTCAGTTGCTCTAGACTAGGGTGTTGTGAGGCAAGAATGGGCCACAGGTCTGTTCGGATGGTGGACAGAACAGAAGAACAATGCTAGGTCCAAATAACAAAATGATACTGATCTTATAATTGTGCATAGGTACGATAGCAAAAATTTATATGCATCAGACAGAATTTTGGTGCAAATTAGGCAAGTAAAATTAGACATGGATGGGTTGCATGATGGGTTTCAAACTATGTAAATAAAAGAAAACAAAACCAAGAATATAAACTAATTACAATGATAAGTTGCAGTGTAACTGAATGATTATTTATATTTTTATTATAAAATAAATTATTAAATTGCATA
>RJVU01051519.1:8159282-8185438 GCA_003731715.1 Anabarilius grahami | reverse complement strand
AAATTAATACTATTCAGCAAGGATGTGTTAAATTGATCAAGTCAAGACAAGTTACAAACAATTTCAAATAAAATAAACCTTATATTCATCAAAGTACTGTGTTACTGTTTTCAACATTGTTAATAATTAGAAATGTTTCTTGAGCAGCAAAATCATCATATTAGAATGATTTCTGAAGGATCATGTGATGCTGATGCTGAAAATGCTGAAAATTCACAGGGATAAATAAGTTTCAAAATATATTAAAGTACATGACTATTTTAAATTGTAATATTTCACAATATTACTCCTTTTATTATATTTTTCCTCAAATAAACTTAGCCTTGGTGAGCATAAGAGACTAATTAAAAAACATTTAAAAAATCCTACCAACTCTCAAACTTCTGAACAGTATTGTATGTTAATATGCAAATATTTTTGGCTTCATTTTTTATTTTTTTTAAATTATTACTACTGTGTTGGGTTGCTTTTTGATATCCAGTGCAAAACCAGTTGGCGTTAGCATTTGAGAGTTTTGAGACACCATATGTTCACTTAATTCTCTCTATGGTGCCACCATGTGGTCATGGAAGAGTGGAATCATGGGAAATGAGGCCCCTGATAGTCCTTAGATTGCAGTAAGCAGATACATGAACATTGTTCCAAGATTACATTCAGTCTTTGATGATAAATCTCTAAACCTCATGTTTTAATTTCCAAACTTATCGCATCTGGAGTTCCTTAAAAAAGAATGCAAAAATTACCCCAAAAAAACAAAACAAACATTGTTGATGAATCTGTTTATTATGAGTGATTATTATGATTGATACTTCAGTGTATCATGAAAATATTTTCTATGTCTTCCTCTACTGTGGCGGACCACATTTAATATTTTCAAATTTAACATTCAGGAAGAGGATTCTGTATTTTTCTGTATTGAAACAAAGAGATTTTTCTTGTCGGTTCTGACCTGTAGGGGTCTTCTGTGAGAAATCGGGTTGCATTAATGTACCTCACTCACCCCTTCTTTATTTCTCGCCATCACTATCCTTCTTTCACTCTTTACCCGTTCTCCCTCCCCCTTTCCTTTTTCCTAACCCTGGAGAGCCACTTTGTCTTGCCCTGATTCACATTTTTTGAAAAGGTTGAACGTTGTGAGACGCCGCCCGGGCCTCTTCCCCAGCCCCCATTCGTCAGGCAGGCACTTAAGTGAAATATTATAAATAATCTACAGTATTGAAATCTTTTATCAGCTGTGTCACTTTCATTATTCAATAAGCGATTAGTAACAGTCTCCCAATTTAGCCATTAAGCACTTGTGCGTGGGGCCGGGGAGTGCTGTCACACCGCGGGCCTGCTGAGGGATAAGGCTGTCAGCTCCTCTGTTATTCATGAGCTCCACCGGCCAGGTAGCGCGGTCATAGTTTTTTATATAACGCACACTGTCACGGTCAGGTACTGCAGTCACACACACACTTACTCTGATGGCAAGGTGATACTTGAACAGTGAGTTTGGCTCACATCTCATGTGACACAAAACCAGGTCAAAACACGTTTGGTTCATATCCCACTCCAAAATCAGTGATATGTGACCACAAAACCAGACATAAGGGTCAATTTTTTTGAAATTGAGATTTATAAATCATCTGAAAGCTGAATAAATTAGCTTTCCAATAAATAAATAAACTTTTGTTATTGTTTTTGTTATTATTATCTTTTGGTATTGTGGCTTTATATAGCTATGGTCAGACACTTGCACATGTCATTATAATATTAATATTTTCTGAAAATCAAGTTGAGGTCTTTGACCAGCGAATGACAGATTTTGAAACCACCTCATCTTAGGCAGTAAGTGCATCGCATTACATTTTTATCATCGTACAAAATCTCATGATGCAAAAGATGAAGCGCTATGCACAGGATATTTAAAACAGTATGCTTCAACTAGATGGCGAAAACTTAGACTATTCTCCACTCTTCAAATACAAAAAATGTTAGCCTTTAAAGTGAAAGTGAAGTGACATGTGGCCAAGTATGGTGACCCATACTCGGAATTTGTGCTCTGCATTTAACCCATCCAAGTGCACACACACAGCAGTGAACACACACACACCGTGAACACACACCCGGAGCAGTGGGCAGCCGTTGCTGCGGCGCCCGGGGAGCAGTTGAGGGTACGGTGCCTTGCTCAAGGGTCTCACCTCAGTCGTGGTATTGAGGGTGGGGAGAGCGCTGGACATTCACTCGCCTCACCGACAATCCCTGCCGGACCTGAGACTCCAACCCATGACCTTTGGGTTACAAGTACGACTCTCTATCCATTAGGCCACGACTTTATGGACATAGTGTTTCTTGAGTAAAGAAAATGCTGTACTCACTCAAACATCAGTTCTTTATTTACCCTTGCATTGCAAACAAGCAGAGATCTCCGACTCCAAACTGTGTGCGGCACATTCTAAATGGAGGCGGGGCGGAGATATGAGGTTTGACTGACAGTTTGAGGAGCCAATGGAGTTACAAGGTTTAGTTGCAACCTCTTTTAAATGCTTTCTATTGGTTAAATATTTGTAAAACACACATACAGATGTAAAGGATGACAATAGCATGAGGTTTCGGCCAGACAGCGCGATGATATCTTGTTTGTAGCATTTATTTGTACTTATTTTTTTGGAATTTGATCATTTTCCGCGGCACACTGGTTGGGAAACACTGCTGTATACAGTGGATTCATTTCAATATCATAAAGACATCCTACACTTGTCTAAGTTCTTTAATCTTAAATGCTGGTTGTAACTGTTTTAGGAGCATCATTTTAGAAATGTGTCCCTGAACGCACACAATCTTAAATGTGCTGGTAGATCATCAGCTGATGTCACGGGGTCTTTCTATAATTTTAGCTCACCTGCTCTTCTCCTTTCTCCGAAACAAAGTCTTCTCACACACATTCCTCTTTCATCCCCCTACACACCCACACACAGATCAATCGATCCCAGCATGCCGTGCATTTTTACACTCCTCGCATCCCCCCCACAGTGGGCTGCCGAGAGCTCACCTCTCAAATGGCAAAACTTACTGCTCGGACGATCACAGTTTATCAATTACCGCTGAGCTGTAGGGCCCTAAGTGGCCCTTGTTAAGTAATTACTACGTTTGATGCGAGCAGGAGAATGCGAGAGCCTTTGAAACCGGATCAGGCAGACGGCGTGGGTTCTGCACTGCACAGGGACAGCGGGAGGCTCATGAATGCCTTGATGGTCGCACAAAGAGATGGATACCTCAGGAAGGCGATACGTTTTAAGAAGCAGCCAGAAAGAGAAAGACATTCCAGAGGATAGCGGGGCCTCACAGGTGTCCTCAGCTGGAATCAGTCTGGCACGTGGAAGCAACGTTTAATTAAAGCATTCTGCAGGTGAACGGCTCTGCGCTATTACTCTCAGGAACAAAGTGAAGATGGTCTTATGGCTTCCTAATGGTATGGAAAAAAGGACCATTCACCATCTCAAGCCGAAAGTTGCTGTCTGTGATCAACAAAAGCCATTTTGAAGTGTCTTTTAAGACCTGCAAATGAGAGAGAGACATGTTAAGAACAGACATTCATGGAATTTATGTTATTAGAAGGCGAAGAATGGTTTGCGTGGGGCACCAAGCGTGGCACGTAGACGATAAGATATACAGATTTTACAGAGTCTATTGTGTGGAAAATAGCTTGATACTGGGTACACGTTATTGTAGTGTTTGCTTCTGATGCTGTGCACATGGAAGGGACTGGATGGGATTGTTTTTTGCTTCCAGGATTACCGTTGTGTAACAAATGTCCCCTTCGGCCTAAGGGGAAAAGAGTGGGACTGCACTGAGCCGAACTGACTTCAGGTCAGTTGTCAGCACAGCTGGGAAATGAGCAGTTATTTAAAGAGACCAGATCTGTGTTAATACACAGTGAACTGCATTTTGTATATCATAATGATTTTAGTATAATTTAGTGTTTTCTTTAAGGGTGTTTCTTCTACAAACACACTTATGTCCCATGGGTTAAATATTTTTTATGAAAATTATTTGAGGTTTTAGCCTTTTTATTGCTATATGAAAGTCACATTCATCGTTTTTTTTTAATGCTTTTACTTCTTAAATAAATGTTTGTTTTACCCTTGTCATAGATCCAGATTTTCAATCTTAAAATGAAATAAAGAATGAAATAAAAACTTTTCAAAAATTCTACCAAAATGAACTTGTTTACTTTACCAAGAAGTTTACTTTATCAGTAAAAATACTTTGAAGCGTGAGATGAAATATGAACAAAGAAAAAGTAAATGTCAGAATATTTTTGTGTATTTTGTGTATATTTTTCCAGTCAGGCTATAATTTTGACAAAAAAAAAAAAGTCACAAAATGTCACTTAAAACAATTATTGTTTACGTAACAGAACGATATTAAAGGATTAGTTCACTTTAAAATGAAAATTATCCCTCAAGCCTTCCTATATGACTTTCTTCTTTCTGATGAACATAATCAGAGTTATATTAATAAATATCCTGACACATTCAAGCTTTATAATGGCAGTGAACGGGGGCAAAGAAAGCGTAACACCGTGCTAGGCGGTCTGGCGGAAGCTAGATATTTTACTTTATATCTTGTTAAATATGGTTATTTTTCTTACACAAACGCATCGCTTCGTTTCAGAAGCCTTTATTAACCCCCCGGAGCCGTGTGGAGTACGTTTATGATGGATAGATGCACTTTCTTGAGCTTCCCCCGTTCACTGCCATTATAAAGCTTGGATGCGTCAGGATATTTATTAATATAACTCCGATTATGTTTATCAGAAAGAAGAAAGTCATATAGGATGGCTTGACGGAGAGTAAAGCTTGGGGTGATTTTCATTTGAAAGTGAACTAATTCTTTAAACACAAAATATAATTTGATGTGGTGGAATTGCACAGTGGTGAGACATTAAGAAAAAACTGAAAGAATCATGTGATGTATTTGTATACTGTTGGACATTGTTGTTAGTGGAGAAATTAAACTAGTGTCCACGGGTCCAAATGTGCCATAGTTGACGAAAACGCCACTGTTATTCTCTTTTAAACTAATCTTTCATGAAATACATAGATTTATCTTTATTTTTCACTTTGCATGATAACATGGACATAACCTGTTTTGTCTTGCAGTTTTCCACTCAAGAGGTGCATCATTATGCCTTTTTAAACTAATGCGATGTGTTTTCACCCCTGCTTCATACCCAGTGACTTCATTAGCTAATTAAAAATTCCTGTATAATTCTCATTTGCACTTTTGACTGCTGACTGCAGTTCATCCTTTGTTTTTAACCCTGGCTTTCTCTGCGATTTGTATTTCATTGCTGTGAAGCTTCCTGTCCATTTCCCAAATATTTTTTTGTCTGTTCTACTTTCTCCACTCCTATCATTTGCTTTGTTTTCCATCTTTCTCTCCGCCTATTCCTGTGCCTGCCATCGGATGCAGCCAAACGTAGAGCGTGGAAACTAAATCGCGTCGGTAGTCTGCGCAACATTTACAGCAGTGCCTCCAACGCTGAAGGTAACTAGCTCCAGAAAACAGAGCGAGGGGGAAGTCAGTGTACCCCTCTTTTTTTAGACAAGCCCCTCACACATACGGTGAGACCCTGTGATTATGCTTTATCCTTCATTCCTGCCTGATGTACTGTTCACCCCCGGAACACTCCCTGCACGCCACTTGCGTTTTTTAGAGCATGTAAAGTCATGCTTTGCTTTGTGTTTTGTATGTGTGAAAGTGCCGTGCTTGAGTTTTGATGATTTAGTGATGGTAAATTGGATGATTTTGGACTCATTGTGGGAGATCACATGTAAGCTTTGGCCCCTCCTCTTTACACGCCCTCTTTCCCACAACTCCACCCCTCCTCTGCTTTATTTATTTGTTCACATTTTTCCCTGGATGTGAATAACTCCTGTAATATTTGCCAGGTTATTAATGCTGGATGCTTGAAAGGGGAGGGGATAATATGGGAATTAATGACCTGTGTCACAAAGCAATACTGTGTGCTTTGACATTTCGCTCGGTTAATTTGTGTTTCCAACCATTCAACTCTTCCACTGTACCCCCAAGCACTAACGTCCGGGCCGCGTTGAGGTAACCCCCACCCTGGCCCGCCTCATTTCTGTGCATGCAGCATCTTTGCTTTCAAAGTTGATTGTGTGCCATTTGTCGGTAAAGGTTGCCTGTGTCAGAGTTCACAGATTTCCTTGCCTCCGCAATATGCCTGAACATCAAACCACAAGAATAGAAAAGCACAGAAATGATTGGATGCTTTCGGTCTAAATTGCACAAAATGTAATTATTGCCATATTAGTAGCTTGTGGAATATGGAGATCAGTACCAGGCACCAAATGAATGATAGCTGCCCCATTTTGAAGTTTTAGGGCGAAATAGAGGGGAGGGGTGGCTGCCTGATGCCCTGTCATCACAGTTTTTGTGTTACACAATTGTTTTCTTATTAATTGTGTGCTAAGGGGAGGAGGCGGAGCCAATCTTCACATTTGCCTCTGAATATCGTCTTTCTGCATTGTTGCTTTTCATAATTGTCAAATACCGCCCTCTCCCCAACAGCACTGCAATTTAATTAGGGTGAGAACATTGCTGCTGACCCCAGAGGGCCCGGTGCCTTTGAAGGGTGGGTCCAATCTAGGCTGGGATGCTCCAGTGATCTCACCAACCCCCAAACCTTGCAAATTTTAATAAAAAAAAAAAACTTAAAATGAATAAATAATAGGCCCAGACTCCCCAGACACTTTTTTGTTGATGTTTTGAGTTTGACTTTTGCTGTAAATCAGCAAATTATCTAATGTCTGCTTGTTCCTTTGATCCGGAACAGGAAAGATCCCTTTCCTACACTCTAAAAACATGCTGGGTTGAAAATGGACAAACCCAGCAATTGGGTTGTTTTAACCCAGTGGTTGGGTTAAATGTTAGCCCAATGTGCTGGGTAGTTTTATTTAACTCAACTATTGTTTAAAAATGACTGTATTGCTTGCTTAAAATGAACCCAAAATATGTTGGAAATTAACATGTATTAATGTTTAATGAATAATATTTAAACAATAAGCATTTATTGAATATCTTATTAATAAATGTTCACCTTTTGATTATCATTGTTTCCTCTAGTAATTATGTGTCTGATTTTTCATTTCCAACCTATTTTGGGTTCATTTTAAGCCAGCCATATAGTCATTTTTAAACAATAGTTGAGTTAAATAAAACTACCCAGCATGTTGGGTCAAACATTTAAACATGCTGGGTTTGTCCATTTTCAACCCAACTTGGGTTGTTTTTAGCCCAGCATTTTTAGAGTGTACTGTTTCTTTTTCTGAGGCTGGAGGATGGATAGGTTTAAGCATTTCGTCTCCCAAGCATGTCTTTCTGTAAGGGAGGAATTTTGGGATTTAAACACAAGGCTCTTTTACAGCAGTGAGGGTGGCTCATGGCCCCGCGGGACCTTTAATATGACTTGTATGATAGGAGTTTAATTAGGCCTCTGATTGACTGAAGGAGAGGAAATGGTGTGGCTGCACAGATTTCCCGCTGATTAAACTTGTGAAATGGCCTCACAGGGAGATGAGTTGAAAAGCTGTCTCAGAACAGTGTAGCCGGAAGAGAACCCTCATAGACAAATTGGTTTGAAGGCTTATTTAGGGGAGGGAGAACAAATAAGCTGTGAATACAATTGATAAATTTGTTTTAAACTTGCATTCAGCAAAATTACTGACTCACAGAGCCAGACTATCGGCATGAAGTCTGGTCCACATTAAAGGCCTCGATATACTTCAAAGTTCTTTTTTCGTTCTTCGTTTAGGGGTAAAACGAAGTTCGAAATACATGAGCAGCGATATACTGTAATGGAACATCTGAGGCCACCCACACTGCTGAGAGCGACGGTTAGATGAATATGTAAAAATGTTGCGTGCTTTCCTCTTAGTAACAAAATAAACACAAGAGAATTGAGAAACTAGAAAGGATTTTTGGTAACACTTTAGGATAGGGAACATGTATTCACTATTAACTGCGACTTTTCCCTCAATAAACTCCTAATTTACTGCTTATTAATAGTTAGTAAGTTAGTTAAGTTTAGGTATTGAGTTGGATTAAGAATGAAGAATAAGGACATGCAGAATAAGGCATTAATATGTGCTTAATAATTACTAATAAACAGCCAATATTCAAGTAATATGCATGCTTATAAGCAACTAGTTAAAAGACCCTAAAATAAAGTGTTACCGGACTTTTTTAATAAAGCATAAGAAAAGCATCTGATCATGGCAACATGGATATGTTTGTTTGCAGGAGCTCTGTAATTCGGCACTCCAGTAAAGTCACGTTCTGTTTATATTATAACACTTTATAAAATAGATTGCTTAAAATCAAGCAGTCTCTCATTTCATCAGAAGTACAACTTCGCTTTCTACTATAAAGCAGCTTTCCACTGTTCATGTTTTCACTCATGGACGTCTGACTTCTATGGACTCGAGAGGAGAAATTAACTGGAAAAGATTTTCTGAGTGAAAGAAGGCGGAGCCTCCACGCACACCTACCTTACGTAATGGCCATGGACCAATGGTAGTACGAAGGTGTTTACCAGCCGAAGCAAACTTTTCCAGAAAAGTTTCTGGAAAAACTTCCAAAATGATCTCCAAACGAACTTCGTTTCGTCCTGATTTTGTTTGAAATGAGGTTTTCGTTTGAAGTATATTGGGGCCTTAAAGCTTATTCTGGCAAGAATTGCTCACTTAAAGGGTTAGTTCACCCAAAAATGAAAATTCTGTCATTAATTATTCACCTTCATGATATTCCAAGCCCGTAAGACCTTCGGAACACAAATTAGGATATTTTTGATGAAATCCGAGAGCTTTCTGTCCTCCGATAAACTACAATGTCATAACCAATTTCAAGGCGCAGAAAGGTAGTAAAGACATTGTTAAAATAGTCCATGTGACTACAGTGGTTCAACATTAATGTTATGTAATGACGAGAATACTTTTTGTGTGCAAAAACAAACAAAACAACTTTATTCAACAATTACTTCTTTTCTTTTCCATGTCAGTCTCCTACGCTGTTGACGCCCTTCTGACGGTGAACCCGGAAGCGCTGCACTGTGTTTACAACATCAACAGTGTAGGAGAGCCAATCATATTGTTTTTAGAAAGTTCTAGGCATTTTTGTATAAAAAGCATCATGAGCATGCCATCTGAGTCTGAAATTAGTTAGGGATACCAGCTGTCCGTGGGGGTTTAGATTGTTGGATGTATTCTAGAACACAGAGTTTTCAGGTTTTTTCCTGTTCCCGTTCTCATTGGCCTGCATGGGTCTTTCCTCTTCATATGGCATTTTGGCCTTAGGGATGCCTCTTTAGTGTGCGTGTGTGTGTGTGTGGTGGGGTATTACTTCCCTGATTACTTCTTCATTATGTAATTGCCCCCTCTAGAGTAAATTATAAACAGAGTGTGTAAAGTGTGTGATCTCTTACTGGCTCAGATTGTGTTTCGGGGGGGATCCCTTTGATTGTGACACACCAGCACATCTCATCAATGCAGGTTCTCTGTTCAAGCCATCTGCGTGCCCCTTCCATTGCTGTCCCCTCTGATCACCCAGTCAATGGCCTTTTGTTCCTAACACTTTCCAAATGTTGACCCTCAGTGCACCTAAATAGCCTCCCTCCGTTTCTCTGGACTCAAACTACTGAGATAAACTCCTGAAAGGGTCTCTCTATCTCTCTCTCTCTCACTCACTCACACACACATTTTCCTAATTGTCTCGTGATTGGCCCATTAACCTAACCAGGGCCCTGGATAGCAGATCCATATGTCACTTTGCCTAGGGAGTGTTGTGGACAGGGCCAGCAGCACGGTTGGAAAGATCGGGATGCTGGTCTGGTCTGGTCTGTAATTAGTGGCATATCCTGACCAGGGTCACGGGGCAAGCCCTCCAGGTCAGGGGTTGTAGAGTGTGTCCCGCAGCTAACAGGTGCTCCACAGGGGCGAGAATCCTTCCTGGTGACTTTTATCCCATAACAGTACAACCAAAGTGTTTGTATAAAATGTTCATAGTTACAGTATTTGCTTTAAAACAAACAAAAAAATGAAAAAAATATTCAAAATGACATGCATCACTTAATGTGAACATACTGTTTCTCTGCTGTTGAATAATAATCATCCTGACTGTTTTCTCCCATCTGTTCTAGAACAAGAGGACAACTTTGAGTTCATCATTGTTTCTCTGACGGGACAGACCTGGAATTTTGAGGCAACGTCCTATGAGGAGCGGGACGCATGGGTTCAGGCCATTGAGAGCCAGATCCTGGCGAGCTTGCAGTCCTGCGAGAGCAGCAAACAGAAGGTAGAAAAACAGATTCAAAACACTAAAACAGTGTGTATCACATATTGCTGTGATTTAGACCAGGGATTTTAAATTTTTTTATCCCAAGGTCATGCAAAAATCATGTTCCACTTGCAAGGGACCCCATCTTGTGATATAGTACACCGATCAGGCATAACATTATGACCACTGACAGGAGAAGTGAATAATGGCCGGCCAAGGCTCATTGATGCACGTGGACAGCGAAGGCTGGCCTGTGTGGTCCGATCCAACTGACGAGCTACTGTAGCTCAAATTGCTCAAGAAGTTAATGCTGGTTCTGATAGAAAGGTGTCAGAATACACAGTGCATCACAGTTTGTTGCGTATGGAGCTGCATAGCTGCAGACCAGTCAGGTTGCCCATGCTGACCCCTGTCCACCGCCGAAAGAGCCAACAGTGGACACGTGAGCATCAGAACTGGACCACGGAGCAATGGAAGAAGGTGGCCTGGTCTGATGAATCACAACACGTGGATGGGCGGGTGCTTGTGCGTCGCTTACCTGGGGAACACATGGCACCAGGATGCACTATGGGAAGAAGGCAAGCCGGCGGATGCAGTGTGATGCTTTGGGTAATGTTCTGCTGGGAAACCTTGGGTCCTGCCATCCATGTGGATGTTACTTTGACACGTACCATAAACCTAAGTATTGTTGCAGACCATGTACACCCTTTACGATATTCCCTTGTGGCTGTGGCTGTGGCCTCTTTCAGCAGGATAATGCTCCTGCCACAAAGCAAAAATGGTTCAGGAACGGTTTGAGGAGCACAACAACGAGTTTGAGGTGTTGACTTGGCCTCCAAATTCCCCAGATCTCAGTCCAATCGAGCATCTGTGGGATGTCCTGAACAAACAAGTCCGATCCATGGAGGATCCACCTCGCAACTTACAGAACTTAAAGGATCTGCTGCTAACATCTTGGTGCCAGATACCACAGCACACCTTCAGGGGTCTAGTTTTGGCAGCAAAAGGGGGACCAACACAATATTAGGAAGGTGGTCATAATGTTATGCCTGATCGGTGTATATACAGTATGTGGGAAAAAATGCTTTACTGCTTGTTAATAAATGAAAAACACCTGTTTTCCAACAAAAAATAATGTAATCCAACTAACATGCAGAGTATTGTATTATTAAAAAGAAAATTTGAATTCACCCCAGTTTGAAAACCCCTGATTTAAATGATTGTAGTCAATGTTATTGGCTGACATCCTTTCTTATCAAAGAGCTGGTGTTTTATCTAGCACATAAGATAATTAAATGCCCCACCTTCTTGTTACGTGGCTGAATATATAGATATGGCTATACAGTATGTATACCATGCATACATTCATGCATGCATTTTGAGATTGTAATTACTTTCATTCTAATTTTAACCTCCTGCAGTATTACATGCCTGTTTCAGAGCTACATTTTAACTCTCAACCCACTCTGTGTTTATGCCTCAGGCCAGGGCAAATTGCATTTCCCTGGACCTTCTACAGAGTGCCTCTATTCTTTTTATTCACCTCCCCTCCTTTCCCTGCTTTGGAATCTCATTTTGGTGTTTGCATTGTTGAGAATTGTCTAATGATGCTTTATAATATGCTTCATGAGAGTCATTACCTTTGAAACAAACTTTAACTTATGTGCCCACAGTCTCGTCTGAGCAGCCAATCAGAAGCCATTGCACTGCAGTCGGTCAGGAATATGAGAGGAAACACACGCTGTGTGGATTGTGAAGCTCAGAGTGAGTTTTGAACTGCAGAAATTTGTTATAATTTGAGATCTTTGTGTACTTTTCATATTATCTACTGATCATTATATATTGGTCTGGCTAAATGATGCAACACACATAGAATGATCCTTCTATATGGACAAAAATAGGGTTACATATGCCATACATGGTTATGCCGTATATATAAACTTATGGACATTTCATTTTTTTCTCTCTCTCTTTATATGGCTTTTTCAGACCCTGACTGGGCCAGTCTGAACCTGGGGGCTTTGATCTGTATCGAATGTTCAGGCATTCATCGGAACCTGGGTACTCACCTGTCCCGTGTTCGCTCTTTGGACCTGGACGAGTGGCCTCTGGAGCTCATCAAGGTCATGTCTGCCATCGGCAATGAGCTGGCTAATAGTGTGTGGGAGGCCAATGCTCAAGGACGCCTAAAGCCTGCTCCTGATGCCAGCAGGTACACAATTACATTATTTCCCCTGTCAAACAAATATCTGTTTGAGCTTACATACGCATCATTTTCTTAGCTGATATTTGTCATCCATCTCAATCTCCCTTATAGCATATGTGTGTGGAGTTCTGTGGAAAAACCTAAAATCAGATTTTTCCTTTTCCTTGCTCTTCCATCTGTAGCAGCGTAATTATCGGCAGAGAGGCTTTAGTCCCACCAGCCATCATAACAAATTAGTGCTGACTGCTGGCCGCCAAAATATCGACTTCCCATTCCACGCCGGCCTCATTAGTCACCTGAAGCACCTTTTAATTACTCCCCTCCTCTCTGAAAATCTTTCGATATGGATCCGCCATTTTCTGCCGTCCGTGTCGATGTGCTAATGCGATTATAGTTCCTCATGTAGCTGTTTATTTATGTATGTTGAAGGCATGTGGCCCCCTGAGTGGGAAGAGGAGATTACAGAGAGGGTCAATATTATCTCAATTAACCTCAGTCACTGGACAGTCATCTCTCTACCTACCCTCAATACTCCTGCTGAAGTAGACGGAGTGTAATTCAGCACGATTCCCTCATGTTGTTGACTGGACCTGGCTTTTGCTTAGTGGCATCGATAGTTGATGTGTAATACATTTGTAGGCTAAACAGACAAGATACACCTGAATTAAATACATGCATTTTACTGTACATCAAGAATATTAGGAATATACAGTAGTTGTAAATTGGGGTGTCTTAGAAGAAGACCACCTTCTTTTTTGTTGCCAGAAACACTCCTGTAATTCAATTTATTTACTTGAAAAAGTCCCCAATATATATAGGAGTTTATCACGCTGATCCTTTTAATCAACTAAACTCTGGAAAGATTTTCAGTCCAATGATCCAGAAGGCAAATTCTTTCAATCAATCCATCCAAAACAGTGCTAAAGTCAAGAAAACCAGGCTTACACCAGAGATGGCAGAAAGTTTAGAGACTCACGTTGCGTTTTCAGTGAATTATACATCCCAGTTTTGCTTTGAAACACAAGCTCTGTCATATTCTGTGATTGTTTCTGAAGAGCGTGAGCCCTCACGCTGTGAAATAGACTGAACGGAACATCAAAACTTCCCACCACTGTATGGCCAGATGATAAAGCAAACCAGCGTCTCGCTAGTAAAGTTTGGATAGATGAGGATTGCAATCAAGGTAAAGACGATTGATGGGGAGGTACATGAGTCGTACAGTAAGCACGCGTTATTTATGTTGATTATATTGATGTCGTGTATGTGCGCTCTCGACTCACTGATCGCACTTTGTATTTATGCACAGATATTTCAGTACATTCATGTAGTTTCCACACACATTCAGAATAATGTTTTGATTTGTCGTGTTTGTTGCTGTTTAGTAATTCAGAATGGATCTGTGTACTGTAGTATATGCAGTCAGGTCAAGGTGGTTTTTGGCATCTCCATGTAGTCCTGTTCGGTATCGCAACTTGACTTGTCTAAAATGTAAACATTTACATTTATGCATTTGGCAGACGCTTTTATCCAAAGCGACTTACATTGCATTATACTATACATTTGTATCTGAGTATGTGCAATCCCTGGGATCGAACCCATGACCTTGGCATTGCTAGTGCCATGCTCTAACCACTGAGCTACAAGAAAGCTTGGAGACAAGCTCTTTGCTGTTGCACTGTACACTGTTTTTATTATTTATTTATTTTATTTTTGTCTTGGCTGCTTTTGGTGTGCATACATTTCTCAATTATATGGACTCCTCCTTTTATCAATTTGGTTATTTGGTGTCTCCAAGTGTCCTTTTTTGGAAAGACACCTAAATTTGCTTGCAGAAAATAGTTTTGTGAGAATCACCCTTCAATCTGATGGTTTACTTTGCTAGATAAAGTAAATGATGACAAAATTAAAGTGTTAAACAAGATAAATGCTGTATTCTTAATTTGTGCCATTAATCGTGATGTCCCACTTTATATTAAGTGTCTTTACCATGTACTAACATTTAAATTAATCATTTGATACAGTACACTTTTTATGTACATACATGTTTTTACATTGTACTTATGTTATTATAATTACACTGTTGACCCTAACCATACCACTAAACCTGTCCCCTACCTTACCCGTATCCACCTCAATAGCAGCACAAGTGTTTTGCAATACAACATGAACACAATAAGTACATTGTAACAAAAAAACTAAGATTTCTCTAGAACATTCTTTTAAAATTACATTGATAATAATAAGAAGCACCAAATCAGCATATTATAATAATTTCTGAAGGATCATGTGGCACAAAAGGCTGAAGTAATAATGCTGAAACTTCAGCTGTGCCATCACAGGAATAAATTACATTTTGAAATGTATTAAAATAAAAAAAGTTATTTTCAATTAAATTTCAAAACTGAAAAAGTATTATTATTATTATAATNTTATTATTTATTTATTTACTTTATATATGTATTATATAATTAAAATATAAAAATTTATGTAATTTATTATGACTTTCAATTGAATTCAGAATTGCATTTTTATCAGAATCTTACAAACTTCCTGCAGTTCCCTCATTGAACTCTAGGGGTTCATGAAGCCTAGTTGAGAAACCCGATAAAAGTCATAAAAACCCCATAAATAAATGTAAAATCGCTGAGAATCGTGTAGAATTCGACTCACGTTTTAAAGACTACTTAGTCACCCCGTTATTGTGTGAGCATGTGATTTTGTCAGTGCTCTGTTGCGTGTAATTTGCTGCCTTCCCATCCTTCACTCGGCGTTTGAATTGATTTAGCTTGTAACCATCCAAATGACTTCAATTTGATTGGGTAAAGCACATTTGACTGTAGTGAGTGTGTCAAATCTGAAAACAGAATGTAATCTAATGTATACTGTCTTTACTTGGAAAATGCTGTTTTGTTGACGTGATTTGCATTTGATTTGTGTGAATTTCATGGCTTTCTCGATTAGCATGTCTCAGCCTTGGGTCTGTTTGAAGCGCTGTCTTGTTGTCACTAAAAGCTGATACTCAGCAAGCGTGTGTCCTGGTGAATGGCTCGGGCATTGGTGTGTGCGCTCTGCATCCAGGATTGGTGGCTGATAAATGAAAACCCTCCCTCGTGGTCTCTCAAGTGAGTAATAGAGCTCGAAATTTCATTTTGCAAGCGACTGATTTAATGATCCAAAGGGTAATTAATGGGCTGATTATCTTAATGTTAAATATGGCCAGCAGCAATTAGACTGACCTCCCGCCTGTCAAGGTCTGGGCTACTTTCGTCTTTCAATTAGGGGCCTGTTTGGGGGGTGTGAGCTGGAGGTAAGGGGGAAGAGACACGTTGTCTTCCACACCTCTTTCTCCACATGGATCATTCCTCGTTCTGCAGGCGGGAATTATGTTTTGGAGTGATCACACCCAGACAGCCCACCTGGATCCGACAAGAGAAATAGTATGCTGTTTTCAGCATCTCTCTTTTGCCCTTTTTCTTCTTGACCCATCTGTGTCTATATGGTTTTGTTTAGCATTTAGCCTCTGCCTCTTCTCCCAGCCCTCACTGTTAATCGTCTTTTAAGAGAATGTCAAGAGTTGAATTGAAGGTGCTGTATGTTAGTTGTTTTAAAACTACACTTACTGATTTGGACATGCCCCCTCTTTCCAGAACCCCATCCTACAAGGATACAGTTGTATTTTAAGCGCTGTTTAACCACAGCAGCTGTCTTGAGGAAATTACACTCGAAATAAATGCTGCGTTAAAATCAACCCAAGTTGGGTTGAAAATGGACAAACCCAGCGATTGGGTTGTTTTAACCCAGCGGTTGGGTTAAATGTTTGCCCAACGTGCTGGGAAGTATTATTTAACCCAACTATTGTTTAAAAATGACTACATGTCTGGCTTAAAATTAGCCCAAAATATGTTGGAAATTAAAAATCAGACACATAATTACTAGAGGCAACAATAATAATCAAATGGTGAACATTTATTAATAAGCAATTTAATAATTGTTTATTGTTTAATTATTAATTAATTATTAAGCGAGCAATACAGTCATTTTTAAACAATAGTTGAGTTAAATAAAACTGCCCAGCATGTTGGGCAAACATTTAACCCAACCGCTGGGTTAAAAACAACCCAATCGCTGGGTTTGTCCATTTTCAACCCAACATTTTTTTGGAGTATAGGAAAATTAAAAAAAATGAATAAATGATCAGGCAACCTCCATTGGACCACTTGAGATAGATTTACCCTCATGCCTAAAATTATTTGTAGCATTTACAACAATTGATTTTACTTTTTAGTCTTTTAGCTTTAATTCATTTACACAAAACAGTGTAGAATTTGAATGTTGTCCATTTATCGGTTATTGGATTTAGAGTAAAAAAAAAAAACGTTCTGTTTGCTTTGAAGCAAAGGGAAAGTTTCTTCCTGTTGCGTCATGGGCTGCTTGGCCGTTGTGTATGATAGAGCCCGAGAGAACCTCTAAATATACCCATTAACCTTTTACTGCCTGGGATAAATTCACACCTTCACTGCCTTTAAAACTCTATGAGGTCGCTCAAAGACACCGCTATGGGCTTATTTTTGGGACTGTTTGACCACACACACACATTCACACACACTCTCATAGGCGATAGGTTTTGGCATGAGTGCTCTTTGGTGGCAGCTAGGCCATGTTGCAGTCTCATTTTTTTAATTAGTGTGGTGCTGCCATGGACACCAGAGCCCCCTCTCCCCTGCCGCACACACTCGGTGCCGGTCTGTATTAGCGGCCCAGGCAGGGTAGGAGTGACAGCTCTGCTAATTGCGCCTCGTGGTGACTTATTGGGAGGGTGGCGCTCGCTGGCATCTCACACTGCCAACCCTCAGCAACACACTAACGTTTCGCAGCCTGTCACCAAGCGTGAATATCTTAAAGTGTGAAATACATGCATTGTGTGCATTTCACACACCCCTTTGTTCCAAGTGCATGTTAGTGAAATACTTGTTTTCCCATGTTATCTGAGTTTAATCAATGGCACAATATCATGATTATTGCATCCAAAATAATAGTGGAATGCTACAAGGATGACATATTTTTGCAGGCCAAAATGATTATTTTAGCACTTCTAGTTCCATTGTCCTGAAGCTAGTGGGTTTTTTGAATGGGTTTTTGATTATATGCCTGAAATAAGGTCTGTGGTTAACACAAGCTCAAGGTATTTTATTCATTTTATTCTGCGACAGAAACTCTAAAGCTTAATGGTGGTGACATTGAAGTCATGTGACCATTGTGTAGTTCGTTTATAGACTACGTTTAGCTTTTTACTTCTGCTGAGTGTATTTAGGCATCAAAAGTCATGAAAGTTGTTCATTTGTGAAGATTATCATAATGAACAAAAGGTGTAAGAACTTTTGTTGGTCACAGTGCTTATTTTCTGCAATAATCCAATAGCCAATGGAAAAATCCTGTGGTTTTGTTGAGGGACCAGAGTGGAAAATAAAAAAATGCAAAGATAAAGTCCAACGCCATGATAACTGAGCTTTAACAACACAGCTAAGACCTTAATGTAACATTTTCCCGTTTCAGGGTTCACTAACTCTCTCTACCATGGCGAAATGTGCAGAATAATAGAGGTGGGTGTTGATTTGCAGATCTGTTTTACAAAATCCCCCCCAAAAAACTCTGTGGCGAGCAAACTTTTTTAGGTATGGGTCGAGTTTCTCGCTTTCGTCTTCTCCAATATTGTGTGACAGTTTTAGTTACACGCTCCAACGTCGTTGTTTTTTTTACATTTTAAAACTTGTGTTAACCAATGTTAAGGTGCAATTCGCCCTTCGCTGGGAGTTTGATTGACAGGAGATCTGACTAATCATGATGCTGGATCTGCCATTTTATCCAACAAATGAACCAGACAGGGAAGTTAAAGGGTTAGTTCACCCAAAAATGAAAATAATGTCATTTATTACTCACCCTCATGCCGTTCCACACCCGTAAGACCTTCGTTCATCTTCGGAACACAAATTAAGATATTTTTGTAGAAATCCGATGGCTCAGTGAGGCCTGCATAGCCAGCAATGATCTCAAGATCCATTAATGTACTAAAAACATATTTAAATCAGTTCATGTGAGTACAGTGGTTTAATATTAATATTATAATGCGACAAGAATATTTTTGGTGCGCCAAAAAAACAAAATAACGACTTGTTTAATGATGGCCGATTTCAAAACACTGCTTCAGGAAGCTTCGGAGTGTTATGATTCTTCTGTGTCGAATCATGATTCGGATCGCGTGTCAAACCGCCAAACTGCTGAAATCACGTGACTTTGGCGCTCCGAACCGCTGATTCGACACAAAAGATTCAACAAAAATATCTTAATTTGCATTCTGAATATTAACGAAGGTCTTACGGGTGTGGAACGGCATGAGTAATAAAATGACAGAATTTTCATTTTTGGGTGAACTAACCCTTTAATAAATTAACGCTGGTGAACTTGAACTTAAAATATGGTGTATTGATGTCTTTCTGAGGTTGAAACAACATACCTTCTAATGTTAATTCATGTTTATTACTAGTAGGAAGAGATGATTGGTTCACATGCCATTTAAAAATAAATTTGATCAAGCAATACCATAAGTTAAATAAAACTACCCAGCAGGTTGGGTTTTTTATCCAGCATTTTTTATAGTGTACTCCAAGTGCATTCTCTGTGAGTATAGTCCGTTCTAGAGGGTCTTACTTCCATCAGACAGCTGAGATATTGAGCTCCACAAACCGCCTGACTTCCGTAGCCACATGCGTCATCATGAGCAATGTCTGGCCTATAATAATTCAGCAGTAAGTGGCTAAAAAAGAGCCTCTTTATGGCCAGATATCGGTCTCTGAAAGGGCAGCGCTAACAGATTTCAAATTAGACCTGGCTCTTAATCTGGGCTGGGGTGCAGGTGTGCGTCCCCAAAGCTGAGATCAGATTGGGCCCTGGGGACAGATGAGGGGGGTGATTTGGGGAGACCTGCTGGGCTTCATTCTTCCTCCGATCGAGACGTAGACGGAGAGCTCCGTACTATTAATGCCCCATAAGTTACTCACCTAATGTTACTCGTTGAACTTTCTCTTTGTGGAAAAGGAAAGAAGAATCACAATTTAAATTTTAACATGTGCCATACACCTTGTTTCTGTCGTGTACTTTTTCTCTGTTCTCCCAGCGTTTTCCTGTCGGTGCCGTCAGGCATTCAAGGAGGTCCATTTCTTCAGCATTAACTAGCTGATCCTGCGTTGGTCAGCCTCTGACCTCTTCTCTGTGTGAAGACCGGTGATATGAGCCCAACTCATGGCCTGAATGTTAAACAGCTCTTGTGTCGCTGTCTTTCTCCTCTCTTTTTCTCTTTCACTGACAGAAAGCGCTGTGCAAATGTTTCAAATAATTGGCTGCCCCATTCTAATTCATCTGTAAAAGGACTTCTTGATTAGATTAGGCTAATAGACATTATTTTTTACATGACTGCCTACCATTGCCCGTAATCATGTCCCAACTAGGTTAACAAGCCTTCCAATTTACTATTGACATTAAACTGGCTGACAAGAGCCAATCAGAGCATGGCGTATTATGAGGAGGACTGATAATATGAAGCAAGAGGGCATTTAATGCCTGAATCATCACATTGTCTACCTTTTTGTCCAATTTAATACAGAATAAATAATGTGTATTTGTGTTTGTTTTTTGTTTTTTTTCTCTCCCTTTCTCTCGTTCATGGGTATTTTTTAATTCAGGTCAGTAAAAACTATATATTAGTGCTGTCAATCGATAAAAAAAATTAAGTAAATTAACGCACCCTTTTTCAGTAATTAACTGCGATTAAAAACATTGGCGTTAATATTTTTATATTGTAATCATTTCACAGTTACTTTTCAAATTTATGTAGAAACAACTCAAAGACCGTATATTTTAAATATTTGTTTAATTGCATCTTTTTATGAATGAAAGCCAGTTTCACTGATACTAATACTGCTGCTGATGAATCTATGAAACTGATTTTTTTTTTAAAAACAAAAACATTATTCACATTCAACATCACATTATAACTGAAAGCTATCAATTTCAACAGTTACTTTTAATTTAAGTGAACTTAAAACAATCTTCACATAAACCCATTATAATAAATGTCATATTTACCTGTGGCCTGTCTAACAGATAGGAAATATAAAGTTATCAAACACTTTACGGTCTTCACTGCATAAATTATAAATGAAATATAGATTGATCCTTATTAAAGCTACAATTTTCTCTGTTCTCTTTGTTCTTTGATGAACATTAATGACAGACATCATCACAGCAACTGGTTTATTAGGCTGCTGTCACTTTAAGAGCTGCCGCTGCCGAACATGACGTGAATCAAATTTTCTCACAACTCTTCAAGTTCATCTAAGACGTTATTTAACTCATTTAAGACTGCTCTTATGAGGATACTCCACAAAACAGGCATTTTGTCATAATTCTGTGTGTTATTGTTTGTTCAAGCGTGAAAGAGAACTCGATACTGGTGTGCGTCTTTCTGTCACATGACACAACATTCGTTTGTCTTGTGGCGCTTCAATGGTTTAAAAGCATTTACGTGAATTAGAGCGTGATCATAATGTAATACTAGCCAAATTTTGACAGGGAAAACGGATGCTGCATTAAATATTTTTAACGCGATAAACTGAAAAAAATTAACGTGTTAATTGTGACAGCACTACTATCTATAAATGTCACGTTTCATTTTTTCTTGTTGAAATACCTCTTTTTGAACTGTTAAATCTGTTAATGTGACAGCCAGATGAGAATATCAGCTTGTCGAACTTTGTTCTTGTGCAGGTTAGAATGTGGGTTCGAATCCCGCCTGCCTCACATCCTGTTTCCCATCATACATGGGAGCATAGCAGATACAGATACTCAAATATCAAGCCCTGTGTGGTTTTACGGATGCTTAGCACATTTCTTTTGTCTCCCTCTCTCACACACAGACACTTTTTTTTTTTGTCTCTCTTTGCCCTTTGGCCTCCATTTGCATGCTGCCACTGAAGCGTTCTGATCCAGTTAATGGAACCTCATATGAGTGTGGCCCATTGCCTCCAGTGGGACTGATTTGAGTGTGGCGCAGTCCAGAGCTCAGTCAGAATCAGAATCGCTAAGTGCCCGTAATATTAAAAGAAGCGCTGAGCTTAATTATCTGTGTCTATCCAAGGGCAGCTAACGACTAGGCTAGAGAGGATAATTGATTTCAGGCCCTTGTTTTTTCCTTGTTAGAAAAGGGGGTGGGGGGGACAGAGGAGATCTCGCAATAAAATTGTCCCTTTGTGGCCTTATTCACGTCATGAATGCTTTGTCATTGATGTTTAAGAACATTTTCATCATGTTGGGCATCACCATGCAGTAACACAATGACATATGTATGTATTAAGGGTGCTCCGATCAGGATTTTTGGAGCCAATCACTGATTGTTGATCACAGGAAGCAGTATCTGCCGATATGATCACGATACCGATCTATTAAAAGTCTTCTTTTTATCACGTAGAATTATTTATAGGGATGCTCCAACCAGGATTTTTACAGACATTCATTCAGGGCCTGAATTTAATTTTTGAAAATGGGGGAAATAGGTTTTAAGTTATAGATATTTAAAAGGGTTAGTTCACACAAAAATGAAATTTTTGTCATTAATTACTCTCCCTCATGTTGTTCCACACCCGTAAGACATTCAGTCATCTTCAGAACACAGATGAAGATATTTTGATGAAATCCGAGAGGTTTTTTATCCTCCATTGAAAGCAACTAAATTACTGTCATTCAAGGCCCAGAAAAGTAGTAAAAACATGGTTAAAATAGTCGACGTGACTGCAGTGGTTCAACCTTAATGTTATGAATACTGACAAGAATACTTTTTGTGTGCAAAAACAAAACAAAAATAACGACTTTTTTCAACAATTTTCCTCTTCCCTCTCAGTCTGTTACGCAGTTGGCTTACGCTTCCGTGTTTACGTCCGAACATGGCTCATTATTGGCCGGCTCCTGCGTCACCATCACACGCATGCGTCGTGCTGATCACGTGATCAGCGTCGGCCAATACTGAGCCGCCGTTCGGACGTAGAACCTGGAAGTGCTGCAACAGAAATAGCATAGCAGAATGACAAAGAAAAAAGTCGTTATTTTTCTTTTTTGGTGCACAAAAAGTATTCTCGTTGCTTCATAGCATTAAGGTTGAATCACTGTATTCATGTTGACTATTTTAACCATGTTTTTACTACTTTTCTGGACATTGAATGTGGTAATTTCATTGCTTTCAATGGAGGATTAAAAAAAACCTCTTGGATTTCATCAAAAATATCTTAATTTGTGTTCTGAAAATGAACGAAGGTCTTAGGGGTTGGGAATGACATGAGGGTAAGTAATTAATGACAGAAATGTCATTTTTGGGTGAACTAACCCTTTAGTAAGGACTCAAATGTAAAATAATACTGGATAGTCTTCCCTGAATAAATTAAATACAGACTAATCCTTACAATTAAGGTTATAAAGGTTAGTCATTCAAGAGCAGTGAGTGTCACTAATGTTAATCAAACAACAAAAGACAGAAGAAATTCAGAGACAGCAGCAGGATTATTAGGCTGCTGTCACTTTAAGACCGAATGCACAGATACAATATCCTGTTACACAACAAAACCAGCTGTATTTACATGCATACTCGTCAAGACGGTAATATACGTGTGTTTGACCATTTAAGCACAAATTGGTTTGTGAGGCGGCCTTATGTTAGTGCTGAGTGTTTTAAAAACTGGCAAGTCTTAAAAAGAAGTGCAAATTATAAACTTTAGTGACGATGCGACTGCCTCGGTTGTGCAAATGACAATTCCTGTGTCGACTCTGCAGCTCTTATAGTGCAGACACGATGTGGTGACGTGAAGACATTTGCGCGTTTTGAGAGGGAAAGATAGAGAGGGCGTCGTGATTCATTCACGCTGTTTTTGAAATTGCGTCTCACAGAAAGTTTTCAAATTACTTTGTAAGTTATTTAATAAAGAAATATGAATTGTACCTCACCTTCAGCATTATAATTCTTTTACCCATGCTGGACAGGCAGGCGCGTGTCTTTATGCGTTGTCAGCATGAGATCGGTTTATAAGATCGGCCTTTATAGAGTCCGCCGATCAAAGTTCCCAAAGCGATTATTGGCCGATAGCGAACGGAAGCTGATGAAAACCCCACCGCTTAACAAAATCTGATTAGTAATTGTTCACTGGAGGCTTATTTGAGACATGTAGAAGTGCTTGAGATATGTGTGCACCTCTGTAGGTAAGGGTTAAAGCACTGATGAATGAGCTTGTGTGCGTCTGCTTCTGCACATGCGCAGGTAAATGTGCACCGCTGTCTGTTTGACAGATTTAGCCTGTCAGAGTTCATTACCTGTGAGTCAGTAGGACACTAATGAGCTGAATTAGTGGTATAATTAGCCTGAAAGAAAAGAGCATCAACGTCGATCTCTTCTCTATGAATTTCTCTCTCTTTTCTTTTACTCGGCCCAACCTGAAATTGGTGATCTCACTTACACGAGGTAGTTAGCATCTGATATGCGGTCTCTCTGAACTCTCGCAGAAGTTCAGAGATGTGTGTTTAGGGTAGGGGATCTCTGGGGGCTGTGGCAGCTGGAGGGCTGTCCTGTCACGGGCGGCTGCATTAGCGGACGCCTGTCAGTGTTGGGTAAACAGCCGCTGGCTTTGAGCTGGACAGGAAGTGCTGGCAAGTGGGTAAACACAACCCCACAAAGTGATCGTCCAGGGAGAACACAAAGCACATACACACTCACAAACAGGAAACCGTCCTGACAAGGGATTGATGTAGACTCCGGATAATTCCCCCGTGACCCGGCCTGTTGCATTCCAATGGCGATGAGGCTCTACTGTCTCACTTCACACCTTCCTCTCAGGTGAACCTTCCAAAACAGCAATGCAACACACTAATGAAGCTGTCACGCAAACATATGTTTGCCATGAACACCGTATCTGTAGTTTCCAATATAACAGTTACTACAGGTATTGTTACTGTTATTAAACCACTTTTAAAAAGCAATTAAAATAACTAAGATTCTTACACGTTTTGAAGGAGATCCCATATTAATTTATGATTTTACTGTATCATAGTCAATGAATATATTAATTTATTCAAAAAATGCATTAAACATTCAGTTCATACATACAATGGCTTGAATACATCTCACATCTTAATTTCCGTATTTAAAATTCATTTTGATATTGTGGGGGGCATAAAGTCCAAATCAAAGTCATGTGACGTGACCAATAGCAAGAAAAAACAGGAAATTGTTACAGAAGAGCCCCCTCATGATTCTTACTTACGTACATATTATGATACTGCTTATGAAAGCTTGTTTCCACCTCTGAATAAAAAATAAAAAAGGTATAATTGTGACTTTTTATCTCGCAATTTTGACTTTTTTCTCAGAATTGTTTATATCTCGCAATTCTGACTTCAGAAAAGTCCGAATTGTGAGATATGAACTCACACTTCTGAGAAAAAAAGTCAGAATCGTGAGTTTATAACTCGCAATTCTGATATTATAACTTGCAGTTCTGAATTTTTTTTCGCAATTCTGAATTTATATCTCTGAAATCTTAAAAGAAGTCTGAACTGCGAGATGTAAACTTTGCAATTGTGAGAAAAAAATTGGAACTGTGTGATTAAAAAGTCGCAATTTAGTGGTATAAACAAGCTTCCATAACTACCCCTAGAAAACCTAAAGATACTTACGAATTAATAATTCTTGTTATTTGTAAAAAATATATATTTAAAAAAAAAAACTTAAATAAATATTAAGAAATGTACACTTACACTGAAGGTATTCAGGATGTAAGAAAAACAAGTTATTACTTTTGGTTTAATTGTTATACCACAACATATTTAGAGTCATTTTAATTTAAATGTAGTTTTTCAAAACCATTTGAAACAAATATGAATACAAAGAGTAGAACTTTGTACATGCATTTTAAACTAGATTTTTTAAATTGTTTCTTTATCTTAGATAATCTTATTTGTCACTGACCTAGAAACTATAGTTGTCATGGTCAGTTTCTGCACACATGTTCTCAAAGAGCCTGATTGAGGGAACTGTACATTATGTTCAGACACATTGACTCATTGAAGGCAGCCATTTTGGATCTAACTTGAATGGCCAGTAATTTTTAATTAAAGTCCTGCTGAAACCTGCAGTCTGCATTTCCTTCCCTGTAGGTCTAAACACACACACACACACACAATGATACACGGTCATGGAACAGAATTGCTAATTAATTCAGTTAGACTGAATTAATGTAAGGCCAAATTCCCCAAGATTCAAATGAGGTAATAATGATTGTGCGTGCGTGTGTGTGTGTGTGTGTGCCCTCATTACCCTTTCCTGCTGACACCAGGTGGCAAGCAGCTCCCCGGTCTGACCCCTGGGCATCATTTGCTCTTTTATTTACACATTTGTACATGATTATCTTGTCATCATATTGTTGCATGACTTCAAATGTGAATTCATGACAAGCAAAGACAAGGTAGTTATTTTTGTACTTACATATGAGTGTGTGTGTGTGAGGCAGCAGGTGACCTA
>RJVU01051519.1:8107448-8158044 GCA_003731715.1 Anabarilius grahami | reverse complement strand
CTCTAAATTAATGTAAAAATAACTACAGTATATATTTAAATATTTGTTTAATGGCATCTTTTTATGAATGAAGACCAGTATCACTGATACTAATACTGCTACTGATGTCTCTATTAATTTTTTTTATAGACATTTAACATTACAGTATAACTGAAAGCATCAATTTCAACATTTATTAGGCTTTAAAAAATAACTACTTTTAATTTAAGTGAACTTAAAACAATCTTCGCATAAACCCATTATAATTAATGTCATATTTACCTGTCTAACAGGTGGGAAATATACAGAAATTGAATAAAGTTATCAAACACTTTACAGTCTTCATTGCATAAATTCTAAATGAAGTATAGATAAATCCTTATTAAAGCTAAAATTTTCTCTGTTCTCTTTGTTCTTTGATGAACATTAATGACAAACATCATCACAGCAACTGGTTTATTAGGCTGCTGTCACTTTAAGAGCTGCCGCGTTCTCATTTGTCTTGTGGCACTTGAATGGTTTAAAAACATTTGCGTCAATAAAAGCGTAATCATGTAATGTAACGCTAGCCAAATTTGACGGGAAAAATGCTGAAAAAAAGAATCGCATCAATAACGCGTTAATTTTGACGTTTAATTATGACATATATATATATGTATGGGTTTCTATATATGCATGTATGTATCTTCTAACACAAAAAAGTGGCAAGATTTGTCCCATAAAAAGTGATTAGTCTTTACAAATTGCTTGGACAGCCCCTTCCTGTTATATTCAGTGTCTCTTGACTAGAATAAACTGCAAACTGAACCAGATTTTATTCTGATAATCAAATGTCTGGCTGTAGTTTGACATCAACAGGTGGTTGTTTCTTGTCTCTTTCTGTTTGTGTGTGCGCACATTTGTGACTGTGAGCCGTGATGCTAGCTGTGACCTTAGACAGAAAATCTTTGAGTGTGCTGGTGGGGGGTTCAGGTCCGTCAGCATGGCTTTGCTGCTTTGATTAAGAAGGATGTCACTAAACCATCGATCCCCTGGGCTATTGATTACCTATTTTCATCCATCTGCCTCTCTGATAAAATGTTATCTCCTCTGCACTCTAGCCCATGACATCCATACAAGGCTAATTTGTAATCGGGATGTCCGAGTTTAACCCTTTGAGACACACTTGAGTTCATCTTTCAAAGCCCGTCATGGCTGTGGCGTCCTTTATTACAAGCAGTGGATAGACCATCAACTTGAAATTATACAAATTGTGGAATATTTATCACTTTAAGCGTAATATTTAAAATGTATTTTAATATTTAAATGTTTATTTAAAATAATCTGTGGTTTCTAATACACTTACAATGACAGATCAGATTTACACACTAGTGCAATGGTTTATAAAATTTTGGACTCTTAAGATCTCCTATGTCCAAGACTATTTGAAGGACATCCATCATTTTTAACATACACATAAATAAAATTAAATGTAAATAGATGTGTACGCAATTTATTTTCAGAATATTTACTCAATATAGATTATTATAATACATTTCTGACAGTTAACATTAACTTTAAATATTGGTCTAGGCTGTGAAAATAAATCTGCATTGTTTATCCTTTTGATCTTTCATTAAAAAAATCACAAAATTTTAACCTTTCATTCAGGGTAAAACTAATGAATGTGGGGGTGAAATCACATTATGAAATAAATGTTTTCTCTAGTACACATTGGCCACAGTTATTGGTTCTTATGAGTGAAATATATCTGAAGTATATTCCCATTCATATTTGAAATTTAGCACATAGGATGACTAGGAACATGAAATTCTCCAGCCCTGACCTCCTGTTCCACAGGAGTATAAACATGAGGAAACACAAAGGCCAAATTCCCTTAATCATTCATCACAATGAGTAAAACCAAAGAATATAGTTCTGATGTGCAGCAAAAGATTGTTGAGCTTCACAAAATAGAAAGTGGCCGTAAGAAAATAGCTAAAGCATTGAAAATCCCCATTTCCACTATCAGGGCAATAATTAAGAAGTTTCAATCAACAGGAAATGTTACGAATCTGCCTGTAAGACAACGTGTGTCTATATTGTCCTAATGCATGGTGAAGGATGAGAGTTTGAGTGACCAAAGACTCTCCAAGGATCTCAGCTTGAGAATTTCAGAAAATAGTTGAGTATCTGGGTCGGAAAGCCTAAATATATAGATATATATATATATATCAAACAGCACCTACATCACCACATGTTGTTTGGGAGGGTTTCAAGAAAAATCCTATTCTCTCATCCAAAAACAATCTCCAGCATATTCAGTTGTCAGACACGACTGGAACTTCAAACGGGACCGGCTTCTGTAGTCAGATGAAACTAAAAAAAAAAAGCTTTTTGGCAGCAAACTCACCAGATGGGTTTGGTGCACACATGGATAAATAGTACCCCATGGCCACGGTTAAATATACTGCTGGATCTTTAATGTTGTTGGCCTATTTTTCTGCTGGAGGTCCTGGACATCTTGTTCAGATAAAAAAAAAATCAACACCTTACCGCCTCTGCTAGAAATCTTATAATAGGCCATGGTTGGATCTTCCACCAGGACAGTGATCCAAAACAAACATCAAAATCAATCACTGAGCACAAAATTAAGGTTCTGCCATGGCCATCCCAGTCCCCTGACCTGAACCCTATAGAAAACTGTAGAGGAGAGTGTATCAACATGGAGCTTGGGATTTGAAGGATCTGGAGAGATTCTGCATGGAGAAATGGTCTCTAATCTCTTGTCAGGTGTTCTCCAAATTCACCAGGCATAACAGACTCAGAGTTGTTATCATGGCAAAAGGAGGTTTGAAAAAGTATTGAATAAAAGAGTGTCATTAATTGTGGCCTTCGAGAAAAGCATTTATTTGATGAGATTTTCCCCACAGTGTTTTGCTGAATGTTGATCATTCAGATGATGAAACATTGAAAATGCAGGTTCCCACAAATCCTACACTATACTTCTCCATCAAAACTTAATCAAATTACACAAATTTCTGTTTGTCAACCTAAAAATTTAACTGTCTCCATTAGTGTGTTTAGTCTTGACATCTCTGATCATCATGTGTCCACTTTGTTCCTGTCCAGATGCTCCTGTTGAGGAGGAATTGTGACGGTAGGATGTCTGTTCTTTGGTCTCATGGGTTTGGGCTCCCTGAGGGGCAGCTGTGTTTTAGGGAACAGCTCAATATCCTCTGCCCATCTCACTTCCCCTCCCTGGGGGTATCAGAACTCCCTCTGCCCCTCAGATAGGAGCTGAAGCTGAACTAATCCCGAGTTGTCTGAGAAAGGCTGTTTACTCTGTGGGGATTAACAGAGATTAAGTGCTATCATAGCACAGTTTGAGGAGGGGTGCTGTAAACGATCCAACCATTTCTGATGGCCCTCTCCTGTTCGCGTTGGCTTGGTTAACTTGTCAAACACACACTCGCATTCTTAAGGCTCGCATTCTGAAGTTTGAAATACCTTTGCAGTGGTATACTGTTAGCGAACATCCTGACGCCGGAAGCAGCATTTAGAGGAATATGGTAATATGTGCTAGCTTTTTCTCTCAATAAACAATCACAACAAAAAGTAAATAAAGCAGGTAATATCACAACTGATCATATCAACATGGATATGTTTGCTCGAACTCTGCAATTCGGCTCTACAGTCAAGTCGCATCACTTTTATTTATATATCACTTTATACTGGGGCTGCGTCAATAAATCGATGCTTCTCGATTTATGGATCGATACTGAGATTTTCCGAATGCATCGCGATTCTCTCTGGAATCGTTTCTGAGCTTATCAGCAGATGGCGCTCTAGGTTAGTTTTTAACCGCACACTCAAATGCTCATGTAGAAGAGCACTCGTGCATTCGGCTGAGTCTGAGAATGTACTTGAACCTCAGAATGCTTTTATGATGCAAGATTAATGTAAAAAGCCCACCGCAAACACCCTTGTAATTCACTTTAACCTTTTCGAACTTTATGAAAGATTATTTTATAGAAGGTTCAAGTGGTGTGTGTAAGGAATTGGAAGCAAGCGTAGTACGGCTGTTTCTAAAGCACGCAGTGCCATCAGCTGTTAAAAAATAAGCTCAGAATCAATTAGAGAGAGAATCACGATACATTCGGAAAATCTCAGAATCGATCCAGAATCATTTCTCGATTCACGATGCATCGATTTATTTTCCCAGCCCTACTTTATAGGTACTGTATGTCAGCTTTACAGTATTAAAAAAGAAATAAAACAAAGTTTCATTGTCGCTTTCAATTATAAGTACAACTTCAATTTCTACTCTAAAACAGCTCTCCAGTGTGTTCATATTTTACTTGCTTCTGACATTGATGGCCTAAATGAACCAGAGAAGATTTCCATATCAAAGAAGGCGGAGCCTCAGAGCATATTACGTAATCTTTACTGACTAATGATAGTTCAAAGGTGTTTACCAGTCAGAGTGAATGTTTCTGGAAAGTTTGCTTTGGAAAGCTGTTTCAAACTCCAAACAAACTTCGCTTTGGCCCAACATCACACCTGTTCACAGGACCGGCTCTCACAATCCAGGGCTTCGCTCACCCTGGCCCCACGCCAAATAGCGATCATTTGCAAAATTGATGCACTTTTCAGTTTAGCTCTCTAGATTTTGAGGTAGATCATGGTTTTGGCCACTTGGTATATTCTGCTTGTTATTTAGAAACTAGAAAGCAGTATTAGAACATGACCTTTAGTCTTCATAAACATTCAAACGGTTTTAAACCATTCACGTGCAAGAAGACGCGAAAGAAACTCAGTCATTTTTATCTTTGTTCTATGGTATTTATTTGTGCTATTGCTTGTAATTTGTTCACAAGTGTCTTTATTTAACATTATTTATTAAAATACTATTTATTTATTTATGTGGTAGGGCCAGTGAAAAGTTTGGCAGGGTAAACTGTGCTTCATTCTATTTTGGGGACTTTAGTCTTTTATGCCACTTCATTCAGCCTCTTGAGTGGATTGCTGGCTTTCTCTGTTTGTTTTTGATTGAACCTGTGCACTCTTACAGTCTCTCTGGAGTGACACATACATTTACACACACACACAAGACAGCGACCATTCAAAATGTGGTGGTACTGTTCCTTTACTGCTCAGTATAATGTTTTTCTAGTGTATTAAAGTCTAGATGCTGCTGTGTGTAATGGAGATGTGAGTGCTTGTAAATGTTCGGCGCTGTACTAGAAATGAAATCGAAAAGCAGTACACGAATCCCATCAAATTTTAAATGTCATTTGGAATGAGTGCCAGATCAAAACATGCCACCGGTGCGAACCATGTGTTGACGGCCCTGCGTTAATTCAATCTTGAGCCTAAATCTAGATTCTGTGTGTGTGTGCTGTTTCAGAGAGGAACGTGAGCGCTGGATCAGGGCCAAATACGAGCAGAAGTTGTTTTTGGCATCGCTGACGTGCACAGAGCTGTCTCTAGGACAGCAGCTACTGCGGGCCACAGCGGAGGAAGACCTGCGCTTCGTGGTCATACTGCTGGCGCACGGCTCCAGAGATGAGGTCAACGAAACCTGCGGGGAAGGTGACGGCCGGACAGCCCTGCACCTGGCCTGCCGCAAGGGGAATGTTGTGATCACGCAACTGCTCATCTGGGTAAGAGCTACAGCACACACTCCTTTTATCACAGCAAACTACTTGAGTAAAGACGTTTTCACACCAAACACGAAACCTAAAAGCTCAACGAATCACAATTGAATGGTCTTTTCACACCAATTGCGAATATTTGTCAGGTGCACCTTTCAGCTTGTCTGTCAACTGGTCTGTTTAAAGGATTAGTTCACTTTCAAATGAAAATCACCACAAGCTTTACTCACACTCAAGCCATCCTGTATGACTTTCTTCTTTCTGATGAACACAACCGGAGTTATATTAATAAATATCCTGACGCATCCAAGCTTTATAATGGCAGAGCACGATACCAACAAGTATGAAGCTGAAAAAAGTGCTTCCATACATTATAAACATATTTCACATGGCTCCGGGGGGTTAATAAAGGCCTTCTGAAATGAAGCGATGCGTTTGTGTAAAAAAAATCCATATTTAACAAGTTATGAAGTGAAATATCTAGCTTCCGCCAGACCGCCTTCATTTAGTCACACTTTCTTCGTAAGTTGAATACGGAAGGGGGTTTACTTTATTTCTGTACCTGAAAACTACTGTTAGACCAACCCTAAAAAGCATATGTATTCATATGTATTTTTCTTTTGTTTTATTTATATATTTATGTAGGCCTGCTGAATGTTAAATGCACCCAATACATGTTCATTAGAAATTATTTGATGATGCAGCAATAACTTAATGCAGCAAACTAGCTAGTATAACTTAATGCATACGTTTTTTAACTTTGCTTATTTAAAACACGATCAAAACGATATTTTAATGACAAAACTTCAAATAAGAGAGCAAGTGACAAATATCGGTATCGGCCCAAAAAAATCAGTGCAACCCTGCTTAAAATAAAATAAATGTTTTTGCAATAAAATCAATTTTCTACCTTCTCTATGACCTGTGGAGTCACCACGAATCCAAAATGGTCAATTCTTGATTTTTGTGGAATATTGCAGTATATATTATAAATGACAAAATATAAATCATGTGCCCTCATAATTTTTTATCAGAATAATGTCTCCCCCCACTTGCACCGTGTCTCTTCTCTGATGGTGTTTTTCTCTGTGTGAGGGCGGGAAAACCTGTCAGTCACGTGATATCACAGCGATAACAAACCACAACGATTCTTGATGGACAAAATCGAGTCCCGTCCTCATTTTATGTCTTTTTCGAGAAGCCATTTCTCATATATACATAACAATAGAGAAGTAAAGACTTCCGTTTCATGTTGACTTTAAAAAGTTTTAATGCCTTTCTCTTATCGGAATGGTCAAATATAGTTTTTAACTACCCCGTTCTTCAACAATGGTCTCNTACCTTATTAAAATATTAAAATAATATAATAATTTAAAAAAAAACAATTATAATATTAATAATAATAACAAAGCATTTTTAGGAACAGCAGTCTGACTTTTATTCGCTCTTAAGAGTAAATTTTCTGGCGTAAGGATTGGAATCATATTTTCTCTCGCTGACTCTCTTCATCTGTTTCTCTCTAGTACGGCGTGGACATCATGGCACGGGATGCTCACGGCAATACGGCACTGGCGTACGCGCGGCAAGCTAACAGTCAGGAGTGTATGGACATCCTCCTTCAGTACGGCTGTCCCGACGAGCGTTACCCGCTCATGGCCACGCCCAACCTGTCACGCAGGAACAATAATCGCAATAACAGCTGCAGCAGCATGAACAGTGCAGTTATATGAGAAATAAAACACAGAGAAACACTCGCATACACATGAACATACACACCTTCATATGTCCCGCTCCACCACTGCATCAGAATCAGACTCAAGGGAATGACCCCAACACTGATGATGATGATGATGAAGAAGAGCTACTGTGTTTGCACTCACAGCCTCCCCTTGCCTCTTGTGAAACTGTCAGAACCCTGACTTTACAAACATTGTCATGGCCAGTCATAGGTCATCTATTTTTTTTTTGGGAGAGTGCCCCATGTCCAATGTCTCGCTGCATCGTGGAACAAAAATTAAAACAACCCTGGATTCTGCTTTTCTGACTGCGCCAGTTTAAGCTACCAAGTGCATGATGGGAGAATAGGGTGTGTGTGTATGAGAAAGCAAGACATGAAATGATGGGATATCTTCAAAATGACCCAGAAGTCCCAGAGAACTTCATTTGGTCACCATGTGTGTCTGGACTTTTATCTCACCACTTTGACACTGGTTTTTCTGTCCGTTCTCTCTCTCTCTCTGACTTTTTCTTTGCATCTATTCCGACTCTTTTTCAGCCAGTATGTCCGTTATGTCTTTTTTTTCTTCTTCATGTTAAAGGAATGTGAATAATGACATTTATGGAAAACACCCAAATATTGAGTCGTACATTTGAAGTTTGAATCTGACATGGTCTTTTTAACCTTTTTTGTTTTAACGTTATTGAGTAGCATTTGTTTTAGTGCGCATTACTGGACCAACGGAAGATTCTTAAAAAGAAATGTTTTAAGATTTAACTTTCTCAGAAGCAAAAGGGAATTGCATTTTTTTACTTTCACCAGCTTTTATTTAGCAAATTTTTAATCTTTAAACACATCAAACTAGCCTTATATGTTGCCCATTCAGTGAAGTGTGCAGACACCGATTCAGATGAACCGCATTACTGATTCAGAAGCTCGTCATCAGTAAATCCACCGCTATGCTTTTCCTAGTTTTTATGAAAGTAATATCACGGGTAGGTTGGTTGCTTGGACTCTCAGCACAGAATATCACACAAATGCAGGACCTTTTTTTTGTAATGCAAACGACTGAAATCTGCTCTCAGGTCATCTCTTGTCTGTTGCTCTTCACACACTTTACACCGCAGAGTCCTAAACCTCATGCATCTCAATGAATGCTCTGGGTCTTCAATCCCAATCTGTACATACTTCTTCCTTCTCTATCTCTCATTCTATTTTTTCTCTAAGTAGTGTACTATATAGAAAGTATTTGAAGAAAACACTCCCCCTGACATGAGCCTGATATTTTTACCTGTTTCAGTGCAGGTTTAGGTGTCTGAAAGCGTGCCTGTTTGAGTCGAGTTCACTCTTCAAAGCTTAGTTTTCCTCCTCACCTTTATATTCTTCCTTTATTGTGTGTCAAGGAGTATTAAAGCAATACGAAGCCAAAATTCAGCCAGGTTAGACACGCAAGTAATAATTTCTCTCCGCTTTCTTGGACGTCACCCCAGCGGTCTGAGCTGCCGTTGTTATTGAGAGATGTAAAGCCGACGTAAGACTCTGTCTCAGGGCGTATATATCATTACAGAAGATCCCATGCAGGGTTTGATATTGACTTACTCCATAATATGGGCTTTGATCATTTAATCTCAGCTTCCATTGATTTTAGGTAGTAGAAATGTGAAGGTACTTGGACTGGGGGTTGGAGATGTGAGAGGATGCGTGTTGTGGAATTGATATTCCACAATACAAACAATCGGGAAAGTCTTCAGACTATAGTTGATAGACATTTTGGGAACATGTAGAGAAACTTAAATAGCCTTCTAAGGAAAACAGTGAGAGTTGAAAAGCTTTAGTGAAGGACGTGAGGATATAGAAACAATGAGGTATGTTGATTTTCAGCTTTTCGCCTTGTATATAACGTAGCAGGCCTTTAGAGGCTTTTCCACAGTAACCATTATTTATGACTAAATGCACTACAGAACACAGATCACTTGTTGTGAAGAACCCACAATATAATGTCCACTTCGAATCCTTTCTGTGGAAAACCAGTCAATTTTGTTTTTGATCTTTTTGCATGAACGGATGTAAATGTTCTTTTCCTTGTGTAAATGTCTTTGTCTTCATAAATTGACTGTACCCTGACAGGTGACGCTAAAGAGTCTGCCATTTTAATATGAAAAAACCCTTATGAACAACTTGTGAACATTTCTTATTTTGTCAGTCCTCCCATCTGTAATCCATCTTTTTTGATCTGGAACTGAATAAAGAAAGCATGAATGAGCAAAAGAGACAAAAATCCAACCAATACCGTGACGGCAACCAAAGGATCACGCCGCCCCTTGTGAGCAAATAATGCAGACAGTTTGGGGTTTTTATCAGTACGTTCCGAGTTGCTTGAACATATCCTTGTCATCGCTTTGTGTAAATAGATGTAAAAATGGAGAAACACGTAGTTTGTTTACTTTGTTTTTGTTTGTGTTCGTTACCTCATTTCATCAACAGTCTCCGTGTTACTTTCAAACCCAAGAGACCCGTTTAATTATTTATGAATATGCTAATCTGAAAGGGGAGGAGATCTCTCACACTACTCGGGTTTTGCATTTGTTCCTCTATTCAGTCCATTGGCATCACAACTATCATTCTGATTCGAATTATTGGTGTTGTGTTTCTAATTATTGTTGTTGTTATTATATTGAGTTTGTGTCAGCTGTACAGTACTGTGTTGAAAAATTATACCTGATGCAGAGTCTTATACTGTAATGTCTCTTTTCAATAAAAAGCTTCTTAATATAATGTTCTCTCCTTGATTTTTGTACCATTTTAATTGTATTTTATTTTGTGTGTGTATATACAGTTGCTTGAAAAAGTATGGGAACCACTTGCAGAATCTGAAAATGTGAATAATTTTAACAAAAGAGTTCATACAAAATACATGTCATTTGGGAACCCTTGGTTCTCAATACTGTGTGTGGTTACCTGATGATCTACGACTGTTTGTGTGTTTTGTGATGTTGTTCATGAGTCTCTTGTTTGTTCTGAGCAGTTAAACTGAACTCTGTTCTTCAGAAAAATCCTCCAGCTCCTGCAGATTCTTCAGTTTTCCAGCAGCTTTTGCTTATTTGAACCCTTTCCAGCAGTGACTGAATCATTTTGAGATTCACCTTTTCACACTGAGGACAACTGATGGACTCAGCTATTAAAAAAGGTTCAAACATTCACTGATGCTCCAGAAGGAAACACGATGCATTAAGAGTCGGGGGGTGAAAACTTTTAAATTTGAAGATCAAGGTAAATTGTACTTAATTTTTCTTCCGGGAAACATGCAAGTATCTTCTGTTGCTTCTGAAGGGCAGCACTAAATTAAAAACAATGATATTTAAACAAAATAAGAAAAATTTGGACGACTTCATCCTGTTCAAAAGTTTTCACCCCCCGACTCTTAATGCATCGTGTTTCCTTCTGGAGCATCAGTGAATGTTCGAACCTTTTTTAATAGTTGTGTTTGAGTCCCTCAGTGTGAAAAAATGGATCTCAAAATCATAAAGTCACTGCTGGAAAGGGTTCAAATATGCAAAAGATGCTGGAAAACTGAAAAATTTGCAGGACCTGGAGGATTTTTCTGAAGAACATTGGGTAGTTTACTAACTGTTGCAGTTTTGCAAATGGAATTTTTGCCCAATCTCGCCTGATACAAGACAGCTGCTCAACTGTCCGTGGTCGTATTATCTGATTCTCCTTTTCATGATGGGCCATGCATTTTCAATAAGAGTCAGATCTGGACTGCAAGCACATTTCTTCTACATTGTAGAGTGTCTATAAACCACTCTGTTTTAGCACGTGCAGAATGAGGTCCCAGGAAAGATGTCATCTTGATGGCAGTTTATGTCTCTGTACAATCCCAATACACGTCTCCACATCATGCTGTTTGCTCTGATGCACCTCCATACCAATGCAGATGTTTTGCACCTGTCGCTGATGAAAGTCTGGATGGTCTCTTTCATCTTTGGGGCTGAGAACTCGATGTCTGTTTTCTCCAAAGACATGTTGAATGGTGGACTCATCTGACCACAGTGTTTTAGAGCATCTGAGATGAGCTCAGGCCCAGAGAACTCGACAGCATTGAACAGATGCAGATACTTTCTCCCTGTGTAACAGAGACTCTTTTCCAAAGTACTCCCAAGCCCATGTGGCTGTTTATTAAACACATTAATAAATGTAAATTTTGGGTTCATTTTAATCAAGCAATACAGTAATTTTTAAACAATAGTTGAGTTAAATAAAACTACCCAGCAAGTTGGGCAAACATTTAACCCAACCGGTGGGTTTGTCCATTTTCAACCCAACTTGGTTTGTTTTTAACCCAGCATTTTTTAGTGTAGTATGATGGTTCCTCGTGCAGTGCCGTCTGAGGGGTCAAAGGTCACCGGAGGTCTCCTGCCTGGCCCTACACAGACTGAGACTCTCTGGATTCCCTGAATCTTTGATGGCAAATGATGTAAATACTTTGCAATTTTACATTAAGAAATGAGATTTTTGAATCGTTTGCTGATTCTCTCATGAAATTTGGCACAAAATGGTGAGCCGTGACCCATCTTTGCTTGCAAAGACTGTGTCTTTGGAGGATGTTAGTTTTTACACCCAAACACAATCCCCTCACCTATCACCAGTTAATTCTGGACTGTTTCAAAACTGTTTAACTACACTCTAAAAAATGCTGTGTTAAAAACAACCCAAGTTGGGTTGAAAATGGACAAACCCAGCGAGTGGGTTGTTTTGACCCAGCAGTTGGGTTAAATGTTTGCCCAACCTTCTGGGTAGTTTTATTTAACCCAAATATTGTTTAAAAATTACTGTATTTCTTGCTTAAAATGAACCCAAAATATGTTGGAATTGAACATTTATTAATGTGTTTAATAAACAAACATTTATTAATACGTTTTTTGAATAATATTTAAACAATAAACATTTATTAAATTGCTTATTAATAAATGTTCTTCTTTTAATTATTATTGTTGCCTCTAGTAATTATGTGTCTGATTTTTAATTTCCAACATATTTTGGGTTCATTTTAAGCCAGCCGTACAGTAATTTGTAAACAATATTTGGGTTAAATAAAACTACCCAGCACGTTGGGCAAACATTTAACCCAACTGCTGGGTCAAAACAACCCAATCGCTGGGTTTGTCCATTTTCAACCCAACTTGGGTTGTTTTTAACCCAGCATTTTTTAGAGTGTAGGATATTCTGTAACCTTTTCACTATTATTTTGCCTCTAGTCCAACTTTTTTGGAGTGTGTTGCTGCCATCAAAATCAAAATGAGTTTATATTTACAAAATACACTTAAGTTGGTCAGTGAAAACTTTCTTTGTACTTTAATCAGTTAAATAAAGGTTCAAGAGAATTAACAAATCACAGATATCGTGTTTCCAAAATGTGCCAACTTTTCTTGATTCGGGGTTGTATTTAAAATCATAACTTATACTTTTATATATTGCATACAAATCTGTGTTTCAGAAGATGTTAAATCAAGTTAATCTAGTCGAAACACACGAGTATGTTTTGTGCTTCTCACATGTCCGCTGCCCGAACGCCTAGTTTGGGTTTGTCAGCGGGTGCGGTCCGCTCTCTGGCCTCCGCGGTGCAGATGAAGGCGTTAAAGCCGGGCCCTGCCGACTCACTGTGTCTCTAATGAGATAAAGATCCTCTAATCCCCTTCTCATCCTCTCCCTCGCAGGAAGAGAGCCGCAGCTCCACAAAGCATCCAAGGAGGGGATGCGGGGCTTGATTCTGCCCCCACAAAAGCCCCCTGACCGGGAGGACAAAAGAGGCCTCAGCAGCCCAGGAAAACAGATGTAATTAAAGAGATTAGACAAGGCAGAAGGCAGAGAGAGAGAGAAAAAAGAGCAATCTATAGAAAGAGGAAATGTTTCGTGGTTGAGAGGGGAGCGTGATTATGAGTGACTGACAGGAAGTGTGTTTGTTTTCTTATAATTCCTTTCACAAACATTTGCAGCTCGTAAGCTGTCGAAGGTTGACAGGCTAGAGGAGCCGTGGGAAATGAATCCTTAAAATGTCAGCGGTGGTCCAGAAGCACAAAACCCTGAAGCATCTTGTCCAGATCTAGTCTGATCATCTCTCATCATAAATCAGTTCCACTTAGAAATCCAATGAGGCAAAGCACTGGTTCAGTGCATTAACAGAGCTGTTCATCTATCATGATGTGTGTGTGTCCCTCTCACACGCACAATAATGGCATTAGAAATGCTAGAGAAGCCCTGAAATGAGGCGTGAGCTGCACCATCATGTTGTGATGATAATCCAAATGTTCAGAGAGAAAATCACATGCTCTAATCCTGCCGTACAGACGGGTGTGCTGGACTGCATTTTGTTTTAACTGCTGTAACTCAGGGTCTTCTCTGCTACAAATGAAAGTAGTTAATAAATCGACCACTTATAAATAGTGTGTGAATTAATGTCAAGAACAAAGACTTGATCATCAGGTCTGAGGTGGGCTGAAACACTCATCGAAAACATGGATGTTTTAAATTGCATGCAAAAATGTACTGGTAATTGAATATATACTTGTTCAAAATGTCGTCCCTATCTTCATTTTATCGTAAATATTTTCATTAAAAATGGCCAAATTTATAGGAAATCAGCTTATAAATCATATTAAGTGATGTTTTTTTGAAAATGTAAAAATGCAGGTTTAGGGAATAGAGTGTGCAGTTTAAAGTACAGTATAAAAATCGTTCCAAAAATGTATGGGAAAGTCCACATAAAACATGGAAACGTGTACGTGTGTGTGTGTGTGTGTGTGTGTTAGTCAGTCACAATTGTCAAATGTCGTCTACTGTCCTGTTTTGTGCAAAAATATCCCTTTTTTTTCTGGCCACTGAACTTTTTAAGAATGCATTTAATATATAAATATATAATATTTTTTTAAATATCAAATTAAAGAAAAATCCGATGATACCTGTTCTGTCATTTAACATGCATTAATATAATCTCAACTCCAATTATAACCCAGACATGAAGCTGTAATTACCTCAAGATTCTGTTTCATCTTGTAATCCTATATTTTTTACACAGAATCTGTAAATATTATACATATGTGTGTGTGATTTGTGATTTCATCCCTGTAGCTCATTTCGAATTGGTTGAACTGATGGTATTATAACTCACCCGCTCTCCTTTACACACACAACCTGACTGCTTGATGCTCATTAATTATTAATAGGAATTTTGGATTCTTTTCTAATTATATCTATGAGAAAAATCTAAGCTAAAAGGAAGAATCTGCATTCAAAAACGACTGCTTTATTGTGATAAATCTGACTTATTTTGTGTTTAATACTGGTAAAAGATTGAATACAATTGAATAAATTAGGTTTTTTTTTTTTGCATGTGCTTTTGTCAATATACAGATCTATAAATGAACAAAAGAAATCTTCAATTAATCTTAAATAATCTCCAATTATCATTACAATCATGTTAATTTAAAAAGGTTTTATTTAATAAAACACGAAATACTTACATGTTAGAAAAACAGAAGTTTATTTTTAAGAATCAAAGTGTTTTTGTCTCTCATGATCTCTGTTGTTCAGTCCAGATCTGACAGTGTTTCAGTATCTCGTCAGGATTAATCACTGGAGGTTAATTTGACGCTGTTAATTTAGTGCAGGAGGGACGAGCTGGAGTGAAAGCTGAGGCCCGAGTCAGTCCCCGCGGGGCCGTTTATCTGTCACACACTACAGCCAGCCTTGATTACAATTTGCAAAAAAATTCATCAGAGTTTAGGCAATTGTCAGATCTCTCTTTCTCTCTCTATCAGTTCCTTTTCAAATGTCTTTCTGCACAGTTTTCATGTCACTATAATCTACATGAATGCATCATCTACTCTCCAACATCATTCAGACCAGCACATTTCAGTTGTCTAGTGTGTGTGTGTGTGTGTGTGTGTGTGTGTGATGATGATGATGAGGCACTGATGATGTCTGATCTATCGCAGGACTTGTTCTTGCGCACAACAATAAATCTATTACCAACAATAATTCAATTCCTCTGAGAAGAAAAATTAGGATTCCAGTTTAATAATGAAACTTCACTGCAGTCATAAGAACTTTTGTTTCACCTTATATTTCTCATATTGCTCTCTCTGTACATAGATATTGGCTAAATGCTGATTATTACTACAAAAAACAACATTTGTTTTAATGTGTAATTATTTTGTGCAGCAGACTGTAATTACACATGTTTTGTTATTATTAAAGTAATTAATTATAATTATATATTGCTTGTAAGAATGTTCGGTTACACTTTATTTTAAGGTGTCTTTGTTACACTGTAATTATACATTTAAGTACTGAGTAATATTAAGAAACTACATGTACTTACTATAGGGTTAGATTAGGGTTTGGTTTAGGGTTAGTTGCATGTAATTATGCATAGTATATAGTTATTACAATAATAACTGCATGTAACAATAACACTAAAATAAAGTGTTACCCTAGATTCTTTTATTTTCTCATTTACCAAATTTGTATCAATTTCTACCTGGTTTAAAAAAAAAAGAAAAATGTAAACCATATGAATAATAGAGTAAATAAATGTTTTCTAAATTAATTTTTTTTTTTTAAATACAAATTCTACTTATATTAATTATATTGCAATAAATTATGTTCTTGAATGGCTGTAATAAATTGTCTTAACTCTTAATTGACTTGAGAAAAAAAATAGCTTTTAATCTCTAATTTGGAAACACATTTTTATGAAACAGTATATCTGGATAAGCGGATACAAATGCAAAAACATATACCTAATATTATATGATTGTAATGATAAAGTATTACAATTATTATTATTATTTAAATGAGGTTATACTAATTATAGAGAAAAAAATATGAACATAAAATATCGAAATGTCAAGAGCAGCGAGGTGTAAATGATTGTATAATCAAATGCATATACAGCAGAGGCTGTTTGCGAAATTATATTTGATTTACATTTGCGCTTTCCCGACATGCCCCGAACCGCTCGTTACTCCTCATCCGATAAAATAAGGCAGAGTGACGCCGGAGATCAAGGCTGACACGCGGCTGTGAGAGTCTCACCCTGACCCTGAAACCATGAACCACACCCTCCTGTCACAACAGCAGGAGATGATCTCAGATCAGCAGGAACATCAGGGAGGAAACTGCGCGCAACCGATGCGCGCTCACAAGCTCTATATTATTAGCAATAATAATTATTATTGTGTGTTTATAAAGAAAAAAAAATATTAAAGACAAAAGTTACAAAAAATGATGTAAAGAAAAAAAGTCTAGGCCACTCAAAGTATCATATGAGCACTGATGAGTTTGAATCACGTGTTGCGTTTTTTTTTTTAAAAAGGACAAATTTCTTTACAGGTGTTTATGGTCCAGCTTTAATCCACACAATATTCTGAAGTCAGTAAAACTCATGAAACGTTAGCAAGTTTTTTTTTTTTTTCTCTCACAATATTAAATAAATTAGCAACGTGCCCGTGACGTCTGAAAAAAGGGTTACAGAAAAAGGGAAACGAATGCAAGAAAAAAAAATTAAATATAGGCTATTTACCATAAAAAATCAGAAGCACATATTTACCAGGTCGCTTTATAAATTCGAGGGAATGCTGTTCATTTCACTATTATATTGTGTTCTTCAGCAGAGAGCAGAAGTGCTCCTTTCAGGATAATATTCATCTCTGCCAAAAACACTCGAACTAGACAGTCACACAAAACTAAATCATTATGTTTTTAAATACACAGAACTCAAACGTGTTCGTGATTTGGTCCAAAGTTGGAAATAAAACTGCAGTTTCTCCCAGGAGTCTGTTGCTTGTTTTTCTCCGCGTTTGAACAGTTTGGAGATATTTCGTGTCCTCTCTCTGGAATGGTCAAGGTCTGGCCTGTTCCAACTGTTGGTGTTGGCTGCGTATTGCAAAGCGACTAACATGCACCGGAATGGGCACCACGATTTTGGGGTTCCTGGAGGGCTCTCCGGTTTTGGAGTTCACGTTGCCCGCTTTGACTCGTTTCCACTTGGCTCTCCGGTTCTGAAACCAGATCTTGACCTGCACCTCGCTGAGCTTTAAGGCATGTGCGATCTGTGAGCGTTCTGTGAGGGATAGATATTTCTTACAGTGAAACTCCTTTTCCAGTTCTAAGAGCTGCTCGCTCGTAAAAGCCGTCCTCCTTCTCCGGTTTTTCCCGGTGGATGTGGTGTTCCCGGCCCCGTTCCCACCGTCCAGTCCTCCGCTGGCGTCTCCGTCCTCCTTCTGACACATCGCGTTCCCGGGCCCGTTCTCGTCGGAGCTGTAATCTAAATCACTGTCCATGGAGAAGCTCTCATCTTTCCTGTGACACTCATCCTCCTTCGCGTCGTCTTTGCTGTGTCCTCGCGCTGTGGGAAGAGAATAAAAAGCAGGGTTAGCAACTTGGAGAGCTGAGTGAAGTTAAAACATCTAAACAATAAAATGTGTGTTTTTATTTTTCAATAGTGTTGTCGTGTTTTCATAGTCTCGCTGTTTACCGCTGCTACTTTTACGCGCAATTACGCACGGTGATGGATCTCTTGGGAAAGTAGTTTGCACGCCTCAAAACGACACTTCTGCAAGTTTTCATCATCATTACATTTTTTCTGAACATGCACTACTGAACTTTTTTCAATATCAACCTGCTAATGTCCTTTTTCTTGACGTTGCAGACATGGTCTGCTGTAATAACGTGCGACTACATTTATTTTACTCTGCGTACATATAAATGATCCAGGCGACAGTGAATTTTGCTTACAGTTTTATGGACATTTAAACACCGCTGGCCCTTCGATCCCTCAATTAAAATGAGCTCATTTAGTCTCTGATGGCAGCTCGGCCTCGGGCACTATTCCCTGGAAAACTTGATATGGCGCTGAAATTCTTTAAGCCTCAATCGTGACATTTTATTTCCGGGAGATTTTAATTATTCTCGTCCTACATTTTCGGTAAATTGAATTTAAGTGACAAAATTAAATTCAGACGGGTTAAGAGTGCACAATTTGCTCAAATAAAACGTATGGCATCTGAATAATAAATATCTTTTTTATATATATTTTAAAATTTGAGGACACTTTTACTTTTATTTAATCAGTTTTGAAATCAGATATTTTCAAATATTATTTTTAAACTTCTCAAAACAATAATGCAGTCTCTGAAACCAATCTCACCTGTGGAGGTGTGCACAGACTGCGAGTCGTGAAATGACGGAAGGGTCGCTGAATCTTTCGTTGGAAACGTTTTCCCATCCTCTCCATCCAAACGAATATCCTGAGATTTATCAAACATGGCGTGAAGAGACTGAGAGCCGAGCTTCCTCGCCGCGTCCTGGTGCTGAGACGGCGAGGTGGAGAAGCCGCCGGGTAACGTGGCCATTAGCGTGGATGTGAGCGCCATGCCCTGCGCCAGACTCGAGCAGAACCCGCTGGGTAAGCCCGGGATCGGGTGGTGCGGATGGGACGCGGAGAGCGCGCTCTGGGGAAGAGCCGGAGGAGGTGGCGGCGGCGGCGGAGGCAGCACCACTGACCGGTAGGGCATAAACATGGGATAGCCCGTGTACACGAAATGTCCCGGACTGGGCTGCGGCGGACCTCCGATGAGCGAGTCGATGCTGAACGCAGTGGTGCTTCCCACCGGACGCTGCATCATCATGAACGGTGAACTGAAAGCTGCACTCATATGATCTCGTATGGCCAGTTTCTGAAGTCCTGAAGTGTGTGGGAGCAGCTGTCTCCCCTGTGCCTCTCAGATGAGAATCATACACTCACACTCTCTGAGCTTTTGGTAATCCTGCGAATGAAGCGTTGCATCTGTTTCGACTTAGTTCGGTGCCAAACTGATTTGTTTCGTTATAAGAGCAGAGTGCATTAAAACACAAGCAAATCCCTTGCTGAGAAATGTCTGGACGAGAAAAAGATCGAGCATCTCAGATGAGCTTCATCGTCCTCCCTTGAGTTATCTCTGCGTCCTTGTCCCTTGCGCTCGGCCGCGTTTCATTCCGACCTGATGGAAGTCACAATAAATCGCTCCTCGCAGTATCAGCTGTGATCATCTACTGAAGTGTGAGTTTGAATTACGCTCCTTCGGTTTAAGCGTCTCCACCGTGCGCCCTGACCACGCCCACCCCGACTGCGCGCTTACTATTGGTCCAGTTTTTCTGTGGAACTGTCCTGACGCGCAGGAGCCGCGAGCGCTGCTGCTGTCTCTTAAATTAGAACGTCACACACACATTCTCACATTCCAAAACAGTCAAAACAAGAATCATGTGACATGTGATCTGATGTGCATTTTTGGCACTGCAATTGCTGTTGCGTTTAATGCTTGTTTTTTTAATTCTAGGAAATGAAAACCATCCTTTTGGGCACAGTGCATGCATATTCTGTGATGTAATTTTGTAAATGTAAAATAAATATTTTACCATTCCCCTAAGATGACACTGACATTGGCCTGTTCATAATGACAGAAGACTTTATAGCAGTCAGTCCTCACAAGATGTCATTCCAGACACCTCTGTTAAAGGGTTAGTTCACATAAAAATTAAATTTCTGTCGTTACTCACCCTCATGTCTTTCCTTCGTTCATCTTCGGAACACAAATTAAGATATTTCTGATGAAATCCAAGAGTTTGTTTTTTATGCTCAATAGAAAGCAATGAAATTACCACATTCAAGGTCCAGAAAAGTAGTAAAAACATCATTAAAACAGTCATGTGACTGCAGTGGTTCAACCTTAATGTTATGAAGAGACGAGAATACTTTTTGTGTGCAAAAACAAAACAAAAATAATGACTTTATTCAATAATTTTCCTCTTCCCTGTCAGTCTGTTACGCTGTTGGCGCAGTGCGTTTCCGTGTTTACGTCCGAACGCGGCTCATTATTGGCCGGCTCCTGCGTCAGCATCACACGCATGCGTCGTGCTGATCACGTGACTAACATCGGCCAATACTGAGCCAGTGTTCGGGCGTAAACACGGAGGTGCTACAACGTAATTAGCATAGCAAAATGACAGGGGGAGACAAATTTGTTGAATAAAGTCGTTATTTTTGTTTTGTTTTTGCGCACAAAAGTATTCTCGTCTCTTCATAACATTAAGGTTGAATCATTGCAGTCACATGACTGTTTTAATGATGTTTTTACTACTTTTCTGGATATTGAATGTGGTAATTTCATTGCTTTCTATTGAGGATAAAAAAAACCTCTCGGATTTCATCAAAAATATCTTAATTTGTGTTCTGAAGATGAACGAAGGTCTTACGGGTTTGAAACATCATGAGGGTGAGTAATTAATGACAGAACTGTCATTTTTGGGTGAACTAACCCTTTAATAACCCTCATTCACACATATTCTGTGTTCCTCACATCCATAAACAATCCGCTCTGCAGAAATTCACAGTGAAGAAAATGAAAACCTAGAATTCTCTGATACTACAATGTTTTTTATTATTATTATTATTAAATCGTGCATCAGTAGGCAGGCACAATTCTAAAACCCTGAATAAAGGGAAAAAAACAATAATGAAATTGTCAATGTTTTATGGGGAGGGGGATTAAATATTGAATTATTCAGTGGAATTGCCGATCAATAAATGTTTGTAAAATCTTCTGGGCATCGTTTGGTCCACATAATTAAAAGGAATGCACCCGTTTTCTCTCTTCACGCTGGTGATTAGTCCTAATCTTTGGGGACCTTCCTTCCCTTGGTGCACCCTAAAAACCTTGACCCCCACCTCTGCCTCCATGCCAAATCAAGGGCAGCCCCTCACCCCCTCCCCAGGGTCACAAGGACACAGTCTCATTAAAGACAGGCTGATCCGCAACTGCAATGCAGACATTAAATAGCAGTATTTTTCAATTAACGCTGACAAATTCAATCAAAATTCCATAGATTAGGATGAAATGAGGCATGGGTCATTTACAAGGGGATTTAATTGCACCACCATTAGACAAATAGTACAGCAGTCACCGTTCCGTTATCAATCATGTGAAGGCATCAATAGTAGGATGGGGGATGGGGGTGCTTTCTAATACGCTGCACCGCAGAGCAGCTAATAAATACCCTCTTTTGTACTTATAAATTATCCAGTTTAATTAACAACATGGATTATGATTGGAATATGATTTAATTAAACCTTTCCTGCATGGTGGAGTGCAGAATCATCCATTATGTAGAAGCGAAGGGGAGCGTTACCGTGGGCTAAATTAAGAAAGGCCCAAAGACCTTCTGAACGGGACGATAACTGCGACTGCGATAAGTTCTGCGCTTTAAACAGGAGACCCAATACATGCTTTTAATTGTGTAGCATACTGGAGAAAATGCCCCGCATCTAGGAAAGGTTTACTCAGTGGGCAAACCAATTAAAGACCTCTTATTGCTACTCGGTGCAGTTTTGCAGGGGAAATGGATTTTGAAATGTTGCCTGCAGCATTTGACCATTCAACATTATTTAGTTACTGTGTCTCAGGCTCAACCTTTTCATCAAGATCCAAATGTCAGCCATAATTTATTCGGCACAGTTGGCTTCTCCCAATGAAAACACGAGTCGCTGTTTCCCTCTCTCTGATGCAGTCACATTAGGAAAGGGCAGAGGCTTGCTTTCGTATATATGTGTTTAATTTGTGTTTCGGTCGTAGACAAACGGCCATTAAAAGCCTGACCTTCGATTTCAAATTATGAGATCTATTTGAAATCAATTGATTAACCTTTAAATGATCCCCTGATGATAGCAGATCAGAGCCATTCGAGGTCTGGCCATGCGTGACTGCTGGGGAGTGCTGGTTCTCCCTGAGGCTCAGGGCTAAACACAAAGATTGATCTATCTTAGTCAACCGGTCCTCAGGGCTCCACACGGTGCTAGTCAATAACCACTGAGTTTAAGGCTGCTCTGTGTCCTTACACCCACTGCAAAAGGAGAGTCTAGACATGTATTACTGTGTAATGTGCACTGATAGGGCTAAAATTCCCTTTAAAGAACTTGAGAAAGTGCATGATCGTCAAAAGACGCTTATTTTATTTATGGGGAAACAACATTTGTGGAATAAGAAATAGCACAATATTTTTGAATAACATTTAAATGCATACATAATGATTATAGTAATGTACACTCTAAAAAATGTTGGGTTGAAAATGGACAAATCCAGCGGTTGGGTTAAATGTTTGCCTAACCTCTGAGTAGTTTCATTTAACTCAACTATTGCTTAAAAATGACTATACCTCTGAGTAGTTTCATTTAACTCAACTATTGCTTAAAAATGACTATATGTCTGGCTTAAAATGAACCCAATATATGTTGGAAATTAAAAATCAGACTCATAATTACTAGAGGCAACAATAATAATCAAAAGGTGAACATTTATTAATAAGCAATTTAATAAATGTTTATTGTTTAATTATTATTCATTAAACATATTAATAAATGTTCATTTATTAAACATATGATTAAATGTTAATTTCCATTCCAGTTCATTTTAAGTCAGCCATATAGTCATTTTTAAACAATAGTTGAGTTAAATAAAACTACGCAGCAAGTTGGGCAAACATTTAACCCAACCGCTGGGTTAAGGCAATATACTACATAAAACACAGTTTTTTTCAATTTTGAGATTTTGGGCTTTTTGGCTTTTAATAAAGTATTTTTTCAGACTAGTGGTATATGAAAACATCCAAAATCCACTTTTAAGTATTTATTTTTTGGCACTTTATCTATTTGTGTCTATAGATTTCATATTTTTAAAGGCCATTTCTCAAAATTAGTTTTTCTCCCACACTGAGCTTTACAGTTTACAGTTTACAAACTTTACAGTTTTATTCCTATCTATGTTCTGAAGGTTTTTCCTGAGGGATTTGTTCATATATAATTTGCCAGATTATATACAACATTTTATTTCAAAGAAAAATTGTGAACCTGGATCACAAAACCAGTCATAAGTCACACGGGTATATTTGTAGCAATAGTCAACAATATGGGCCATATTTTCTTTTATGCCAAAAATCATTAGGATATTAAGAAAAGGTCATGTTCCATGAAGATATTTTGTAAATTTCCTACCATAAATATATCAAAAATTTATTTTCAGATAGTTGTATCTCGGCCAAATATTGTCCTATCCTAACAAACCATACATCATACATTACTCAGCTTTCAGATGATATATAAATCTCAATTTCAAAAAAATTGACCCTTGTGACTGGTTTTGTGGTCCAAGGTCACAATTGTGATTTTTTTTCTGAATTATTGAGTGATAAAAAGAGATACCCAAAATTTCCTCTGTAAAAACCTTTGACTCTAATATGAACCCCCCCCCTAAAAAACAAAACAAAACAGGAATTATGAACCTGACTTCATCCAATATTCAAATTTTTGTAGTAAAAATTGTATGCATTTTTAAGTAAATAATGCTTCATTTGCATATTTATACATAACATTTCAGAAAACTTTTTTAAAAATTATTATTATTTTTTTTAGCAATTCTTATTGTAATCAATCCACTGGGGAAGTATGGTGATAACTATTAGTTTTTTTTTTTTTTTTTTTTTTTCCATATTCACCTTCAGTGTCTCGCCTTTTTTCAAGCCAACTTGGGTTGTTTTTAACCCAGCATTTTTTAGAGTGCACTTAGTCTAGCAGTTTTCTGTTCATTTAATTCATTTACTCATTTGTTCCTCAAGTAGGAACTTCAGCACAGTACAGTGCAACAGAGCTGCAGTTGTTATTTCCCTAATGACTCTCCATTGTGCAGTGTGAGCACACTCCGAACATCCTTCACAACAAATCTATTCCTTCCCAATTACACAAAACAATTAGTTGCACTACAGGTATTTTGCATCTGCCTCTTTTGCCTCAAACTGCCTAAAACCAAACCGCAGTTTTGGTGATTTATTTTGGCCTCACTGAGGTCCTTTAGGCCCTTCAACTGAGCTTTTTACACCAAATTCTATCCTTCCATCTATTCAAAAATACCACTACCATTGTCGCTTCAAAAAGTTCATAAAGAGATTGTAAAACTAATCCATACGAATTAAGCGGTTTAGTCCAAATTTTCTGAAGAGATTTGATTGCTTTATATGATGAACAGATTGAATTTTGGATTTTATTCACATATAAACACATCCAGGAGGAAATTGCTGTGGTTGTTTTTGTTGCTATTTAGTGTTTTGGGAGAAAAACACTCAAAAAGAGCCTTTAGCCCCATTGTATCCTACTTGCTCCTTCTAAATACTGGTTATTACGTTGCTTTACATCAATCAAAATATATCTGACAAGAATTCCATTCAAGTCTATGCAGACAGAAGCAATAACACAAACACGAGTGCAGACTGAACGGAGTGCTTTACGCATGTTCAGACTCCCACCTGATTATGTCATTTGGCTATATTTGTATCTCAGGACACATTTTCATTGCCAGCAATACTTGGTAAACAGGCGCAGAGCTCAACACATTACTCATAATTCAAACCATCATTCCATTTTTAATATGCCCCACATTAAAGGGATCACACCACGACACAAGTGTGTGCCATGGTCCAATTCATCTTGCTTTATTAAAGCGAGGAAATGAGGTGAGGCATCAGTGCTTTGCACCCCCAGGGCACGTTCAAGACAGATGAACAACAGGGGCAAGCACAATGATAGCACAGGATTAGCACCCCACACACACTGGAGCTCTGTTCAAACGCACAAAGCAGCAGAGAATGGCTTTACAAATCCTCAAAAGCAACATTCTGAAACTGTCACCATCAGTCTGCCGAAAGCACCTCGCACATGCAGTGCTCACGGAAATCAATACTGCTTCTAAGTGCATCTATAAAAGACCACCATAAACATGCCAGCTCATTCAGGACTTTAATATGCTGCTTTTTTATATGCTTAGTAGTTGTTGTTGCCTTTATTATGGTGGGACAGTAAGCGAAATAGGAGAGAGAGGGGGACGGGATCAGAAAACTCGGGTTGACTCGGGTCGCCCGAAGGAAGCGCAACGGCGCAAAATGTCGGCGCGCTGACCACGAGGCTATAATGTCATGAAATCATAAATCGATCATTTTAAAAAGTCTCTATGAAAAAGAAAAGCATTTACAGGACAAGGAAACGAAAGTTGTAAAACTTCACATCATCTTCTAATTTGATCTGTTCATGTTAATCAATGTTAAAGGTGCAATATATAATATTTTCTGTCCGCTAGAGGCCTATTCAAAACAAAGGCGTAGCTTGATGACGGCAAGTTTGAGCGTGGAATCTTGGGACATGTGGTCTCCACGGACGGTGCAAAAGAATAGGGATAGGGCTCGGGAAGAAATCATGTTCATGGATGCGATTATTAATGTTACTGTAGTATGAAGCAGAGCAGGTCGAGTGTTGTGGAGCTGAACGAGGAGCTGGAGCGATTGATCAACACACGCCTCACGAGCAGCGGGACTTTTATTATGACACAGTCGCCGGCGCTGCTTCCGCTTTTCTGGTCATGAGTATGAGGTAACGCAGCTCTGTTTATCATATTAGATACATTTGAGCGTGTTGAAAATTATGTTATAACGTTACTCTGTGCGTTCGCTCGGCGGCTGCTGTGAGACACTGTTACACACTTCAGTAAGATTGATCGATTTTACAATATATCATAATATTAAATGCTGGATGGCTTGTGTTGATAAATGGCATGCAATTAATTTTAAAACGTATTGTATGATGGAGAAAATGCTGTATTACTGTTACTAAAAATAAAGCTGCATCTGATTATGCTATGTTAGCTACTTCACAAAATAGTGTTTTTCTCTGAGGCGTGGTAAAGCATGGTACTCGCAAAAAATCAAGAAAATTAGATTTAAACAATAAGACTAAACGTGTTGAGCTATATAACAATAATTTGTTTTCTGCCTGTAAATATATCAAAACAGTTGTTCCCTTGTCTATTAAAACAAGGTGTTTCCATGGTTTCTACAAAATAAAACCGGAAACCGAGGGTAACGCGGGTATGACGCCACTGACAGGCGACTCCTCGCACGTCCCGGAGCCTTGGTTAAAATTGCAATTTCTAACAATTTACAAATAGTTGGAAACATTTGGGATATTGTAAGTACTCAAGTGAACAAAATATATAACACTGGACTAGTGGTTTTTGGATATTTTACTGCAAAAGTCTTACATATTGCACCTTTAACTGGTAGAAAGAAAAGAAATATAACTGACCAGACGTGGAGGTAGTAACACTTTCAAATACTTGACCCACAATTTATTCATTTATTAATTTTTTGCCATAGTTATTAAAACACACCACTGTTATGTTTTTAGAAGTTGGTTTAGAATATTTTTTATGTATTTGTTTTAAATTAGAGTTCTTTTTTCTGTTTCCCATTTGAATCCTTTTTGAATTAAAAAGCTTAAAATGAAACAAAAAAGTGGGAATATTGATGGAAGACTGCATAACAATTACTGTAATTTTGTCCTCAATAATTCCACAATAAATGAATGAGCAAAAACTGTTTTTTGAAGTTCACTCTATTTGTACATTTTACACAAGTTTACACAGTATGGCTACTTAGTGGATGAATACACTGTTTTAAGCAGGTATAGAATATTAAATCAAAGAGATACTCAAATTCCTGAGTTACAAAATGTGTTACAACACTGGCTGTCTCCCCTACTATTGTACAGTAGACTGAAGACTCACTGTTCCAATCAGTCACATTAATCGACAGCGCCACCTGCAGGACACAATTAAAACTACAACTTGTTTCAGACAGTAATCCATGTTCAACGTGTCGAAGTGTATTATTATTTTACAGAAAGTAGGTTTAATTTATATCAAGAACATCTACATTATGTGCACAACACAAACTATCACATGAGCACAATTTGTACATTTTAAAGAGCTATAATGAATTCGATTACGAACAGAAACGAGAACCTTGAAACCACAAATTAAATATCCCTAATTGTCTTGCCCCTACCATCAACTCCAAGCAAAACTACCAGACATGTCAATCACAAGCAACTTCTAAACGCCCATGAAAGGGAAATCCAGATGTGCCCTAATTATAGTCATTTCAAAAGCATCAGCAGCCTTCACTCTCTACAGACATTCAGAAACAGACAGCATGCTCCACGACTAGACATCAAATTCTAGCCACTAACAAGCTGAATTGAAGCCGATCTGGTTCAAGACGTTCACGGGATCAGCTGTCCAGACGGTCAACATTCCCAATGCTCTGCTCCCATTAACGTGTCGAAATTAAATTTCCTGAAAGTTCACCTCAAACGGTTCTCAGACACGTCCCAAAGCACATTAAGCTACAACACCTATATATAAGAGTCAAAATAAGTAAATCAACACTTAATTAAAGCCGTTTCTGATGCTACTATTGGGTTGGAATAGACCCAATGAATGAATGTTCTCTCTCAGTTACAGAGCATGTCAGTTTGATTGACATTATACCCGGGGCTTGTCTTGTTATTGCTTGGCTAGACGAGGCATGAAGTGTTCATGTGCTCTTTAACACGTGAAAACAACTACATTACAACATGATCTCATTTATAACTTACTTCTATGATCTTCAACTTGTGTGTGAAATACAAACTTTAAAAAGTCAATGTGAAAGTAAACAATCTTTAAAAACATGGTTAACATTGATTTCTTGTCTTGTTACAGCGGTTGAATAATGGTAGCTTCATGGGGCTGTTTTTGACAACTCTGAGAAAGAGCTTTGATGGATTTAAGAGCAACCGTACTGACACCATTTAGTTCAGCCTCATCAGTGGAGGTAAGGAAGAATAAAAAACTACAAATTCACCTTTATGCTTTAGAGGAAAATGAAAGGTCATTTTTCTTCCAAATGAAATAGACAGCAAGTTTCAGACTGTGACAGAGAGAGAGTTGACTGTGGAGTTAACCCTGCATCTGTTTGATAAAGTGTCTTCAAGGATGGTGGATACAACATCATTATGAGGAAAGGGCCACAGTTTGCTTAGACCTCCAGAGCTTTAATGAGTTTTTCTTTGCTAATTAGTCCTGTACCAGCTCAACTACAGCACCCAGACCTTTCACTGCTAAAGCACAAGCCTGAAGAACACACAGATTCACAGAGCATGAAGCACTGCTTCACGTTTACAAGGGTAAGCGGCGTTTATTCAAGAATGCATCGAAAATGCAATTCATTTCTAAATTAAGTTAACAGAAGTGCTTCACTTCTCATTAATATTCAATAATCATTTGTCCAACAAGTCAAAGTCACGTGGTGCAGCAAGCCAGCAACATACACTCTAAAAATGCTGGGTTAAAAACAACCCAAATTAGGTTGAAAATGGACAAACCCAGTGATTGGATTGTTTTAACCCAGCGGTTGTGTTAAATGTTTGTCCAACCTGCTGGGTAGTTTTATTTAACTCAACTATTGTTTAAAAATGACTGTATTGCTTGATTAAAATGAACCCAAAATATGTTGGAAATTAACATTTATTAATCAGTTTAATGAATAATAATTAAACAATAAACATTTATTAAATTGCTTATTATTAAATGTTGACCCTTTGATTATTATTGTTTCCTCTAGTAATTATGTGTCTGATTTTTAATTACCAACATATTTTGGGTTCATTTTAAGCCAGACATATAGTGATTTTAAACAATAGTTAATATAAATAAAACTGCCCAGCAGGTTGGACAAATATTGAACCCAACCGCTCATACTTTTTTCTGTGGAACATAAACAAAGATATATTGAGACATTTTCTTTTGTCAATATAATAGAAGGTAATGGTAACCAAAACTGACCAAAATATCTTCTTTTGTGTTCCATGGAAGAAAGAAAGTTTTCACAGCGATGCAATAGAAGAACCATTCTTTGGTTCCCCAAAGAAGCTTTCAGTGAACAGTTCTTAAAGATCCATTAGTGTAAAGAACATTTCAAAGATCTAAAGAAGCTTTTCCCAACGTAAAGAACCTTCTGTGGAATGGAAAGGTTTCATGGATGTTTAAAGGTTCTTCATGGAACCATCAACCAGGTTTGAAATGAAAGTAGGGTGAGTAAATTTGTTTTTGATGTTTACACATGGATTAAACCTTAATGGCTATACCACATGACATTTAAAGTTTTCTTGAAATCAGTATAAAAGTTTTTCAAAAACCAACATGAATACAAAGAGTACATTTCTAAAAATGTGGCACGTGTTTTAACCCTTATGGGCATTTGTGTCTTTTTCAGTTTTGTTTTTTTGATCATTTTGCCTGTGTTAATGCGTAATGCATAATCCAAATGCATACATTTTGGCACACGTGTGTATTTTTATTGAAATTTTACTATTTCACCTTCATTTCCATTAATAAATCTATTTTACACTAGTAACACAAAATAGTTCATCTCAGGACCTTAAGGACAAAAATGTCCCCATTGAAACCCATTAAAACTGCAAATTTTAATCCCAGGGCCATTTAACTATAAAATGATGTGATCTTTGTTAATAGGCTTTCATTCTGTTGGCAAGGCTTCAGAATGAACATTTGTAATATTTTTTACCAAATGGTGCCATCATGTGAGATTTGCTGGCATCTAATGTGGACAAAATCTCACTGAAAGCTCATTTTTTGATATATCAACCTCAAATTTGGAACGCAACGTATTTAGATTTATGGTTTTAATTTTCTAGCAGTTTTAGAGTTCAACATGTTTCATAAAATATATGTTTTTTATAAAATAATGTTCATAATTCATTTTCATAACCTTTTTCTTATTTCACTTTTTAAGCTTTACTTCAACAATAATTCTTTAAAATGAGACCAAACTTAAGTCTGTGCTCCCAAACTTTAAATTTTTGGACATGGACATTTTTGTCCTCTTTGGACCTATGTGTAACTTTTTTAATGGACTCACAAGGGTTAAACTACATTTTTTCATTTTTATTTGGTGTGGACACTTGTATTTGACATTAATACTCTCCTTTGGGAAAGGGCCCTTGTCAAAGACAAATCAATCCCTGCAAGCTGAGCTTTGGATTTACAGCGTGCTTTTTTCCTGTTGTATATTCTGATTTTTGAGGGGAAATCTAAGAATTTAAATAAGGTAAACGTGTTAAATGGAGCAGAATGTATTACACTGAAATGATGAGATAATCAAATGAGCTAGATTCACTAATAAACGAGCAGGATGTACAGTAGAAGTTTGTGAATGATGAGCTTTCTATGGCCACAGATTCAGTGTGGGGTTGGTCATCATATGCTGGCTTCTTCAGCATGTCTGCACTTGCAACATAATGGATGAATCTTCCCTTTTGCCCTCATCTTCTTCTATAATAATGATCTCATCCTAAAGACCATCTAAATGCTGTATCGTCCCTTTATCACCTCTTACTTCCAGCAGGATATGGATGAGTTATATGTGTTTGTGTATGAGCATTTGCTTGGAAACATATGAGAACGTGTGTAGATGTGTGTGAGTGAGCAGAAGAGGGAGTGTTATGGGCTTTTCTAATGTAGCTCTGCTGACAAGGGGGTGTGGATTCTGAATGGCTGTGGTTTGCAAGGTCACTGTGTCAGATTGGGTTCTATAATGTTTCCATGATCATAATAACAAATCCTCAAGGTTACAGAGCGTTGATCTTGATCACGAGGGAGCGCAGGGGTGGAATACATTCAGAGGTCCAATATGCCACTCAGGTCAGAATTATGCAACCATCTACACTCCGTATGTTAACCGCTGTCCTTGAGCGTTCTGCTCCTAAAAAATATATATTCTTGAAAGGTGGGACCTTCACGTGTGGAACCTTCTGGACCCTCAGGATAGAGCTGGTAACATGGAAAAACTGTTTTTAACATTAAATGGCATAAACATGAATCTTGTTGTGAAATGCATGGGTCTATTTAAAAATACAGAAACAAGTCAAGTTTAAGGTGCATGATGACAACTGTAGTGGGCAGAGTGGTAAGATCTGGCAGTTGTTATCTACCCCAGATTCAGGATGTGACCTAATAAGTAAAATATACAAAAGCACAGATAAAATGGAACTATGAACTTGTTGAAATATGAACCTGAACAAATTTCTGTCATGAAACTCTAGATGGCGCAGGCTGATAGGTCCTTAACTCAATCTGCTTGTAATCTCATCATTCTCTACAGGGCACAGCTGATTGGTTCCTGCTGTATCAGTAGCCAATCAGCTCACTACTCAACCTTCAAATACTTGGTTAGATTTGCAGTGCGCTTTCAGAAACCCTCCTCCTTCCCCAGCTCCACCTGTATAGATCTGTTATGGGTAATTAACGTACACTAGATTGTACAGCAGCAGCATGTCTTACTCGCTCACAGCAGCATGTTGTGTATGTATTGGCAGTAGCAAATCCTGTAGCAGCAGATCTATTCCGCCAAGACCAAACATATCAACATTGTCATATCCATTACCACGCCAGACACTCCGAGAGTTGTCATGACAGAAATATATTTAAGGTTGGAAAGATTTTTAATGTTTTGGAAAGAAGTCTCTCATGCTCACCAAGGCTGGACTTATTTTTATCAAAAATTCAGTTTTTTTATTTAAATATATTTTAAACTGTTATTTATTCCTGTGATGACAAAGCTGGTTTTTCAGCAGCCGTTAGTCCAGTGTTCCATAATTCAGAAATCATTGTAGAGTGCTTATTTGCTGCTCAAGTAAGATTTCTGATTTTATCACTGTTGCTATATGCTGCTCAAGTAAGATTTCTGATTTTATCACTGTTGCTATATTCTTGCTGAATAATAATAATAATAACAAAATAATAATAATATTAAAATAGTTTTTAACAAAAACANTCATTTTGAACTATAATATGTATATATAATATATATATATAGTGCACCTTGAAATTAAAGTTCTATCTAACATTTTTTTTCAAAATTGAGTTATTCACATATTCGTATTCTGTGACAACTTATTTACATTATGTGATTTATTTATTTTTTTACGTTGTGTACATTATGGGACTTTTTATTTAGAAAACAAAAAGGTTCTATCGGTTGAATGGAATGCAAAAACTTTGAAGCTCAATATCTCACAACCACTCAGAATGCAGACAGAACCTTATAACCCCATAATTCCTTATAATAAAACCTTATAATTCCAAGGTGTCGATATATTAGTTACTTTTTAAGGGAGTAACGCAATATTGTAATGCAAAGTCGAATGGAATGCAATATCTCAAAACCGCTCAGAATGCATATAGAACCTTATAATTCCATTTGATATCGCCACCTTGGAATTATAAGGTTCTATCTGCATTCTGAGTGGTTGTGAGATATTGAGAAATTTTTTACATTCCATTCGACTTTGCATTACAATATTGCGTTACTCCCTTTAAAAAGTTACTAATTACATTACTTAGTTACTTTTTAAGAAAAGTAATGCATTACATTACTTTTGCGTTATTTTTTTCACCTGGGTTGGGCTTTTTTTTTTTTTTATAACAAAAAAAGTTATATTTTTGGGCAAATGTAAAGGCCCTTTCACACCAGAATTGAAATAATAAGCCTCAGGCTGAAGGAAATGCACATTCACGTGTGTACAGTAGAGGGTGCAGCTCAAACAAACCTTACAGCTGTGCTAATAGAATAGAACGCAGGAGAAAAACAGTTTAACACTTCATCAAAAAAATCTAAAAATCTAAAGTCATTTTTGCTTATTTATCCGAATCATCAAAGGTCAGCAGCGAGTACATTGTTCAATAAAGTGAGATTAAAAAATAAAAAAATTAACATATTTAATTATTGAAGGTGTGCATAGTAGATTTTGAGGAACACTGAATCTTTTTTTCAATTAGTAAATGCAAGCTCACATTTAGTCCGGGGGCCTCATTTATAAAGCGTGCGTACGCACAGATTTGATCTTAGAGTGTGCGTACGCTTAAATCCGCGCCAACGCTCATATTTATAAAAACGTTTTTTGATGTGGAAATGTGCTTAGCGCCACGTACACACTTTTTCTTGTCAGACTGCTGCAGGTTTTTGGAAATCTAAGCTATTATTGTAGCTCGCCATTCTAAATTAAAGGATTTGTCATAGGTAAATGACATTAATTAGGTATCGTTTACAACACAGATGACCGAAATCATTCAGCTGGGCGCAAGTTTAAGATAATTTGCGATTTATAGATTTCACATCTGAAAGCGAGGCGTATGCTCATTCTATAAATCACACGTACGCACATCTGAGAAATGATCGTAAGATCAAATTCAATACGGTTTCCCCAGAACNCATAGGTAAATGACATTAATTAGGTATCGTTTACAACACAGATGACCGAAATCATTCAGCTGGGCGCAAGTTTAAGATAATTTGCGATTTATAGATTTCACATCTGAAAGCGAGGCGTATGCTCATTCTATAAATCACACGTACGCACATCTGAGAAATGATCGTAAGATCAAATTCAATACGGTTTCTGCGCAACATTTTATAAATGAGGCCCCAGAACTACAATAACCATCATGTTCACACACAACGCCTCTGCACTTACGATTGTTTCAACATTGGGACAGGAGAGCTGTCAGTCAGTAAATGGGAAAACAAAGTATCTTGCATTACTTATTTGAAAAAGTAACTTAGATATTTTGTTGTAAATTGAAAAAGTAATGCATTACTTTACTAGTTACTTGATTACATAACTAAAGTTACTTGTAATGCGTTACACCCAACACACACACACACACATATATATATATATATATGCGCACACACTTGCAAAACCATTTATTTTTATTTTTATGCAGTCTTCCCTATCTATAATAATGTGCCACTCTTGTCTGTGTTTTTAGTCTGCAGCCCTGACATGGGCCAGTATTCAGTCTCTGTTCTGGCAAAGAAGAAAACTTACAATTGAATCATGAGTTATGTGGATAATCACTTGTACTTCTGTTTCTCAAGGGCGTAAAAGAGTCAAGTTAGTGTTTCCCCACCCCTGTCCAAAAAGGCGGCAGCAGTGGCCTGTGATTTCCCAGATTCCCCTGCTGGAGCTTCTGACTGGGGCAGGCTGGTTGGTCATTATGTGGCAGGGCAGTGGTGTAATTGAGATGAAGCACACCTGGACTTTAATTGCTCACTCACCTGGTTCTGTGTCAGGAGCACTGCCTACCCCGTCACTCTCACTGTGGGACTGAGCAGCAGCATGAACAGCTCTGACATATAGACATTAGTTGACCTTTTAAAGTAGTTATAAAGGTGTAACCAGTCTGCTCTCCTCCCCAGGTAACTCCTTGTATGAGTACTGATTATCTGAAATGCCTCTCATCCACACAACTGGCCTGATTACTATAGAGTTCAGTTTGACTGTTTGACAAACTGCAAGTATAAAGCAACAAGCCGGACATTTTAAAATGTTCAGGGGATTCCTGCGTTATGTACAACAGGTTGAAGCTGAATTAAACCCATGATGTTCAGCTCTGCGATGGAGTTTTTTAAATACTAGAATATGTTCAAATTAATCACTCTTGATTTGCTGCATTAAAAAGTCAGACTAATTAACAAATGATTAGCAAATGATAAAGAATTACATGATGTTGGGCTAATTAGCATAGCATTAATTGCTTTGTTTTATAATACCCAGCTGGCTAATTGTTCTTTCTCTTTCTTCTCCATAATTATTCCAGGAAGGAGGTGACTGGGGGTTTCTCTCCTCTCCACTGAGGGGTCCTGAAGCCTTTATATGGAATATTTGTGTAAGGATGTATTCAAAGTATTACAAGTGAAATGCTACCACTAGAGCAAGATTGATAGATATTATAAAGCTGATCCTGCAAAATGGTGAAAAAGAAGAAGTGACACCCATGAGCTTAAATGTAACAGCTGGTATAATACTTTCCCAGTTAACAGGAAACATTCTTACATAACATTCTGGCATGGTTTTCTTAAAGTTATGAGCGAGCGTTCTTCCAGTAATGCTCATAATGTTCAGTCTGGTCTTTAATAATGGTCTCAAAATGTTAGCACAAAAATGTTATTGTAGAATGTTTGTTTTTTTAATGAAACATTTTAGTTTGATGTTTGTCTAATGGTTTTTGAAAGTTAGTACTTGAATTAACTACAGATTTAACGTTTTGGGAACGTTAGCAAAACATTCTTAGAACATATTTTAGCTGGGATTATGCAAAACTGTGGATCTATGTGGAAAATAATGTGATTTCTGGACTGTCACATTACCTACACTCTAAAAAATGCTGAGTTAAAAAACAACCCAAGTTGGGTTGAAAATGGACAAACATCAAACCCAGCGATTGGGCTGTTTAAACCCAGCGATTGGGTTATTTTAACCCAGCGATTGGGCTGTATTAGCCCAGAGATTGGGCTGTTTTAACCCAGCAATTGGGTTATTTTAACCCAGCGATTGGGCTGTTTTAACCAGCGATTGGGTTGCTTTAACCCAGCGATTGGGTTGTTTTAACCCAGCGAATGGGCTGTTTTTACCCAGCGATTGGGCTGCTTTAACCCAGCGATTGGGCTGCTTTAACCCAGCGATTGGGTTGCTTTAACCCAGCGATTGGGCTGTTTTTACCCAGCGATTGGGCTGTATTAGCCCAGCGATTGGGCTGTTTAAACCCAGCGATTGGGTTATTTTAACCCAGCGATTGGGCTGTATTAGCCCAGAGATTGGGCTGTTTTAACCCAGCGATTGGGTTGTTTTAACCCAGCGATTGGGCTGTTTTAACCCAGCGATTGGGTTGTTTTAACCCAGCGATTGGGCTGTATTAGCCCAACGATTGGGTTATTTTAACCCAGCGATTGGGCTGTATTAGCCCAGAGATTGGGCTGTTTTAACCCAGCAATTGGGTTGTTTTAACCCAGCGATTGGGCTGTTTTAACAGCGATTGGGTTGCTTTAACCCAGCGATTGGGTTGTTTTAACCCAGCGAATGGGCTGTTTTTACCCAGCGATTGGGCTGCTTTAACCCAGCGATTGGGCTGCTTTAACCCAGCGATTGGGTTGCTTTAACCCAGCGATTGGGCTGTTTTTACCCAGCGATTGGGCTGTTTTAACCAGTGATTGGGCTGCTTTAACTCAATTTATGTAATGGCAAAACTGAATTTTCAGCCCCCATTTCTTCAGTCTGCTTAATTTGGTGCTCAAAAAACCTTTCTTATAAAACAGTCGTGCTGAATACTATTTCTGTGGGAACTGTGATACATAATTTCATGATTCTTTGATGAATAGAATTCATTATTATTATTATCCTCCTCTCTGATGCTTTCTTGTGTCATCTTCTCTAGAGTAACACCGTAAGCCACGAATTCTTCATTTTATAAAATCTCAAGCCATTACAAAACAGTACTCTATCTCATATACATTCCCAACGAGAAAACGGTGCACACAAGGATGTAGTCAAATGTGACAGCTTAAGAGAGGCTATCCTGTGGGTCAGTTTCCCAGATATCTCCTGTCATCTGGCCTATTCTGAATGCTCGCTTTAAAAATCTCCATTAAATCAGTCACAACTTCTTAATGGCTCTGTCTCACATCCTTCAGCCCCTAGGCCAAACCTAGGGTTACTAAAGTTGTAAAGGCACGGACAGGCTGCATCACTATAAACATTACCTCAGAGGTCACCGCTTGCTGCAGGAAAGGCAGAGCTGCATGAGAAAGCCCTGGACCCTGGAGCAACAGGACAGGGAAATAAATAGTAATTGCAAAACAATGGTTAAAAGGCTCCTTGAAATGAAGGAGTTGCTGTACTTTATTTTACAGCAACGGCCACAGGGCGAGAAAGGACTGCGCTCAGGTCTCAGTGAGACAAAAAGATGCATCTGACTAATCCAATCTGAATAATGTTTAATTATTAGCACTCCTGAAGGGGAGAAATGTGTAGGGGGAATGACCTATGAGAATAATGTACAGTCAAACGAGGCATTTAATTAAAAACAGCATGAAGAGCACTGCGGGAAAAGATTACTTCAAATCATCTTTTTATTTTCGGTAATTAGGTGTGCAAATATAAGCCAGTGCACTTGGGCACGTGCATATCAACATCTCGCATTTAAATTAGCAAGTCAAGAATAAAAAACTCTTAACATGTCACCCAGCTTTAGGGCTCTTTTTGTTCTTTGGGATAGAAGAAACACACACACACACACACACACACACACACCTGATTAATTCAATTAGTTGTGAGCTGAAGCTACAAAGAGCACACTGAGGTGACTGTGTTTGTCATGCCCTATAAACCTGGTGAGGAGGAGGGGATCCGGTAAGATCAGAGTCGAAGAGTGGGATAAAGATAGAACAAGACACACACACTCACTGAGGAGAGGGGGATATACCAAGAACGACCTGGGATTAGCAGTGAGGAAGTCTGTGATGTTGCAGACAAGGGGTAGGAGACATTACAGAGAATGAAGGAAAGCTCCCAGGGGAAGAGGAGTCTAACGGAGGAAGGGAAGTGGGTCAGCTGCTTGGCAGAGCAGAGCTGTCTCATAAGCGACCTGGGCAGAGATGTCGCACTGCAGACACAGTAGGCCCGGTTACAGAATCAAATAATTCTGAAATGACTGAGGGTGCTCTAGTAAAGTGCAGATGTAAGCTGAACAACGGCTTCACCATAGCAGATTAGCAAGATTATTTACAAGTCCTAACTTTTAACAATAATAATTGGAATAGAATTTCAAAAATATTTTGCTATAAATATATATATTTTTATGAATCTATTAGTCTTCCTTTACATTGCGTTATTATTTTAACATGTCATATTTCTGTCCCATGCAGAGTAAATCCAGCATTTATATGTAGATGTCACTTCCGAAACTTTGCAGCATGCAATTGACCATATGCACGGTTACTTCCTTATTTTCGTTAAGCCAGCTTGGGCATTTCCGGTGAACTGTTAGCTGTCATTCTGTACTCGCTGTACCTCGACACAAAACCATCAATGGTTGACTTTTTAATGCTGTATTTATATTTTAATGCTAAAAACCAGTTTTATTGATTGCTATAAAGACTTGAAGCTACTGCGAACGCTTGAATAAGAAACGCGGCGTCTGTAATTGAACACGCAACATTTTTCCAGCACTTTTAATGTAATTTTAATGTAATGACCAAAAACATTATTTGTTCATTCTTCTGAGATTGTCCCCTTTTGTAAAACTGAAAGTTTCAAGGTGTAGGAAATCCAACATTTGATAGAAAACACTTTAATTAAAAAATAAAAAGACGTTAATTACCATTATAACCATCAGATGGCGGCAGAGGACCATTTATTGGCTCATATTAGCCGTAATATTCGTTTCGCTGTTGAATAAATATTAAACATTATAAAATCACCAGGTTTAAAAATACATTTTGTCAAGGTGAAGTATGAAGTACTCACAAAATCTCATGAAAAACAATAACTTTTCATGTGAATGAATTGCACAGAAAGCGATCACCTGCTCTCTTTATAATCACTGAAGCTGTCAGTCAGAGCAGAACAAGATCAATGATTTCAGCACACTTGTTAAAACACATATTTTATTCAATTAATCTAAATAAAGTGCACAATAAATCTTTAATTTACAGTGTGTTGATGCTTTTTTTCACACAAAAGTGTGAAAACTGATGGTCAGATTGAATTTTGCTGAGAAGGAACACGAGGGACGTGTCTTTTAAAGTTACGTTAGGCCTGACTATTTACGTGACTATTCTGATTATAAACTAAGTATTACACTATTGATGCTGTTAAAGCTACCTCAGGACATTGAAGATACCGACACACCAGCGAGTGACATTTCAAGTTTTCCAGCTGGGTTATATTATTGCGGAAGTTCTTAAGAACGATCTGTGAATACGGTCAATTGGGTGTCGGTCCTCTTAGCAGCATGAAAAACAATAGTTTTATTCAATGGATTATATAGGCTGTAGCCTCGAACTGAGCCAAGACCGCTCCCTTTACAATCACTAAAACGCTGTCGCTTTGTCAGTACATCGCAATCTCACAAAGTTCCATTATAATCAATGAAGCTGCCAACAATCAATGCACAATAAATCTCTAACTTACATCGTGTCTACAATTTGTTTGTTCATGAAAGGTTTCGTGAGCCCGCATAACTCGGCACTAAATAAAAACTCTGCCGTTTTGAACGGTGAGTGGATTCTGACTAACAAACTCCTCTGATTGGCCATTGCGTTCAAGAGATCAACAGCTATGTCTGTGATTGGTTACATTGCTCAACGCTGCAAAAACATGTTGTAAATATATACATTTGACGTTCTCCAGAGCGCAAACACAAATATGCACTTGAGCGTTTGCCAAATCTGTTTTGCCAATATATTATTACAGTATCAACTGAGGGTGCTCTTGCTTGCATTTGAGGGATTGATTGAGGCGTTTGCTTTTTGTAGGAGACAAAAGAAGGTATTTTGAATAATGTTGGTGGCTGAACAGTTTTGGTTCCCATTGAATGGACAAAAAATACAATGGAAGTCAATGGGAAATATCAGCATTCTTCAAAATATCTTCTTTTGTGTTCAGCAGAAGAAAGAAATGCATACGTTGGACTAAAATGTTGACAGAGTTTTAATTTTTTGGTGAACCCTTTAAATCGGCATGAAACGGAAGTTGCAATAGTCTTTTCTTCCCTATTGTGACGTGTATTAGAGAGAATGGCTTTTTGAACAAGAAAAAAAGTAGGGTGGGACTTGATTTTGTTGATTTTTTAATTTGTATGGTTGTGGACAGTTTGCTATTGCTATGATCTTGAATGTTTTTGCATGAAAAGTGTGCATTTACACATTACATTTTTAAGTGTGATTTAAGTGTGCAAACATGTTCATGGACTACAGTATCAGAGTCTGAATATGCATCATTTCAGGGCATCAACAAGAGAGAAGATTTCAGGTTCAGGTTTGTCCTTTAATGGCTGTCAGGTTTCAGGACAGTTTCACCAACCACATTTATACAGATCAAATTATAAAATAATGCAAAATAAATATTAGACAAAAAGACTACACCCAGCTTTGTACTTACACTCTACACAGTGATAAAACTATTTTTTCCCCACTGGCCAAACTTTAAACTACAGTAGTACTAATGCACAGTCCACCAGATACTTAATTCAAGTAAGAAATATCATAATTAGCCAACAATGCAACTGAAGAGGACACATGATGCAAACAAAACACATAGATGAGAACCAACATAATCCAAACTGGTTGTAAAATGAGTACAATTAATTCGTTTTTACATTTCCAAAACAAAACAAACGAAAAACACAGTTCAAAATGTACTAGTTGAGAAACAATGGAAAGGATGAAACAATGAAGTAGACTTTTCTTTAAGGAGATGTGCTAATGCTCTCTGCTGGCCAGAAGAGGAACTGCGACTGTATTTTTATTTAGGCTCTGATTGGATGTTTTGCCAGTAAGAGCGTCCATTTTTCACTTCTTTTTCTTTCTCTTTTTATTCTTCCCCGTCTTCCCTTTCTTTTGTAATTTTCCTCCTTTTGTTTTCCCCTTTTTGAGATCTGCCGCCTCCTCACTGGCCCTGGCCGCTCGTGCCCTTTTTTTACCCAGAGGTGTCCGGCTGTACCACGCCTATCAATGCAGAAAATACAAACATAATCTACAACCGGTAAAGCTTGGTTCAACACATGCGTTCCTCCAGAAAGCATCCTAAAAACACTGACCTTAAAGGCCTCCTCCTCCTCTTTGTAGACAGGGTCTTGCCTTGCTAGAGGAGGGATGAACTCAACAGCAGTGAGGGGTCTCTTGGTCTGCTGGTCGAGGCGGTGAGAGTTTAGGACAGTTTGGATGGCCTGAAGAATATGACCCTGAGTGTAACCATCTGTAACTTTAGCTAGAGAGCTCAGGTCCAGCTTAGGGCCCAACTGAGCACCACCGGCTTGGAGCAGCTCCTTCCACAGAGCTAAACATGAAAGATAAATTCATAAAAGATTATTCACACCCAATAATGAGCCGGCGTTCTGACGTACAACCCGGAAGTGCTGCACTGTGTTTACAACGTCAACAGCATATAAGACTGACAGGGAAGAGAAGAAATTGTTATTTTTGTTTTGTTTTTGCGCACAAAAAGTATTCTCGTCGCTTCATAACATTAAGGTTGAACCACTGCAGTAACGTGGACTATTTTAATAAAGTCTATACTACCTTTCTGGGCCTTGAAAGGTGCAATGACTTTGCTGCCTACAGTATGTGTGGTTCAGAAACCTCTCGGATTTCATCAAAAATATCTTAAACATCAAAGATATCTTAATTTGTGTTTATTTTTGGGTGAACTAACCCTTTAATATGTGAAAGCAGTTTCAGTATGAAGCTTATATTAAACAAACATAGATGAATACTTACTAAATCTTGAAGCATAATCTGGTCTAGGGATCAAAATGATCTTCTTGTAAACTTTACAGAAGGGTTTGATGTCTGCATCAAAAGGTCTGCGTGTCGTTCCCACCACTAACACACGGTCCTCTGGTTTAATAGATTTCAGGACCTTCGGCAGGTTTTTCTTTAGTCTTTTGGGTTCCATCTGGAAATGAACAGATTAAGAAAAAGCTGAAATGAAGAAAACTTATTTTTGTTGGCCATTTTAGCACTTCTGCTTCCATCGTTCCGATTCTTGTCAATATTATTTATTTATTTTTCATTAAATGCCTGAAATCTGGTCTGTGGTTAACACAAGCTTAAGATATTTTCATGTTTCATTCTATCACTGCAAAAAAATTGTATTTTTGTCTTATTTCAAGTACAGTTATGTGACCCTGGACCACAAAACCAGTCATAAGTCACACAGGTATATTTGTAGCAATAGCCAACAATACATTGTATGGGTCAAAATTATCGATTTTTCTTTTATGCCAAAAATCATTAGGATATTAAGTAAAGATCATGTTCCATGAAGATATTTTGTAAATTTCCAACCGTAAATATGTCAAATGTATTTTTGTGAGTGGATATGCATTGCTAAGGACTTCATTTGGACAACTTTAAAGGTGATTTTTTAAATATTTTAATTTTTTGCACCCTCAGATTCCAGATTTTCAAATAGTTGTATCTCCGCCAAATATTTATTCAGCTTTCAGTTGATGTATAAATCTCAATTAAGTGCATTTAATTTAAATCTAAATTAAGTGCATTTTGCTTAAAACTAGTAAAATTATCTGCCAATGGAGTAAGAACAATAATCTTAATGCAAATGGAAAACATGATTTTTTATCTTTCTCCGTTGGTAGATAATTTTACTAGTTTTATGCAAAATGCATTTAATTTATTTTATTTTTTTCACCCAGGAAACAAGACTAAACATCTTAGGTCATTTTTCTTTTACAGAAAATGCATCTTGATTTAAGAATTATTAGATATTTTGACAGAAAACAAGACAACAATACCAAGTAAGAAAAGCATTTAGTTGCTAACAAGTTGCTAAATGGGACTACAGAGGTTGTCAGGACATTAAACGTCATCATTCAGGTAATCTCATCTACTCACAAGTCCACTTTCACAGCCTCGTAATGCTCTTTTTAAATAATAAAAAAGCCAATGTAAATTCCTATTGGGTTTTGTTGAGGGAATCAGGCTGATGCTAATTTATGGGTTGGTCTATAAAAATAAGTCATCACTCTATTAATATTAGCACAGTGTATCTACATGTTTAACCACAAGAGGACAGCAGAGTCCACCATCTCACATAGCTTTAAACAATAGTTGTACTTCATACATTCATTGGGTTTTGAGAATAAAGTGCGAAAAAGATGAAAAACAGTTGATGGTCTGGTGTTAGACTAGTATGTAGGTTTCAAAGTTGTGTTTATTTAGTAAGTGTTGTTATGACTGTGAGTGTAAGCTGACATGGCAGGTAGACAAACCTCTTTCTCCAGCTTTGGAACTTTCTTGTAGAATGTTTTCTCAGCATCACCAATCCAAATGACTGAGGGCTGCAGCTGGCGAGCCACCTGCCAAAACACGACAATGTTCCTCCAACGCAGGTCAAACGGTACAACAACACAAACAATCATCGGCTCACTCACAAACACTCAGTTATCAGCCAGAGCAGAAACAACACTGACTGTAATCAACACTGCTCTTAAAACACACGGTAGCACATCAGTGAAGTGAGTGCAGGCTTTAGTATGATTTGACTGAAAACAATGCCTTCAGTTCACTAATGTTTAACAGAAATTTATGTACCGCACAGACTATAATTCACTCGAATGTTTGTTATTTCTGAGCAAAAACTAACATGCAGATCATCTGGACATCTTAACACCACAATATTGTAATATAAAGACTTCTTTTACTAATACTAATACTAATACATTTAAAAATATACATTACTTATAAAATGTTTGGTAGGTGTTTTGATGGTGCTACATTTTACACAGTAAAAAAAGAAAAAATCATTATTATGTATTCTCTTTTTCTAGGACTGTTGCTTTTACATTTTAAAACTGGTCTGGAAGGATATAAACTTTAAAAAATACTATACAACTAAATGAAATGAAAATGAATTGAATTGAAAGTTAAATGTTTCTTTTCTGGTTTGTACACCTAAAAGAAGATGCACTTCTAAGTCAATGTTTTATAGATAACATTTGAGCATAATTTTATATTTTATTTTATTTTACCCAGTATATAGGACTATGATATATATTTATACATAAAATATCTAGCTGCCTTCATATTTTAGGAGGGGAAATCCCTCACAAGAGGATCATCATATTTGAGGGTCTTTGGCATCAGAACGGTAGAGAACCACTGGCCTAAAAGGTCATTCAGTTGCATGCATAAAAACTGCATACTATGCATAGTATACGTATATATATATACTGTAGTAAGATAGAATGTCTTTTGCTTCATTTTGTTTTCCTGAGAGAAAGTTTGCATTATAAAATATTTTAAAAAATGCAGTTCATGACCTCTTTAACTTCCTTTATTAACCTGAAATCTCTGTCAGCTTTTATGATGCAGTGATCAAACGAATCAGCACTGCATATTTCCACACAAGATTCTCAGATTTTGTTCCATAATGAAAGTCAGTGGTCATTCATTTTTGCTGTAATTGAAGAAAACACTAGCTCTTTTTCCCATACGTATTTGAGCTTGTGGATTTGTTTTAGTCGGATTTGTTTAGGCCTCCACGGGAGCAACATCAGAAGTATGCGGTTGCACACAGATTAGAGGGAACAGTCCCTACAAACTAACTTCCCTAAATACATGTAAATAAAACCTTTCTCCAATGTTTGTAAGAGCTTTGCAGTTGACAGGAAATTGGAGAAGTGATTCATCTCAAAACAGGAAATCATGCTGGCACCTGGTTTTATTCCCAGCATGCATTAGGAGAGGTGCTGAAAGACCACCATCCAACACAATGCTGAGCGCAGAATCCCAGAATCCCCCTGCCTCATCCTGCCTTGTTTATCTGCTGTGCCAGATGCTCTCAGGAACGGCTCTTCAAGTAAAACTTCCAAGCCTGGTATTTCCCTCTCTTACAGGACACAAATATGGTCACATTAAACTATCCTGGTGGGCAACGGCCCTATATTGATACGATCTGTCCATGCTCATGCTAAAGCTTTATTAATAAAGGAAAGAGGTGATACGGGGATACAATCTGGCCTCCTAGGTTAAACACGCGAGTTTATTTATGTACAGTACTAAACACTTCTTGAAATGTTAAACAGCAAGTAAACAACCTCTTTCTAGAAGTATTTTGTTGCCACATTGACACAGGGTGGAACGTTTTTCCATTTGCATTAGTGTTTATGTTTGGAAGTCATGCCGGAATATTTCTCATAAACAGAAAAATCACGCAAAGCCTGACATTTCACTCCATTATAGAAGATGAATTGATGATCCTGACGATAAATCCTGACAGTATGCATAGCAATCAATCACGTATGTTGATCCTATCAGTTTTTATGATATGTGGAGCTAAAAAGAGGCTCATGGAATTTCAACATTTCACTTTCTAAGAATCTCGGATTTCTATATTCCCAGAAGGTATTTTCAGAGAGACCTCAGATGGTTTTCCCTCACCTTGAAGACCATGTGCAGGAGGTATTGCAGTCCGCTTTTGCCTGGATATTTGCCAGCTAGTTTTGCAGGGGAGAGGTCGAATAAGTTCGCACCAGTCTCATTGCACAGGGCATGGACCAACATCTTCTTCCCAACACCTGCCGGCCCTGTAAGCAGCAGAGCCCGGATCAGGGGGCCTCTCTCATGGACGCACTGAGAGCCTGTGGAGACCAGAAGAGGGAGCAGTGAGCATTCATTTTAAATGCGATATACTTCAAGTGAAATCAAAGAAAGAACTGGTGTGGTGTCATTTGAACAAAATCGATTGGGTTGCGATTGGGTTGTTTTAACCCAGCGGAAATTAAAATTAAAATATTAAAATTTCCTGATAATTTACTCACCCTCATGTCATCCAAGATGTTTTTGTCTTTCTTTCTTCAGTCGAAAAGAAATTAAGGTTTTTGAGGAAAACATTCCAGGATTTTTCTCCATATAGTGGACTTCACTGGGGTTCAACAGGTTGAAGGTCCAAATGTCAGTTTCAGTGCAGCTTCAAAGAGCTCTACATGATCCCAGACGAGGAATAAGAGTCTTATCTAGAGAAACCATCGGTAATTTTCTAAATTAAATTAAATATTATATACAGGTCCTTCTCAAAAAATTAGCATATTGTGATAAAGTTCATTATTTTCCATAATGTAATGATAAAAATTAAAATTTCATATATTTTAGATTCGGATTTCATCCGACCAATAAAAGAAAAGTGTTTTTAGTACAAAAAAAGTCAACCTTCAAATAATTATGTTCAGTTATGCACTCAATACTTGGTTGGGAATCCTTTTGCAGAAATGACTGCTTCAATGCGGCGTGGCATGGAGGCAATCAGCCTGTGGCACTGCTGAGGTGTTATGGAGGCCCAGGATGCTTCGATAGCGGCCTTAAGCTCCTCCAGAGTGTTGGGTCTTGCGTCTCTCAACTTTCTCTTCACAATATCCCACAGATTCTCTATGGGGTTCAGGTCAGGAGAGTTGGCAGGCCAATTGAGCACAGTAATACCATGGTCAGTAAACCATTTACCAGTGGTTTTGGCACTGTGAGCAGGTGCCAGGTCGTGCTGAAAAACGAAATCTTCATCTCCATAAAGCTTTTCAGCAGATGGAAGCATGAAGTGCTCCAAAATCTCCTGATAGCTAGCTGCATTGACCCTGCCCTTGATAAAACACAGTGGACCAACACCAGCAGCTGACATGGCACCCCAGACCATCACTGACTGTGGGTACTTGACACTGGACTTCAGGCATTTTGGCATTTCCTTCTCCCCAGTCTTCCTCCAGACTCTGGCACCTTGATTTCCGAATGACTTTGGACCACTGAGCAACAGTCCAGTGCTGCTTCTCTGTAGCCCAGGTCAGGCGCTTCTGCCGCTGTTTCTGGTTCAAAAGTGGCTTGACCTGGGGAATGCGGCACCTGTAGCCCATTTCCTGCACACGCCTGTGCACGGTGGCTCTGGATGTTTCTACTCCAGACTCAGTCCACTGCTTCCGCAGGTCCCCCAAGGTCTGGAATCGGTCTTCCTCAGGGTCCGGTCACCTCTTCTCGTTGTGCAGCGTTTTTTGCCACACTTTTTCCTTCCCACAGACTTCCCACTGAGGTGCCTTGATACAGCACTCTGGGAACAGCTAATTCGTTCAGAAATTTCTTTGTGTCTTACCCTCTCGCTTGAGGGTGTCAATGATGGCCTTCTGGACAGCAGTCAGGTCGGCAGTCTTACCCATGATTGCGGTTTTGAGTAATGAACCAGGCTGGGAGTTTTTAAAAGCCTCAGGAATCTTTTGCAGGTGTTTAGAGTTAATTAGTTGATTCAGATGATTAGGTTAATAGCTCGTTTAGAGAACCTTTTCATGATATGCTAATTTTTTGAGAGGTTTTCATGAGCTGTATGCCAAAATCATCAGTATTAAAACAATAAAAGACCTGAAATATTTCAGTTGGTGTGCAATGAATCTAAAATATATGAAAGTTTAATTTTTATCATTACATTATGGAAAATAATGAACTTTGTCACAATATGCTAATTTTTTGAGAAGGACCTGTACTTTTTAACCACAAATGCTCATCTTGCACTTCTCTGCGATGCGCCACGCATTACGTAATCAACACGTTGAAAGGTCACGCGTGACTTAAGCGGAAGTACCGCGGCAGGGTCATTTTCTCCGCCAACTTCAAAATCGTCAAATCGTTGTTTTACCTTTTTTTTTGTAAAGGCCGTTTGACTTAGTCTTTGCATGTTCACTTTGTAGACACTGGATCGGTACTTCCTCCAACGTCACGTGTGACCTTTCTAATGTGATTACGTAATGCGTGGCACATTGCAGAGCAGTGCAAGGTGAGCATTTGTGGTTAAAAAGTATATAAATTTTTATTTTGTCATATTTTATTTTGGTCTTATTTTCACTAGATAAGACTCTTATTCCTCGTCTGGGATCACGTAGAGCTCTTTGAAGCTGCACTGAAACTGACATTTGGACCTTCAACCTGTTGAACCCCAGTGAAGTCCACTATATGGAGAAAAATCCTGGAATGTTTTCCTCAAAAACCTTCATTTCTTTTCGACTGAAGAAAGAAAGACATGAACATCTTGGATGACATGGGGGTGAGTAAAGTATCAGGAAATTTTAACTCTGAAGTGAAATAATCCTTTAATATCTTGTATCTTCTCTGTTTTCATTATCGATCTTGACCTCCTACACTTTTGTCGTCTTCATTGATCATCATTAATTTTCCTGACTCTATACTGCAGTTTATCAGATAACCATCTGTATACATCAGTGGAATAAGAGTAACTGTTTCAGAGTCATCTCAATAGTATTGCCAGGTAATTTGTTATAATATAATATTGTTCTAACAAAGAAGGAAAATCCCCTTTGACTCCAGCTGTTTAAACTCTAATGCACCGCACCCGATCATTCATCTATATCTAAAGACAGGGAGGAACTCCCTGCAAACTCTATATTCATTTGATTAGGAAGTCAGATGTCAGCAAAGGTTGATTGCTCTGGCTGCCGGTGCTCAGCAATAGAAGAACAATAGCTTAATGGCTCTCTGGAGCTAAGACACAGGTGGTGTGAGATGCCATAGTAAAAAGGCTCCAACTGGACAGAGCTCAGGATGCAGTGAGCTGGCATGAAGGCAAGACCACACAGAAACACAAACAGAAGCAAACACAAATATATGACTACCAGTGCGCACACAAACATCCGGCCACACACACATTCACACAAACAAAAACATGTCCGCTCAGAAGGGAGGCTTGCATATAACAGGTGCTGCACGATATCACGTCTCTGTTCTCAATGAGTTCCAAAAATATACCGGTGGTCCATATTTGATATCTTTATTTAAGTCATTATTCACTGAAAATCTTGGCATCCACCCGTCTCTCCTCACTGCGTTCATGAGAGTTCATGTCTGATTCAGTCTTTTGAGTTGGATTTTCAGTGAATAAGTTGATTCAGTTCACAGAACTGCTGTAAATGATTAATCCACAAATCAGAATGAATCAGTTCTCAAATTCAAATCGCTGACTAAATGATAAAAAATACTCACTGGAGGGGAAATGAATAATAGCTTAAATTTCTCTATATGTTCATCATAAAATTTTTTTGTAAAAATGAGAGTAACTAATATGAATATTATAAATGCTTTTAATTTAGTGAACACAAGTTGTATGGGTTACTCTTAACTAGTTTTGTAGTGCTTAAGTATCCTTTTTGTAAGCTTGAAAGTCTTAAAGGGTTAGTTCACTTTCAAATTGAAATTTCCTGATAATTTACTCAACCCCATGTCATCCAAGATGTCCATGTCCTTCTTTCTTCAGTCGAAAAGAAATTAAGGTTTTTGATGAAAACATTCCAGGACTTTTCTCCATATAGTGGACTTCAGTGGCCTCCAAACGGTTGAAGGTCAAAATTACAGTTTTATTGCAGCTTCAAAGAGCTCTACATGATCCCAGAAGAGAAATAAGAGTCTTATCTAGTGAAACCATAACTAATTTTCTAAAAACATTTTAAAATTACATACGTTTTAACCATAAATGCTCATCTTGAACTAGCTCTCTTCTTCTTCTCTATTAGAATTCCGGCAGTGTAGACACTGCTAAGTGTATTACTGCCCTCCACAGGTCAGTAATGTTATATACTTGCACTGGCATATTGTATATGACAATTTAGTTCAAACTTTGACCTGTGGAGGGCAGTAATACACTTAGCAGTGTCTGCACTGCTGGAATTCTAATAGAGAAGAAGAAGAGAGCTAGTTTAAGATGAGCATTTATGGTTAAAACGTATATAATTTTAAAAAAATTTTAGAAAATGGTTATGGTTTCTCTAGATAAGACTCTTATTCCTCGTCTGGGATCATGTAGAGCTCTTTGAAGCTGCAATGAAACTGTAATTTTGAAATTCAACCGTTTGGAGGCCATTGAAGTCCACTATATGGAGAAAAATCCTGGAATGTTTTCATCAAAAACCTTAATTTCTTTTCGACTGAAGAAAGAAAGACATAAACATCTTGGATTACATGGGGGTGAGTAAATTATCAGGAAATTTTAATTTGAAAGTGAACCAATCCTTTAAGGTTGGTTTATACTCGCCGCGTCCGCACGAGCGCGAAGATGTGTGCGGCAAAACCGACATCATCGCAGTGTGGGCGGTTGTGCGCATGGGCATTTTTTTGGTAACTTTGGGCGTGGCTCCACTTCCGAAGATGCAAGACTTCGAGCTGATTCTGGCCGAGCAGGTACGCCTGTAACGCCATCTTACCGTTGTCATGAAAAATCAAGTCCCCCCTCGAAATCAGGTCTCCCCAAACTGTCAGTTAATGATTATCCTAAGTATATACGAATTATATAAATTTACTATATAATGCGTAAGAAAACAATTTAGTGCATATTAAAACCAATTGAGTGTTATTTCTTACACTTGATTAACTGTTAATTAATAAATAATTATAATAGCCTATTAAGTGAATAATTGAACATCATTACTTTGTTTTATTTATAACTGAAATTTCTGGACATTTAAAACTTAATTTAACACAATTACATTAAAGATGATTGTGAATACATGTAGGGTAAGTGCAAATGCGTGTATAAACTAAGCTATCAGGCTAATCGAATACAGACAAAAATGGTCATTATAATGTAGTTGAAACAGCATTTATCATAACATGATTTTGTAGGAATTGTAAACAGACACTATTCCTATTAAAAGCAATTTGAACCAATGGGATC
>RJVU01051519.1:7993627-8107408 GCA_003731715.1 Anabarilius grahami | reverse complement strand
TCTCACCACACCGGCACCCAGTTTGCGCTTGTCCAAATTAATTGCATATTTTTACAAAATGAGCCAACTATAGGAAAAATAATCAATTTTAAAGAAATGACTTTAAAGGTCCATGTTTAATAAGAATGTTCATGAAATTAATTATAAACAAGGCTTTACAATGCATCTGAAATCGAATACGAAACCGCATACGAAAAACAGTACGCCAACAGAGTCGCATGTCAGAATACATAGTGCTCAAAAACAGCTGGTGAAAAGTAGCCGGATGTCCAACTACTTCTGTCGAGATTCTGAAGTGTGCATTCAACAGATTTGTGAATGGAGGTGAAGTGACGCAACTGATGCTGGTAAGTCACGTGACAGTAACGACACGGATATAGTACTGAATTTCATTCATTCTACCTATATACATACTATATAGAACATACTTTTTAATGTTCACAAAGTTCAAATTCAAATGTAGTACCTACTCAGATGGTATGAGATTTCAGATGCAACGTTAGTCCCTTTTTATTGTAATTTCATAGAAAGAGCAGTACAATTCTTCAAAATTATCTTGCGTTCTATGGAAGAAAGAAATTCATTCGGGTTTGGAATGACATGAGGGTGCGTAAATGATGTCAAAATTAAATATTTTTCTTCATTTTTCATTCTTATTCATCATCTCAGTGATAACTTCATAAGTATAAATCAACCCGAAACCCTTATGCTTTAAGGACTATAAGCAGCAGGGGGCGATATATAAACAGAAAAATAACCGCATTGTGCTAGCTGTGTTTGCATGAGTAGGGCATAGGCTACACCCTAATTCAATTACTATCCTAAATAATATACAAGATTAGAATTAAAGTGTCTGAAATCAGAGTAGGTTGAAATCAGTAAAAGTGTCAACATGGTGTAATATTATTTTGTGAGTGTGCATGTTTTTTGTGCTATTACCCATAATCCCTTGCACATGGGAAAAGGATGAGTTTGTGATGTTTTACTTTTTTTGTAGTTGAAAGGTATCAAGAATGCAAGGCCAAAGCTGCTGCTTCCGCATTTTGTATTAAACCTAAAAGTTAAGAAATAGTATATTTTAAGGTAATTAAATAAGCTTACTGCTATTAAGATACAACACCTGAACACTTTTTTCAGAGAAGCTGTCAATCATGACATCACATTTTTATAGCATCAAATAACTAAATAAAACCAAACTTATATATATATATAAAAAACGAATACTTGAACTTGCATCAGAGTGATAAAAACTAACTAAAATGACAGAAACCATCTTTGGAAAAAAATTATTTGAAGTGTAATTTGATTATTTAGTTAGTCTCACGTCCCATAAGATTACACAGAGAGGGCGGGGTTTATGACCTATGCTGGGACCAGCCACCTGCCAGCGATCGAAACGTTTTGGCCTCACTTTTCAGGACGTGTGCAGCACACTTGATCGGCACTGAATGGAACGGTTACGCAATGAGAACCATTCAGCCTGACATCGGAAAAGCGGCTATTTTCTAAAGCATGTCAGAGTTTTGCACGTGGTTTAATGGGGAGTTCAGCTTTGTAGCCCAGTAAGCGCCCCTTGAGGAAGAACATTTGTGTTACATATGTAACGGAGGCCAGCTAGTAGTCGCTGTGTGAGTAAACCTCACTCCTCTGATCTCAAGAGATGCTCTAGCGACTGACACTAAGGGTTGCAACATTTAGCCTCCCTGTTAGAGCGTCCGACTCCCACGCCGGAGACCCAGGTTCGAGGCCCAAGCAGAGCAGGGCGAGTAGAACCTGGGTGAGGGGTTACACATAGAAAAGGTTTCAAAGGTTATTAACATTTCCCACCTACACAGTAAAATCCCCAGAGTTAAATCAACTCTGCTCAGAGTACATATGGTCCCTCTCTAAATAGTGTTAAAGTAACACTGAAGCAGAGTTCAATTTAATGAGATAATTAAGCAATTAAATAAGGATGTGACTGAAGTCACTTGTAGTTCTTGTGTTTCTATTTTCTTCAGTGATTCTGCTTGTTAACAGCAGGTGTTCATCACTAATGCACAATCATCACTTAATTAATTGCTTAATTATCTCATTAACTTTAACTCTGCTTTAGTGTTATTTTAACACTATTTAGAGAGGGACCATATGTACTCTGAGCAAAGTTGATTTTGCTGTGTAGTCCTACACAATCTAAAGTATGTACGTCACCATCACCAGCGAAGTGCATACATTTACTGTGCATTGTAAATTAGCAGATTGAAGCACAGATGTGTATGTATCTGCGTGTACACTTCCCTAGCACCACAATTTAAACATGATAATCCAAAATTGAATTACACTTCCTAATCTCTCCCAACAGCTCTGTTAAAAGGGCCATTGTGTTATGGAGGAAGTTCATTTGACCTCAGAATATCTGCAATGTTTATCAAGTATAAATGGTTTACAGACAAGGACAATGAGGAGAACTGTGAGAAACTTGCCACTTACATGATGGTTGTTCTAATGATGGTGAATAGTTCATGAATTTCACACTGTCCCAGTTAGCCACTGCTGGCTTTGATATGTTCAAATCAGATTTACACTAGTCCGCCCTGTAAAATGGTGTGATTATATTTCTAGGGATGGGTAGAAAAGAACTGATGAAAGAAATGCAAGAAAATCAAATATAGTGGGTAGATCTAACAAGACTTGATCTCTGCAGTGAGAACACAGAGAAACATACCTCAGGCCAGGGCTGTATTAGTCACTCTTAAAGAGGGAACAATCATCAAAAACACACAGAAAACTAGGCTAGGATTTATGACACACAGAGAAAGAAGTGAGAAAGTGGAATAATTATTAACCATTTAAACACCCATCTTTCCTCTCTTTCTTTGTTTTGCTTTAAGGACAACTAAAAAAAGTCAGTAAAATCAAACACTGAAAGTTTACCATTAAAGTTGATTTAGAATGAACCATGAACTCCAAAAGGCAAAAAATATGCAAAATGATCAGTATGACACAGGCTGTGTGAGGAAACAATTTTGTAAACGAATAAACAACATTTGCCATTCTAACATAAAAAAACACTTGGTCAGATATTGTATTAGTAGTAGTTATATTGCAGAGTAACAGGTGAATTTGTTTTTTGTTTGCTTTCCTGTAGCTCAGTGTTTAGAGCATGGCACTAGCAATGCCAAGGTCATGGGTTCGATCCCAGCTGAGCACATACTCAGATACAAAATGTATAGTATAATGCAATGTAAGTCGCTTTGGATAAAAGCGTCTGCCAAATGCATAAATGTAAATGTAAATGTTTGATGAGGCACAGTCTTTGACGTCAACAACAAAAGATATAAAAATGTTTTCTCCACCTTTTGAAACATATGCATGGATGAATTGTTTACAATATGCATTTAGAAAATGCATTTTGATTTATTTCCCTATGCTTTTGCTGTATTGAGAGCAATCTAGTTTTGCGCTTGCGATGACGGCACTTTGTCACTCTCCTCTGGGAGTGCCGTGATGACAGACCTCTGGAGAGACATCACACTCTCTCACACCACAGAGATCTTTAGGGATATAGACGTCCTGACTCTTTGTGTGATTGTTTTGCTGCTGCTGAATGAGGTGTCTTTGTTTTAGCACTGTGGTAACCCTCTTCTGCCTAGGGCCAGGAATCACTGAGGGACAATCTAACTCTCCCTGCAAAGTGTTGTTAAGGTAACAGCCCACCAGGGCAGAGTGTGTCTGATCTGGCCTGATCCCTGTGCTGATCCCATTGAGCCCATGTTATTAGATGAGAAGTGAGGGTATAGAGTGAATGTTGGTGTTGATACTGTGATACGGGACACCGGGCCTTGCTATGGCAATGAAGCATTCGCTCCAGAGAAAGTTACAAAAGAGCATGAGCTGCTTAGTAGGGTCAAGTACAGTTCAGAAGGGCAGACAGGGTGTGTTCTATTATCTCCACTAACACACACACACAAACATGTGCACATGGATCTAATAGTGCTGCTACTAAAAAATTGATGTGAACCACTATAAAGTTCCCTAGAGGCTCTTGAGCGCAATGGTGGTGTTTTACCCACAAAATCTTGTTCATACTGTAGCTTCAAGATGTTCGGTGCTTTATAATGCATTTGGGTCCGTTTTGACCCAGAAGAGATACATAAAAAGTTCTAAAAATGCATAGTTTTTAGTACAGGAACCAAACTTTGCAGATGAGCCAAGGCGATCTAAATAAATAAATACATACATAAATCCATCCATCCATCCATCCATCCATCCATCCATCCATCCATCCATCCAATCAATCAATCAATCAATCAATCAATCAATCAATCAATCAATCAATCAATCAATCTTTTTGACCTGCATAAACTGAGACTTTTTATGTACATCTACAGGGTAGATATGTCTCAAAATACTTTAAAAATATATCTAAAAATTATTTTTAGCCTATTTTCTTATATCTAAAACACAGTAATGGGACCAAATTTTGTTTATAAACATGAATATCCACACTTATTGATGAACAACTGAAGCATGAAAAAATTATCTTTTTCATTGGAAAGTAAAAGTTTGAAAACATTCAGTTGTTTTATTATATATCTTGATGTTTTGTTAGAAAATGAAAACGTAGGATTCATAAATTTGGACTGTTTTTGATTTCAAGTTAAAACTGGTAATTCTCAGATTGTATGTTTTAATAAATTTCATGTAATGAAATAATTACTTTTTTTTTATAATTAATAAATAATTTTTTTTCAGTAGTTCATGTAAATTTGAAATGTCAAAGAAATGCTCAGGTTTTTAATTAATAAAAAGGGATAAATGTAGTAATAACATGGTAACATTTAAAATCGTAAAAATCGTATTTCAGATTTTTAATGCATTATGAAGAATAAATATTTAATAGGGCTGGGAGAATAAAACGATTCATCTCAATTTGTGGATTGATTCTGAGATTTTCCGAATGCATCGCGATTCTCTCTGGAATCGACTCTCTTTTTAACAGCAGATGGCGCTCTATTCTAGTTTTTAGCCACACACTCAAACGCTCATGAAGAAGAGTGCTGAAGAGCACTCGTGTGTTCGGCTCATAATGCTTTTATGACGTGAGATTAATGTAAACAGCCCACTGCAAACACCCTTGTAATTCACTTCAACCTTTTCAAACTTTATTAATGATTATTTTATAGAAGGTTCAAGTGGTGTGTGTTTCGAGTTCAAGTACGGCTGTTTCTAAAGCATGCAGTGCCATCTGCTGTCAGAATCGATTCGAGAGAGAATTCAACGATTTATTGTCCCAGCCCTAATATTTAATTCTCATTTTAGCACAACATACTTCATTATAGTGATGCCAGACATTTCCAGGTGTTTTTGAACATCTGTATGCTGACTAAAGAGAGAAGCAGAGTTGACTAGGTCTGACTCACCCAAAGGGAGGATGCCATAAAGTGCGATGAGCTGTCTGACGTCAGAGAGAGATGGCATGGGCTCAATATCTGCTTGCCGCAGTGTTGTGCCCAAGTAACTGTATTCGCCTAGAGAGTCAAGGAAAAATACATGCCATACTGGTTTAAATAAGCCATAAAACATCAGACATCAATGGCTGTTTGCCAGCACTGCATGTTACACGGTTTCCATGGAATGTAAAAAAAACAATGTCAGAATGACAAAGTTGTTCCGACACATAGCAGTCAATGTGGTTTCTATACTTTAAACGCCTCACCCTCTTCCCGAGAAACCTAAATAGGAACTAAAATTTTAAGGCTTCACATTTTGTGCCATTTTACAGCAACATTAGGTTGCTATGTTGCGCAGTTGAACAATTGATGAGTCATAAAATCCACTGTGATACACACACACACGCACGTTCACAGGGGTGTGATTCAGCACTGTACACGTGTCTATGATCGAGTCGCTTTAGTAGTAAAACCCAGTCTGAACCCTTGGGCAATGCATTTATCATAAGTTTTACTTGATTCAAACTTGGAAGACTTGATTCACCAATGTAATTGTCTGATTTCAATGTGCTTGTAAGGTGTAACAAATGGCTACACATGAAAAGGTTTCGCTCTCAGACTGGACTTTATGCACTTTATGTGATTGAGCTGTACTAATTAATTCCAAGAATTATCAGCATGAATACTTAAATGTTTAGCAAACAAATGACTTCAGAGGCAGTTTGAAGCCCTGATAAGTGTGACCACAGCCATTGAACTGGCACAAGAGTCTCTGTTTTCATGTGGCGTTACACTGTGCCAGGAAACAGAGGGGACAGAATGATCCGTAAGAGGCCGTGAACTTCTTGCGCCAAACTAAGATCTACCCTTTCCTGGTATCACTGGCAACTATGAACTATAAGGTCTGACCAATAATAATAATAATAATAATAAAAGTGACAGTGAAACAAATAAAAAAAATACATTTAAATTTATAAATTTAAATAAATCATACATTTGCCCCCGAAATTAATATTTAAACAAATGTTATAATAAATTAAATATGCTTAACTTTTAAAAGGTTATAAAGTTTTTAAAAGTGTACAAAACATAATGGACATCTAATTAATTTGGTTAAATTAATTTGAAGTTTTATTAAGTGTTAACAATGAGATTATGTGTTTTTTATAATCAATTACCACTGCTTTTGTCATTTTTTACAAGATGAACAAAATTTGTCACCAAAAAAGTCATTCGGTTTAACCAAAATTTCGGTTTTACCAAATGACACTTTTGGTTATACCGAATGACGATATTTTCAAACAATGCTAACAGGCTGATATCTAGCTAGCTAGCAAAAGGACAATCAAAAATTGTATATATAGTACAAGTTTTTAAAATATTACAACATTTGTAATACATCGAATGACCTGATGTTTCGGGACATGTGTATGAGTAAGTGAAAACATGAATTTTTCAAATAGTTAAAAGAGAGTTAGTTACTTTGCTTCACAACCATGTGGTCCTTTGCAGGTGTCTGAATGATGTAACATCCTGTCACATGATACTGACCGCATGGCTTGATCCAATATGGTCCTTTTATATCGGTTACTCCGAATGACATCAATGAAATGCATTTTCCCGGACATTCTTTCTCATAAAGCAACGACTTCTGCACATAATTTTAACACCATTTTGCACTATGTTGATATATGATGTTATAAAATCATGCCAGAATAAAAAAAAACACATTTATTACATTTTTGATTATTTTAATCACAAATGAAATGGCTGTATTGGCCTTTAGACGGTTAAACCAAATGACCTTCTGACACTTCAAAATCTTTAAAATACCTTTATATGTAGCAAAATATAATTAAAACCTTTTGGATTCAATAAAAGAGATCTAGTTGTACTACCTCACATATTTTGGATGTCATATCTTTGTTTTTTATTATTATTAAGGCCTTTGGACAAAAAAATGACCCGTCACGTCATTGACCCTAATATACAGGTCTAACAAAAAACTTTTGTTTTTAAAAGTTCAAACTTTAATAAATTTTATTTAATAACTTCACATTTACCAGAATTTAAAATACGGCAACACTTTATTTTGATAGTCCACTTTAGACATTATACTAACTATAACTAGTAACTTTGCAACTTCATGTCAAGTAACTCTCATTAGAGTGTTAGTAGACTGTTACGCTGCATTCACACGTGGCGTCGGCGTCGACGCTTGATGGAGGGCGTGTCTGAATCTTGGTGCTGACGCAACCATCATAGTGATAACAGCCAATCGCATTACTTTCCGGTGTTGCATGAATGCAATTGGCTATCGTCTGTGGTAGGGTATTTGCATAAGGCGATCTGATTGGCTGACGCCTGCGTTGGCGCTTGAAAAGTTGAACATTTTTCAGCTTCTGCTGTGAGTAACGGCAGTTACACGATGCAACGGAACCCACAGTTCAGTTCGACAACGCATGACGTCACCCATTCAAAGTAAATGAGAAGCGCTAACGCCGATGCCCCGTCTGAATGCACCGTTAGGTTCGGGTTAGTAGAATAAGTTGACATGTAGTTGCAAAGTTACTTAGAATATCTGTTGGGGAGCATCAAAATAAAGTGTTAGCAGATATTAAGCAGACAGTCTACTAATTCTATAATGACTGCTAGTTGACATCTAGTTGCAAAGTTACTTATAGTTAGTAGAATGTCTAAAGTGGACTATCGAAATAAAGTGTTACCTAAAATATTTACACCATTTAAGATAAATGGAATTTGTCATACAACTGAAATGTGGACATCTTTTTTTTTAGTGTAATGTTTAGTTTAAGCATTAATGCAGAACTAAAGGGTTAGTTCACCCCAAAAAAGAAATTATCCTATGATTTACTCACCCTCAAGCCATCCTAGCTGTATATGACTATCTTCTTTCAGACGAACACAATCGGAGATATGTTTAAAAATATTCTGGCTCTTCCAAGCTTTATAATGGTTGTGAATAGGGGGCGTGATTTTGAAGCCCAAAAAAGTGCATCCATCCATCATAAAAATAATCCATATGGCTCCAGGGGGTTAATAAAGGCCTTCTGAAGTAAAGCAATGTTTTTTTTGTAAAAAAAAAAAACTATATTATTTGTTATTAACTATAATAACTAGCTTCTGGCAGACGGCGTACACATCGAGCACATGATGCAATGGCGAGCAAAACAAATTTATTTTAGTTTATAAAGCTTTAAATATGGATATTTTTCTTAAAAAAACCCATCGCTTCACTTCAGAAGGCCTTTATTAACCCCCTGGAGCCGTATGGATTATTTTTATGATGGATGGATGCATTTATTTTTGGCTTCAGTATCGGTCCCCCCGTTTACTACCATTATAAAGCTTGGAAGAGCCAGAATATTTTTAAACATATCTCTGATTGTGTTTGTCTGAAAGAAGACAGCTAGGATGGCTTGAGGGTGAGTAATCATGGGATAATTTTCATTTTTGGGTGAACTATCCCTTTAAGAAAGTGAAAAAAGTTATGGGATCAAATAGTTACAGAATGTTAAAAACTAAAAAGATGTGAAATGTATCTCAGTGGTGTTTGTTTTTTACCTATGTAATCTGACAACTTGACGTTCATTGGCCTGATTATGAAGCCTTCCAGAACAAGCTCCTCATATAGTGATTCAATGGTCCTAGAGGGAAGACAAACAGAGAGGTAGAGAAAAAGTTTGAAAGAGAGATAAACAGAAAGAGCATTGCAAACTGATCAGTCATGCTGTGTATCTGACGCAACCTTCTATTACATCACAGCATTCAGAGCCAGACGGGAATTCTTGTGCTCCACATGGACACTCGCCAGTCACCCCCTGAGCTCCAAACCCTGACATTTACAACACTCGAGCACTTTCCAGAAGCACAATCCCTCTATTTGAGAACTCTCACAGTTTACGGAGGTTTAACATATGACCGACATCTCCAACTCGAAAACAGTGGCAGGGGTCGAATATGCTCTTTTAGCAAAGATTAAACTATATTATAATATTCTTGAGACACAGACTTTGCATTTTGAACCAGTTTATTTATTCAAACCTGTCAGCTGTGAGGTCCTTCTCTTTCTTCTTCTTCTTTCCAGTCTTCCGCCCTTTCTTTTTTTTCTAAAGCAAAGAAAATGTGTTTTTAGTTATGGACAACAGTATATGAAAATAATTATGAATCACAAGGGAAGTAAAGTATGTCATATGATGTACATATGAGTACACTCTAAAAGATGCTGAGTTAAAAACAACCAAAGTTGGGTTGAAAATGGACAAACCCAGCATTTTGGGTTGTTTTAATCCAGTGGTTGGGTTAAATGTTTGATCAACCTGCTGGGTAGTTTTATTTAACCCAACTATTGTTTAAAAATGACTGTATTGCTTGTTGAAAATGAACATTTATTAATACGTTTAATGAATAATAATTAAACAATAAACATGTATTAAATTGCTTATTAATAAATGTTCACCTTTTGATTATTACTGTTGCCTCTAGTAATTATGTGTCTGATTTTTAATTTCCAACCTATTTTGGGTTCATTTTAAGGTTGGGTTAAATGTTTGACCAACCTGCTGGGCAAGTTTTATTTAACTCAACTATTATTTAAAAATGACTATATGTCTGGCTTAAAATGAACCCGAAATATGTTGGAAATTAAAAATCAGACACATAATTACTAGAGGAAACAATAATAATCAAAAGGTTAACATTTATTAATAAGAAATCGTTTAATTATTATCCATTAAACTTATTAATAAATGTTCATTTATTAAACATTAATAAATGTTAATTTCCAACATACTTTGGGTTCATTTTAAGCAAGAAATACAGTCATTTTTAAACAATAGTTGAGTTAAATAAAACTACCCAGCAGGTTGGTCAAACATTTAACCCAACCACTGGGTTAAAACAACCAAAAATGCTGGGTTTGTCCATTTTCAACCCAACTTGGGTTGTTTTTAACCCAGAATTTTTTAGAGTGTAAGTCTACATGTCTGTTTCGGTATATTAAATCTTCTGACCCTACAATGTAACGTTTTAATAACAGGTGTGTGGCAAATGTGCATCCAAAATGTAGAAATCCTGAAAGTCATCTGGTGACTTGACATAACAAACACACACTGTGTGTCATCAAGAGATGGTCTACACCTGTGTGTTTCCCTCATTATCTAGAACGAACTCTCAGTACAGCCGTTTTTGCTGCTGGAGACACCTTGGAATAACCTGCTGTAATTCAGGGCTTTCCCAAACCACAACTGAACCAGACGAGCAGGACTGGCAGCCAGGTATTTCCACGAATTATATCGTTACCAAACGTTCTAAATATTTGTTCCGTGAGGAATAGGAAATGGCCACTTGCTTCATTTTCTCAGAAATCACTGGACTGAACATATTGTGATTCCCCAGAATAGTTTTATGGAGAATATTGGATCATTTTTGGCAGGTCTGAGTTAGTTAGTCAGTGATATTGAGATCAGGAAACTTTCTCCCTGCAATGATATAACACACAGGGTGAACTCCTGCTAGCATTAGCTCAGCTTAGGCGTTGCATGTCCATTTAACAAACAAACCCTCCCTGTTGCATAATGTTCAATTAGCTGTACCCAAATTGCATGGCTTCCTAAATTCCCTGAATGTGTTTCAAAATTCCAACGAAGTTCAATGTGCAAACCTAGTGAGATGAACTAAAAGCTGGAATTTCGTCTCACACCAACGGAGCTGAATAGGGTTTGCGTGTACCTGCATTTGCAGAATGATTAATGATAAAGCATCTTTGTGTATAAATTACACGCGTCAGACAGACAGCGTCTGTGACCGATTTAGCTGTCAAAACCTCTCAGCGTAAAGCAACACAAGCAGGGTGCCAAATATTTTGTTGATGAACTCTAGCTCTTGTGCAGGCATGCAGTGAGGCCTTTTTCTGTGCTTCTTGTTTTGGAGAAGACACAATTCTGACTGACTGCAGGAAATATAGTGATGGATTGGTCTCCTATATATTCACATATATTTACAGGTCAGTTAAACAGAGCCACACACATATTCACATACATACACACACAGATCTATCCCTTTATATATATATTATTCTGTTTGGCATAGCAATGCATGTCTTTATTTTGCAAATATAAATGTCTAGTATTGGCTGCCATGATGTAGTAAGTCGTGACGTATCAACATTCCTAAAATACTGCTTCCAGGTCAGCTATTTTTGTTTCAGAGTAAAATAAAAAGTGAGATAAAGTTGAAATAAAGTCATATTGTGAGGTATGAAGTCACAAAAAGTTACAATTGCAAAAATGTAAAGTCACATTAAGGCTTTTCACACTGCGCTTAACCCCGGGTTATCATCGTTCTAAATACTGCTTTTAAATCCGGGTAAAGGAACGTTTTAACACTTGTAATTTAAAATTGGGGTTAGCACCACATTGCAATGTTACAGCTAGGCGCTTAGCAACAACCAATCACATACTCATATTTGCCTGCTTAGGAAGGTCACAGAAACACTGTGGATTGTATATAAACTGTAAATTCAGTGTTTGAGAGGAAAAATATGAAATGCTGACAGAAAACATGACAATTTGAGTGAAGAGACCGTTTCATTCTTATTTTTATAGTCCGAAATGTCCATTCAGTATAAACTTGAGTACAGTCGGCAATACAAGGATGAGTAATGCTCGAGCTTTTATGTAAACAGTTCACATGCTGCATTTATCCAATCAATGACACTGACACGGTAAATATGCAAATAAGAACGTTAATCCAGGGTTTAGGAATGTACAATGTGAAACGTCAGTTTATGAATACCCAGGATGCAAGATAACCCAGGATTTAGAATGACCCAGGTTTAACTATTTCAAGTGTGAAAAGCCCTATTGTGAGATATAAAGTCAGTTATGAGAAGTAAAGTAGGAGATAAAGTTGCAATTATTAAAAACATGGCAGCAATTGCAAAACAAATAGTTCCACTGCTATGTTGTTTGAATTGCAAATGCACTCACACCCATCTGTTCACCCATGGGTGTGCTGGTCTGAAAACGAGGTGTGTTCAGGTGCATTGTTGGCATGTTTCTATTTTGAGGAATTGAAATCGACTGCACCACTGACCAACAAAAACCTGGTCTAAAGTCAATGTCAATTTTTTATTTTTATTTAAAGAGTGCGTTAGTAATATGTGGCTATAAGCACTCGTACACTCTGCTTGATAGACACACAGGGACGAGCAGCAGCACACAAACATGCCAAATATTAAAAATAAAAAGATCACAATGTAAAAGATTATTATTGTGTGCATAAAGACAAAAATAATATGGTGGAATCCGGCTTGTCCCGTAGATGGTCTGCTCGCACACTTTAACCTCATGCACGAGCAGATAGAAAAGCTCTAGAAAAGCATTCAGTTTTTCCGCTTGCAAATTCCGCCATGTAAATAGTGAATCCGCCATGGCGTGAGCGCAACTGGCTTTTAAAGGTAACGGGAGATGAGACTCTGATTGGTTTATTGCACGTTACGCCCAAAACACACCCATGACTCATTAAGAGAATAGAACAACCCTTTTAGACCATATGCCGGGCGCACCGACCATTTCTCCTGTCCTTAAACTAGAAAAAGTGGATTCGGACACGCCCAAAGTGCACTTGCGCCGTGCGCTTTAGACCATGTGCTTAGATCATTAAAATAGGGTCCTAAGACTCTACGTACATTGTGTACTTTACCATATGTCTTGGTCCTCTAGTCATATATTGCCATATATTGTGTGTGTGGGCATGTGTGTGTGTGTGGTCCTGGTATACCCTACGTTATGTGGACAAAATGTCCCCACAAAATCATATTAAGTGATGTTTTTTGAAAATGTAAAAATGCAAAACGTTTTCTGTGATGGGTACACTCTAAAAAATATGCTGGGTTGTTTTGACCCAAATTTGGGTCAAAAATTGTCAATTTTTGGGTTTGTCCATATTTGACCCAAATTTGGGTTGAAACAACCCAGCATTTTTAGAGTGTAGGTTTAGGGGATATAATATACAGTTTGTACAATATAAAAAAGTCATTATGTCTATGGAATGTCCCCATAAATCAAGGAAACCCAACATGTGTGTGCGTGTGTGTGTGTGTGTGTGTGGTAGAGAAGGTGGGGAATAGGGGCCCAATCAAAACACAAGCTGAGGAGGGCAGGACACCTTTACTAATTCTCTGTCCAGACCACATTCCTGGTCATGAGGGCAGATCACTGTATGACCCCAGGGCCTCTCGCACAAGGTGCATAAACACAGGGCAGAGAGTATATCTTAAGATCTGGATCCATCCAGACTAAAAGACACATTACAGGGTTTTACAGGCCAGTCACCATCTATAAACTGAGCAACATCTGAGCATCTGTACACTGTCACTCGTGCAGAGAATTTAAAATACGCACAAGGTCTTATCTCAAAGGATGACGCATGCATGCCTGCCATTCACCTTTTTACTACTTTTCTTGACTTTTTTCTTTTTCTTTCCCTTGTCTCTGTCCACCACCAGCTTAAGGTTCTTCAGTTCCTGCCTCATCAGCTCATCCACCTGAGACAAAGATAAAAACAAAGAGGGTAAAAAATGAGATGGAATGAATTGAGCCACAAGGGAAGTGAAAGAGCTGAGGTGTTTTGTTTTCATAGAGTGTTATGACTTTCATAAAATGTAGTGCAGAAAGAGTGTTGATTTCTTTACTCCCATGATTCATGAGGGTCCGAGACAAAATTATGAAGCTAAGGGCCCCACTTTTCATACCATTGGCAGGTTTAAGATGTGTTTATTCATCACAGGCCCCTGATGACAGCTCTGCTCCCACCTGAACTCTGAGCTCCTCTTCAACTTCCAATCTCTTCTCCTCTCGCACCAACTGAGCGTCGAAACTTTGAAGGAAGTTCTGTTTTTCATCTCGGTTATGCCAAACCTCTGCAACGCACAACAAATCCACAGAGGATGATGATTTATATAAAACTAAATTGCAACAACAGTGATAATATGATAGGGAACATATATCTAAAACAGCAAAACATACAGACATCTCTGACATGTGAAAACAAATGCGAGTTGGACACAAAGCATTAAAGTATAGTCAGGAGAACATCAGTCAGCACTGTGTGTAAAAGAGGAAACAATTCTGAGAGAGGTCTGGTAGGCTTCAGTCGGACCTCCTGCGTGTGGAGCGTAGAGGAAGCACAGGTGCTGTAGTCTGGGTGAGAACTCAGAGTTTGATTGTACTCCGAGCTGCGCTCTCACGCGCCACATCCTGACGGGAAGCCCATTTCCACCCACTTCCTGTCCGGGCTAAAGGCAGAACGCCAGGTTGATTTGGAAACTGGAAAGGGACTGGCAGGGCCTGACCTCACAATGAGTCTGAAGTTGTTTTTCCCTGTTTTGTTCATTTGCATATCATAGAGATGCACAGAAAGAAAATAAAACAACTTATTCTAAACTGTCCAGGACAAACATTTATGAAATTGCGTTAAAAAAATATTACATTTGGCAGTCTTTCAGTTGGTACTTCTGTGGACTTAGAGACTTTTACTGACAAAATGAAGTGGCGTTTAGTGGTTTCTGTCAACGAACCGGTATTTCTGAATGGGCTGATGCTGGGATTTAGCGGATTTGAAGCGCAAATATTTGATGAACGTATACAATGTGCGGAGAGCATTCGCTCAATATCATTATCTCATTTTGACGGAGGTGGCATTTAGCGGCTTTTGCATCTGGACTCTTCATATTTTTATCAGTTCATGTTTTACCTGAGAATCAAATCCATGACCTTGGTGCTTGAGCTGCAGTTCTTTAAAGGGTTAGTTCACCCAAAAATTAAATTTTTTGTCATTAATTACTCACCCTCATGTCGTTCCAAACCCGTAAGACCTTCATTCATCTTCGGAACACAAATTAAGATATTTTTGATGAAATCCAAGAGTTTTTTTTAATCTCCTATAGAAAGTAACAATTACTTTCATTCAAAGTCCAGAGAAGTAGTAAAGATGTCGTTAAAATAGTACATGTGACTACAGTGGTTCAACCTTTATGCTATGAAGCGACAAGAATACATTTTGTGTGCAAAAACAAAACAAAAATATTGACTATAATGCACTATAAATCACTAAGGGTAGGTTTAGGGGTTTAGGGGTGGGGTGGGTGTAGTCATTAATAAAATTCATAAAAATTAGTTTTGGTAAATAGAAATAGGAGAAATGGTGTAAAAAGTGTTCACACTGCATTTAAATGAACACGCATTTTGATTGGTAATGACAGTCATACGTCAGACGTAACACGACACTGTCATTATTTTTACGCCCACTAGAGGGCGCATGACTTCAAAACGTAAATATAGGTCGTAATATGGTGCTTAAACAGCAGGGCTGTGCACCTTTTAAAATTGAATACATTTGAATACATTTTTGAAATCCAAACTGAAGTTAGTAAGAAAGAACTAGACCTGAAATTCAAATTCAAATAAATAGTGTTGTTGCATTTCATTTGAAGTAGTCAGGCAACAGGAATTTAACAGTGGGTTAAAGCAACCCAATCGCTGGGTTTGTCCAGTTTCAACCCAACTTGGGTTGTTTTTAACCCAGCATTATTTAGAGTGCACAAACGAGTCATTTCAGGCAAGTGTTTCCTAATGGAGAAATAAACTCCATTTGGTGTGGACAGTTCATTTTCATGCACAAACAGCTATATTACACACTAATGGAAAGGTAAAATAAAAAAGCATAATAAATTCTGAATTTCGAAAAACGCTAATAAGCAGGCAGTGCTGTCAAGTTCACATAGGGGTCAAAGGGCACTGATGTTAAAGCTCACTCTGGTGGAACCTAAAAATAAGCATCAGTTCAGCAACTTTGAAATGAGATCCCTTGCTGAGGTCAGAGGTCAAACTGTCGTCCACAAAACCTGCTTTTCAAAGTCACATTTTCAAAACATCCCAGGGCAATACGATCTATATAATTGCCTCGCTCCTTCAGAGGGATGCATTCACAAAGCCTGGCCTGTTTGTTTAAAGACAACATCCACCTAACTCTCCTGAAAACACATGACTGTTAGGGGTCAGCATTTTAAACCTACTTTATTGGGACGGAAGACCTCTGAGAATGATCCAAGCCCACACAGTGCAAGAACAACAGACACTACTGTGGATGAACAGAAAAGCAGCAACATTTCTCGTGACACGGTGGCCAGTTTTGTGGGAAGGCGGCGGCCACACACATCTGCTCTGACTGAACATGATGTAAATACAGCACATTTGCCACCCACCATATGGGGATTGAGTAAAAAAACACTTCAGGGCTCCGTAGCGGTCTGTTATCTTCACGGCATGGTCTTTTGTACCATTTGTGAAGATTTGTATGCTGGTCAGTCAGCGACGATGGAGCCGCACTCATTCTGAAAACCTGTTTTGCCTGTTTGTCCCGGTCATTCAGCTAACAGTGAGAAACAAACACTTCCTTAACATGGCTCTCTTCTGCCAAGAGACTGAAATGAAATCCATCGGTCACATCCAGCAAGTGCGCTGGGATGCAGGAAGGGAAGGAGGGCAAGGGCCAGACTAGACCAAACAGGCAATCTCAATCTTACCCTGAGTACTACAAATGACTTCCTCTGCCTCTCTATAAGCCATTCTCAACTGCGGTGCGAAGGACTTTCCCAACAGAGCCTGTCCCTCTGGGGATCATGCTGGCTATCGTCTGATTCTGGGTAAATATGGAGCTCACCTTTCCGCCTCATTACAACTAAATAAACCCACCACATGATCATATCCCAATTACAGACAGCTGATAAAACAGTGTGCTGCCGATTAACTTGCACAGCAAAGACCCTCGGCTCTAATTAACTGTCTCACAGGCCGGATGTAGGACATGTTGGTCTGCTGAACACCTCATACAAGAGTTCAGAATTGCTGATCACAATGTATAGTATAATGCAATGTAAGTCGCTTTGGATAAAAGCGTCTGCCAAATGCATAAATGTAAAATGTAAATGTTTATGTGACTGTTTTTCAATCCGGGAGAGAGTAGAACATTGTGAAAAAGAAGTACAATTTAGCATGCTTTTAAACTTATTATGGAACTATTATTTGAAAGAAAACTGAATGTAATGTCATTAATTACTCATCCTCATGTCGTTCTACACCTGTAAGACCTTCATTCATCTTCAGAACACAAATTAAGATATTTTTGATAAAATCCGATGGCTCAGTGAGGCCTGCATTGACAGCAAGATAATTAACACTTTCAATGCTCAGAAAGCTACTAAAGACACATTTAAAACAGTTGATGTGACTACAGTGGTTCAATCTTAATGTTATGAAACGACAAAAATACTTTTTGTGTGCCAAAAAAAAAAAACAAAAAAAAAACTTTATTCAACAATATCTAGTGATGGGCGTTTTCAAAACACTGCTTCATGAAGCTTTACAAATCTTTTGTTTCGAATCAGTGGTTCGAAGCGTGTATCAAACTGCCAAAGTCACTTGATTTCAGTAAACGAGGCTTCTTTATGTCATAAGTGTTTCGAAAAGTTTCGAAATTTCAATGGTTCACGTGACTTTGGCAGTTTGATACACGCTCCGAACCACTAATTCGAAACAAAAGATTCGTAAAGCTTCGAAGCTTCATGAAGCAGTGTTTTGAAATCATCCATCACTAGATATTGTTGAATAAAGTCGTTTTTTTTGTTTTTTTGGTGCACAAAAAGTATTCTCGTTGCTTCATAACATTAAGGTTGAACCACTGTAGTCACATGAACTGTTTTAAATATGTCTTTAGTAGCTTTCTGGGCATTGAAAGTGTTAATTATCTTGCTGTCAATGGAGGCCTCACTGAGCCATCGGATTTTATCAAAAATATCTTAATTTGTGTTCTGTAGATGAATGAAAGTCTTACGGGTGTAGAACGACATGACAGATAACGATAATGACAGAAGTTTCACTTTTGGGTGAACTAACCCTTTAATTGCATGTTAATTGCAATTAAATTAAAACATATTGTAGTTTATTATATTATCAGCTGAACTGCTTTTAGACCCACACAATTTTACATATAATTTCATAATTACTTCTATTGTCTTTGAAATACGGTTAAAGTTTAAAGTGACAGAAGTACTGACAAGCATTTACGGTAAAATAAAATATACTTTAATGTCATTTTTATTGCATGAAATGTATTTAAATTTATTTCTAATAATGCATTTGTAATAATGAAACTGCATCTGATTACATTTACATATATTAACTTTAAATGTAATATCGAATAACACACTACAGTCAAAATTATAATCCATGTATGTTGGTCAATGCATCAAAATAAGTGTACTTTAAGCACAGCAAAAAATGATTAAAACCTAATGATTTAAAATGTTCTTTAAAGTGAAACTTTCAATTTGACATTATTACAAAGTGCACTTTTAAAAATTGTACTTAAGAAACATAATCATGAAAGTATATTCGGTAACATTTATTTTTTAAGGTGAAGCAGTTACAAGTTACATGTACTTACTATAGTAATAACAGCATATTATGCATAATTACAAGTAACTAACCCTAAACCAAGCCCTAACCTAACCTTAACCTTATAGTAAGTACATGTAATTAATATTACTTAGTACTTGTTTGTAATTACACTGCAACAATGTCACCTTAAAATAAAATGTACCCGTGTATTCTCTTTAAGTACACTTAAGTAGCCTTTTTTATTTTATTAACATTATCTGCAAGTGCAGTTTTGTAAAATATATACTTTTAAGATTTTAAGTATACTACAAGTGCACATCTAATACAATTAGTTGCATTACAATTAATAAAAGACATTTTAATAAAAACATTTCACTTATTTAAAAGTGCTGTATTCTGTCAAAAATGCAGTTGACAGCAGTTTGCTTGATGTATATAACAGATATAACCAACACATGTGAGACTGACATCGCTATTCACTCACCCATGTCAAATATTTGGGAGGTAAGCTCTGATCTCTGCTTTTCATTACACCTTTAAGCTTCATTCCTCAGGAATGCAACCCTTTGCTCCACAGACTGAGCAATGTGACATTTTCAGGAAAATCTTAATGAAAAGAATTAAGCAGCTTCGACTGGGCATATAATTGCTTCCTGCGAGGTTACAGCTGCTAGTTGGCTGAAAATTTTCCAGTCAAAAAGGCATTTCCACATGCACACACTCACACACATACATCACAAACGTTAACTGCAATATTTGTAACTTTAGTAAAATATATGGTTTGTACAATTGGGCACAGTACAACAGCAGTTCTGAAAATGGCACTTATTCTAGGGGTATAAGGGTACATGTATTTGTCATGAACCGTACGGTACAGACGTCACAATTCTGTTCATGCAGTTAGACGATGAATAGAGTCAGTCACAGGCGATTCACACTTCAATCCAGAAGGGGGCGCGCATGGTAATGCAATGCTGTTTGCTAACCGCCACAACATGAAAAAGCGCAGAAGAAGAAAACAGACGATCAAGAAATGCGTGTATTCTCTCAACCAGTGTTTCAACCGTGGATAAACATCAATAAAACAGCTTGAGAATAATATCTCACGTAGCATTACATTTACCTCAGGCAAGTCATTTAGTGTCCACAGCATGTTAGTTCACTAGAGAAATGAACTCTAGAGAGGAGTATTTAACTAAATTTATGCACTATATTAGCTAATATATTCATTATTATATTCACTTTACCTGTTAGTAATGTCTTAATTATTAAATATATGTTTAAATAAATTTGTCATGAAAACAAGTAACTGTGTAAATGATTAAATTTCAAAAATGAATTCAGTAATGATTTTATCATTAGATTTAGAAGTTAATGCAAAACTTGCCTTATGTGCAATTTACATGTTTTTATTTTATTTTAGTGTTGATTATTATTTCTAAAAATAAATAGCAACTGAATTTAATAGTTTGGGCTCTGTTTTTAATTGTAACCTTTAATATTATAGTAATGTGTAAGAAAGGGTTTCCTGTATATAGTTTACAGCATTAGTTTTTTTATTCTTAAGCAAATGTTAATTATAATTGAATTTATTTAAAGAGAGAGACACGATTTGTTGAATAAACCACAGTTTAATAAAAAAAAAAAGCAATTTTTATGTTTAGTAATGAACTGTGACTTCAATACCGAGGTACGTACCGAACCGTCACGTTTGTGTACCGTTACACCCCTATTAAATTATATACTAAACATTATATTATATAAAATTATAGTATGTTTAAAATATAGTATATTTGAAATGCTCTATGCACATAGTGTTATCTGCTTGCTGTAAAAAATAAATACATTTTTAACAATGTACCTAAATAATAGGTGCTAAAATAGCAAAATAAGACTGTACAGCTACAATAGCAGCAACAAAATGAATAATAATAAAAAAACAACAACAGTACTTTAACACCAGTATATAGTAGGCTACTATGAAAAGCTTCACAACTGCATACAGTGTAAAGCCTGCAACAGTATACATGCCAATGCACCGCAGCTGTTTCCCAGTAGCTGCAGTTCAAGTTGCAGAGCAGCTGTCAGTCAAACCAGTTGTTCTACTGATTTGAAGCACTATTGGAAAGTTTTACTTGTATTGTACAGGCCAAAACATGAGCCTGATAGACTTGTTCTCAAACCACTTCTTGGTTGTCTTTGCAGTGTGGGCAGGAGCATTGTCTTGTTGAAAAATAACATCTGATCATTCCTCTTTAGATAACGACTTTTCAATGGCGGGAATCAAGCCATTCTACAATATTCTCCTGTACTCCACAGCATTAAATGACTTTTCACAGTGAAGTAGCTCACTAATACCAGCAGCTGAAGAAGCCTCCCCACACAATGACACCTCTTCATACATGCTTCACAGTGCAAGAGATGCATTTATTATTGTATTTCTCAGCAGATTTTCCAATCTGGAGCATGCAATCTCGATTCATCACTCCACATACAACTTCCCATATGCTGCCAAAAACTTCATTCTGTCTGCTGTTTTTAATGCTTCTTAATGAGTGCATTTTCTTAAATTTTGCTCATTTCCTGACCAATAATTTGTGGTTAAGACAACTAAAAGCTTAGCGTTTAGCCATTTTGGGCTTGGCCCATTTAGGAGTGTAGTACAATCGCAAGTTTTACTGCAGTTAATTTCTATAAGGGAGCGATAAAGCATCAAAGCAACTGACGTGACTTGACGTCAACTCATGTCTTGTGATGAATACATGTGCTGAGAACAGAAAGAACTTTTGCAGATGTGATGTGGGTGATGCGCTTTAGTGAACCTCTATGTCCTTTAAAGAATGATAGATTCATTCAGAGTTACAAGCCAAATGCACAGCTGTGAGATAAATGTGAGATTCAGAGACTTAAAAAGACAGACGTTTTCCCTATCAGATCTTGACTTTAAAAGACACCTCAGACCTCCCTCGGGTAACAGGAACTAAATGAGACTGTTATAGCTGGACTGGAAGAAAAGAAATCTAACGATCTGTGGCTGACCCTATAGATGGTTTGTAATGGACCGAACCAGAGCTAAAAAGGAGTTGCCCATGGTAATTCCCCACTGGTGTGTAATGAACAGTGCAGTTTGTTGATGGAAGTTCTCTAATCACTGAACACAGGCAACAGAGCAGGATGTTGTCATAGCAATCTATCCTGGAAATGCTAGAATGACATGTTTAGAATAGGTTTTTGCAGACCTCTGGTTCACCTGCTCCCTACTGCCACAAACAGACATGCACAAAAACATTCAAATAGTTTCCGAAGATCTAAGATCTAGCTCTCTACCCGGTCTTCATGGATCACTGAAACACAGAAGTGCAGTCCAGTCTTCTCATTTCCTGTTGAGAGACCTTAAACCCCTACACAAACAGGAAGTAGTGTCTCAGGCATTAACATGCTTGTCTTGTCAAGAGGTTTCAGGGGTGACTTGATTGATTTGCTGCTCTACAGATTGAGTTATGGCTCCTTAACACACTGTCCTCACACACTGCAGAATAAGACCCAAACCCCAAGCCTAACCATGATTGTAATAAAAAAAATAAATAAAAAAAAATAAGAAATGTTGTATGTTTTTAGTACAATCCAAAGTCACACTACATTATATGATTTTGCCATCTCATAGAGTTCATCACTGTTGTCAAGAGTGTGCTGGCTACATTTTTTGTTTAGTTGACGTTTATAGCCTTAGGGCTAGATTTACTAAACGGCAATTTAGCGTGAGAGCACAATTTATTTATTATTTATTGCCATAACAACTTGGTTGTCTGGAATTTTTCTTGGTGAGCTCATCCACAGTTATGACACTGAGACAAAAACAATCACATACATACATACATAGATACATATATATCCCAAGAGTTACAAAGAATGAAATACTAATGCAAAAATACCAGAAGAGTTAAGAGCATGATTTCAAAAAAGGGCTGATGTGAGTGGAAAGTTCTGCACGTGATTTAAGACATCCTTTTTTCATGAGGTAAATAATAGCGCAAATACCAGTAAATTGACTAGCGCAAACCTTAGTAAATCATCTTGCGTAATTCATTTAAATACTCTCCTCCCATACATTTTGTGTCTGAAAGGGAAACTCCTACAAATGCATATGCAATAAAGTCAGCCACGCCTTTTCAGTGCTAATTTTGCACTGTGTGTCTTTAGTAAATCCTGACAGTAGTTTTTTAACACCAAAATAGGGTTTGCGCTGACGCAAGCTGTTAGTAAATCTGACCCTTAGTGTCATGTGTGCTACCCTTATTTTATTTTGTCTTGGGGTTTATGATATTGTACACCATCTACATTAGTACTGGCCGAGTAGTGGATTTAAGAAAAGGTCACTTATGATGAACTTTGATTCATAGTGTGTTGTTTTGTTTGTTATGGTGGTTATATATATTTAGGCACAAAGCAGATTATAGTACTTAAAGGGTTAGTTCACCCAAAACTTTAAATTTAGGCTTTCATTCACATATAAACATTCATCAACTCACACATTAGTTATGCCAAATGGAATCTCAAGCGTGTTTGCTTGACGTGTGAGAACCAATGACGCTCATTCTCGTGTTACGCAGCACGTTTGAGCTTCTGCAAGAACCAATGAGGTTTGTCTCGCGCGCCAAGCAGGTTTGGTTGATCTTCTGTTTATGTTCGCTGATCAATGTTTCTATGTGAATAAAAGCCTAAATTCAATCTGTTCATCATATAAAGTGATCGAGTCTCTTCAGAAAATTTGGACTCAACCGGTCAATTCATATAGATTAGTTTTGTGATCTTTTTATAAAACTTTAATGCATCAAAGTGGTAGTTGCATGGACTGTCAATTGAGGGACAGAAATCTCAGATTTCATTAAAAATATCTTCATTTGTGTTTTCCGAAGATGATCGAAAGTCTTTGGAACAACATGAAGGTGAGTAATAATGACAGAATTTTCATTTTTGAACTAACACTTTAAAGTATGATAAAATATACAAAATATACTTTATATACTTGTAAAATATACAAGCATCAAAATGCCTCCAGTAATGCCTGAAACACTGTATTTTTACAGCGAATGATTGGCAACAACAGCTGCCAGTTATTTACTGTACAGAACAGAGTACTGTTTTACAGAGTACACTTGTTTGGAGAGAACTGGATGAACAGCTCTCACTTCACAAACAAATGTAGTTAGATATACGGCCTGTGAAAAATGTCCTTGCCGTGAAACCAAGGCAACTGGGAAGTTGACAGACAACTGCTGTTGATTACAGAACGAGGAGGAGCTGGACTTCAATGTGGCGTCAAGAGACTCGGTTTTAATGAGAGGGCAAGAAAACGAATCTGTAGTCACAAAAGAAGGGGGAAGGAGAAAGACGTAGAGAGAGAGAGAGAAAAGGAAATAGGCTCCATGTGGGGTGGGGAACCATCTGGACTGGTCTTGACCTGAGAACTGACATGGCCCTATCATTATTGGTTACTTAGACGTATTCCAGACACATCTCATGTCACAACTGTGATGAAAGCTCACTCGCTCATTGACCTCACACAAACACTGTTGACATTGTTGAGCATTAGTCATTTGGTCAGGGAAATGCTGCATAAATTATCGATGACAGACACACAGACTGCACCCTTTCACCGTCATTTCCCACTTACCTTTGTACAGTTTGGCTCCCTCGACTACCGTAGGCAGGAAATTACTGGGAGTCATCTTCCATCCCTTCTCTTCCTCCTGCAAAACAGACAGTTAGTATCAAGGTGGGTCCTTCATAAGCACAGCATTACTGTTTTCCTGTAAATTAACTTTACATGGTGAGACAAGGAAAGTTCTCTGAAATGTGTGATCAAAGCTCTTCCCAGGGCGAGGTGCTAGCATGCTGCTCTGGAGCGGGGTCACCCTCAGCACTGGCATTTTAATGATGTGAATACACAGCGGGGGCTGAACGCGATGCTGCGAGTATGATTTACGGCGCCTCCTGTTTTGCTTTCTCTCAACCAGGGGTCGCACATTAAAAGTAAATCAACGTCCTCACATACTCACGCGAATGTTTGCCTTGCGTGTCACAAGCACACACTCAGATCGCAGAATGTGTCTGCTCAGGAGCAGAGCTTTTCAGAAGGAATAAGCCAAATGGAGGCTGTATATTTTATGGGCTGTCTTCCTTTAAACACATTTCTCCATTAGCAACTAATGACCCCCAAAAGAGACAGAAATCCATCTGAAAATATGAAAGGCCCTTAAGTGCCTGGGAGCAGTGATTTATGATCATTCATGTGGCATTAGACAGAACTTCCAAATGGATCTAGCAGCTTATATCAAAGAACCCTGTGTCCAGGTCAGGAGTAAAATGAATTCATGTGCCAGGTTTATATAATTTAGCTCCAATTGAATTTGTCAGGTAATATGCAACAGCCAATACGGCTCATTTCAAATTTGATGCCTGCTACAGGTCTCAAAATAGTTGGGACGGGGGCATTTTTACCATGGTGTAGCATCTCCTCTTCTTTTCAAAACAGTGTGAAGACATCTGGGCATCGAGGTAATGAGTTTCTGGAGTGTTGGTGTTGGAATTTTGTCCCATTCTTGCCTGATATAGGTGTCCAGCTGCTGAAGAGTTTGTGGTCGTCTTTGACGTATTTTTCGTTCATTGATGCGCCAAATGTTCTCTAGAGGTGAAAGATCTGGACTGCAGGCAGGCCAATTCAGCACCCGGACTCTTCTACGACGAAGCCATGCTGTTGTAATAGCAGCAGTATGTGGTTTTGCATTGTCCTGCTGAAATACACAAGGCCTTCCCTGAAATAGACGTCGTTTGGAAACCTTTATATACCTTTCAGCCTTTCAGCATTCATAGTGCCTTCCAAAACATGCAAGCTGCTCATACCGTATGCACTTATGCACCCCATACCATCAGAGATGCTGGCTTTTGAACTAAATGCTGATAACACGCCGGAACGTCTCTCTCCTCTTTATCCCGGAGGACACGGCGTCTGTGATTTCCAACAAGAATGTCAAATTTGGACTCGTCTGACCATAGAACACTTTTCCAGTTTGAAACAATCAATTTTTAAATGAGCCTTGGCCCACAGGACACGACGGTGCTTCTGGACCATGTTCACATATGGCTTCCTTTTTGCATGATAGAGCTTTAGTTGGCATCTGCAGATGGCATGGCGGATTGTGTTTACTGATAGTGGTTTCTGGAAGTATTCCTGGGCCCATTTAGTAATGTCATTGACACAATCATGCAGATGAGTGATGCAGTGTCGTCCGAGGGCCCGAAGACCACGGGCATCCAATAAAGATTTTTGCCCTTGTCCCTTACGCACAGAGATTTCTCCAGTTTCTCTGAATCTTTTGATGATGTTATGCACTGTAGATGATGAGATTTGCAAAGCCTTTGGAATTTGACATTGAGGAACAAGCTTTCACAATCTTTTTTCGCACTCTTTCACAGATTGGAGAGCCTCTGCCCATCTTTACTTCTGAGAGACTCTGCCTCTCTAAGACATCCCTTTTATAGCTAATCATGTTACAGACCTGATATCACTTAACTTAATTAGTTGCTAGATGTTCTCCCAGCTGAATCTTTTAAAAATGTCTTGCTTTTTTAGCCATTTGTTGCCCCCGTGCCAAGTTTTAGAGACCTGTAGCAGGCATCAAATTTGAAAAGAGCTAATTTAGTGGATAAAAGTATAAAATTTCTCCCTTAAAACATTTGTTATGTTATCTATGTTCTATTGTGAATAAAATATTGGCTCATGTGATTTAAAAGTCTTTTAGTTTTCATTTTATACAAATTTAAAAAAGTGTTTTGGGTTGTAAAAAATATATTGCTAGTACAGCTTTTAAATGTACTTACAAATGTATTTTGATTCATTTAAGTTACTTATATTTTCGGTCATTTTTAATATATATTTTCAATCTGTATCGTCCAAAATATATTTAAAAAATACATTTTGCTTTTTTATTTTAAGATCAGACATTTTCTGGTAACACTTTACAGTAAGTTTCCATTTGTTAAGATTAGTTACCTGGATTAGGTAACATGAACTAACAATGACATTTTTTTATAATAATTAATCTTAGTTAATGTTAATTTCAACATTTCCTAATAAATTATAAAAAAAGCTGCATCTGTTAATATTATTTCATAGGCCCAAGCTAATATTACCTAACAATGAACAGTTGTATTTTTATACTTTTATTAACTAATGTTAACAAAGATGATAACAAATGTTAAGGCCATTGCTTGTTAAGGCTATTTCATGCATTAACTACCGTTAGCATCTTGAAGTACATTTTGTAATATATTTTGGCCTTTTAACAAAATATGTATTTAATTTGAATATATTTTATTAAGTCGCACTGTTTACAGCAAATATTTGAAATATTTTTTGGCCATGTCATTGGTGGAATATATTAAATATTTACTAATCACAGTTTAATAAACATTCTTTTCTTTATAAACTATGTATTTGGTACTGCCTTCTTTTTCTTTAACAAGGAGCCTTTGAGTGGCACTTGGAAATTTAAACTAGGACTAAACTAGGCCAACATAAGAGCTCTGACAAAAATTCCTTAATTAACAATTGAAAGGCTCAGCTTTCAGACAGGATGTGTTCATTTGAAAAAGGTCAGATTGGTCTTTCGGCCTCATTGTGAGCAGATATCAGTGGTTTGGCTCTCCAATGAGGATTACAGGTGCTCTTACGATGAAGGAAAGCCTGAACAAAGGCTCCATTCTAGATCTCCGGAACGCAGCCAATCAGTGTGAGCGGGCATTTTTAACGCTTGACTGCCTCACAGTAACCACTGGTCAGCATATGACGTTCAGAGGTCAGATCAGAGAACATAAAACCTCACGTGAACCTAAATCACTTTGGATTTAAGTGTTTAGTTCACTTCAAAATTAAAATTTCCTGATAATTTACATCCAAGATGTTCATGTCTTTCTTTCTTCAGTCGAAAAGAAAGGTTTTTGAGGAAAACATTCCAGGATTTTTCTCCATATAGTGGACTTCACTGGGGTTCAACCGGTTGAAGGTCTAAATGTCAGTTTCAGTGCAGCTTCAAAGAGCTCTACACGATCCCAGACGAAACCAATCGTTTCACTAGATAAGACTCTTATTCCTCGTCTGGGATCGTGTAGAGCTCTTTGAAGCTGCGCTGAAACTGCAATTTGGACCTTCAACCCGTTGAACCCCAGTGAAGTCCACTATGAAAGACTGCTGTCTGCCATGCCTATGCTTTAATAAATCATCAGTCCAGTTTATCTTCAAATCTTTGTTAAAATAAAATGTAGGAACACAGGAAATCTGGACGTCATAGTAGAGAAAACAGAACCTCTATCTATGCTGAACAAGAGGAAGAGTTGAGAATAGGGAGAGCAAGAGGTTATCAAGGATAGTTGGTGGAACACTGCAGGAACGCCTTGATGAAATCACAGAAATTTCCGGAGACCGTGGATGAGTTTAACAAACTCACTATTCCTCATCTTAATCTACCCTGAACAGAACACATGCAGGAATATTCACAATGTGTAATTATGCATGAGAATATGAGTGTATGGAGTACATTAAACGTCTTTTCTAAGATGGAACATTGCGAGTGCTGGTGTGAAAGTTCATAATTCTCTCATATGACTCTTTTAACTTAATAGTCAAACTTCAGGCCTTCTCACCTAAGGGAAATCTGTAAACTCCCTAACACAGATGTTGATATGAACACCCGTAAACCTGCTTTCATGCAAAAAAAGCCTATAGGTTAGATGTCTTATTGCATCCTAATCTTGTTACAAGGACAAGGAAACACTAAGCCAAGTGATTTTTCTGTAAACCTGCTCTGTAATCAAATTATCCACCTAAAGTCAGCTCAACCAATGAAGTGTCGTTCATTGTGAGTGGGCCTGACCACAGAGGTCATCGGAGTCACTAGACACTCAAATGTGTGCAACATCAGCTGATTTAATTCTGCAGATACAGATACTTTAAAAAGCCTTTATTGATTTCTGTGCAACTGTGATACGGTGTTATGAAGACACAACCTTACCTCTGTATCTCCTTTCCCTTTTTTTCCTTTCATCTTCCCTTTTTTCTCTTTCTTTTTCCCTTTTTTGTCCTTATCTTCTTTCGATTTTTTCTTCTTCTCCCTCTCTTCTTCTTTAGCAGCAAATTCAGCAGCAACCTTCAAAACATTATGTAAAGATTCTTAAGCATTATTGAAACAAAATTCTATTCTGCATCTGAAATGAACAGTATCAAGAAGCAGTATACATCTGAAATTATATAATATTTCTTAGTAAAAGTACAGTATTGTGTCTGTAATTGTAATTATGAATGGATTTAATGGAGTGATAGGATTAATAACCTGCTCTGGTGTCTTCTGAGCAAATATGGATGCAGATCCTCCATCTTCAGGGCTTGGGAAGTCAGGGAACTTCCCGGTGGCATCTCTGAAACACAAAACAGTAGCTATATATATTTATATTTATATATATATATATATATTTAACTAAAATAAGGTCACATCATTGAATGTTTTTTAGAAACAGTTGAAATTTCAAATTCAGATTTCCCTCCTAAAAACAGAAAAAATATGGAAAGAACTCTGTGTGAGAAAAACAGTTTTCTTAAAGATTTTTTAAAGATGAGGTAAGGCAGACTTCATGTCTGTGTGAACATATAGATAAACAAAGTAGATCGCGTGAACAAAGGCAAATCAATCATATTTGAACTGTGAACTTCACACATGGGGAGGATACATTAGCCAGGTCCAGCGCTGACTCTCAGGGGAGTGAGGCAGGTTTAGAATAACAGGGTAAATGTGTCAGTCAGGGCCCAGCCTGAGCTCTCTGCTCTAGCTAACTCAATCAGTAGCACACAAATCAAACTCACTTCCAATGTGGTAGCACATGCTGAAAGCTCTACTACTGTAATGCAGAGGGATTGAATTTCATCTAAATCTGCTAAACTAAAATAGATTCACTTCATTTCATACTTTTTATTCAAAAACTTCAATGAAAGGATTGTACAATGAAACTGTACATTAGTGCCTGTCCACTTTGTCAGTTCCCTTCATTTTTCCATTTGGATTTTAAAAAAAGTCTATATTAAAGCATTATAAGCCATGAACACAGCCAACCAGCTAAGAGTTGAATCATAGCATTACAAACTTTTATTTGAAGCAAAATAGTATTTGAAAATCAGAAAAAAGACAAAGGCTCAAGACTGTGTACTTAACGACAATCTACAATCCCATGAAGCATTGCAAATTACAATCAAATTAAAATGATGGCTAAATTTAAAAGTATTCATATTAAGTTGTTGATTACATCTATAGAAACGTTTTTTAAGTGTATTGCAAAAATATGCATATAAATGCACATATTTAAGTATTTTGACAGCATAGCGAGTCTCAATTACGTGATTACCTCGCCGCAACACTCTAATTGGAGGATTTTTTCGTACAGAATCATGGGTAATGTCGTTTTTCACCACAAATTCAACTGTAAAAAACAATCATTTTCAAAATAAGATGCGAATGAATGACTTTAACAAAATCATATCCGATCAATTCCGTATTCTGGTACTGTTCGCGTGTCGGTCAAAAAAGACCCTTTTTTTATTTCAATTAAATGATTGTACTATATTTTAGTTTGATAATGTTTTTTTATTTACTATTTTGTATTTTTAGGGGATGTTATGGTACTAAATTATGTTCATGCAGTAGTTATAATGGTTTGGAGCACAGACATACGTTTTGTCTCTTTTTAAAGACGACACTTGGCAGATTATTGCTGAAGTGAAAAAAGTTTTAAAAAGTAAACTTGAATTTTTTGTTTGAAATTTATTATTTGTGTTGCTTGAAATTTATTGTTATGAAGAATGAACAAAAATACAATTTTTAATTTTTATATGAAATATATATTTTCCAAAACATATTTTCCTCAAAGCCATAAATCTAAACGAGCTGTGTTTCAAATTTGAGGCTGATATCTCAAAAAATGAGCTTTCAGTAAGAATTTGTTTGTGCGCAGTACCAAATGCTTCCACTAGATGAAATTCGTCTCCCATTAACTTCCAATGCGAACAATACAGGCATGACTATTTTTTTCAGGACCACCTTTTCGAATCATGTCCATGATTTTTTTTTTTTTGTGTTCACATAGCCAGTGCCAAAACCTTTACCAAGTTTCATATCATTCCGATGAAGTAAAAAACATAAAATTTTTCGGTCAAAAATGACCGAACAGCACCAGAGGGTGAAAAGTTACCATTAAAAATCAATTTATCTATAGAGAAAATGAATTAAGTTTTTAATTCTGGAACCCGACTGCTGCACAGACGTGTGTATGTTTTACTGCATATATCTGACTAGCAGCTCAAATACTCTGCCTTTACCTCTTCAGCACATGGAAACCACGCCAACATACTTCACCTTGCGGGTCCTGACCCGGGATCCCATACATCCCTTATACAACCAGCAGGGACCCAGCAAGGTCACTGGAAGGGGCCAGAGAAAGGGGCCGCTAAACGGAGACAAAGCTACTGAACACCCCCCCACCACATTGTGTTGTCCAACTGAGATGACTTATGACTGTTGTCTCGGCATTAATGGGCAGCAGCATGCATTGGCAGGCCGTAAATCAGGCTGGAATGCACTAATCAGCCCAGTCTCACTCTACACCATACACACTTGAAAATAGCACATGCATTAGGTTAGCATAAACAGCCCTGGGTAAAAGTGACCATCTCTATGACTGCTTACATTCCAGTCTCCGCACAAAAGGAAGAGACGAAGGACCAGGAATGTTCTTTGCAATTAGAGTGGAATAATGGGTTGAGTGGATGGAGAAAAGCAAGGAAAAGCTCTTGTGAGTGTGGAAGCAAATTAACAGATTATCTAAAGGAGACGTTGGCTAAAGGGAAGTCTGAGTGGTAGAAGCTTCCATAGAGGTGATAAGTTCCAGAGAAAGGAATGCTGAGGAACAAAAAGTCTTTATTTCATAAATGGAAAAATATTAATGCATTTTTTCCACAACTTGCCGCAGTTCCTATAAATGTACTCTTTTATCCATATTGGTTTTGTATGGTATTGAAAAACATTAATAACACTTTTCACAAAAAGTTTAAATTTAATGACTCTAAAAATTTAATGTGGTGTAACCATGAAGTAAGAAGTATTAACATATTGAATACATGTGTGTAAACACATTCTAATCATTTTTGAAAATATAAATATATTTCAAGAAAGAAAAGTATCTTTCACCATTGTGAATGATTAATTTAATTACTTTTTTTGGGGAGTCACACCACATAAAGTCAAATGATCAGAATTACTGACCTTGACATAGTAGGGTCTGCAGGTATTTTCACTATGATATAATTTCCTATTTTATGTTTTTTTTCCCTGCATGTTGGTTTGACCACGTCTTTGATTTTGTAGTCAAAAGTTGTTGTTTTTTATATATCATTGTGTAGTTGTTTTTATTAAATATTATATATATTTACCCCTACGAAACAATAATAAAAGATTATGCTAAACTACTTAACATGGGTTTCTTTCCATTTTTCTTTCCTGTTTTTAGCAAAAATTTTATACATTATCATCATGGATTAATTGTATTTATGAATGAACTGCATTATTAATTTCTGAATAAATTAATAGATAGGACAAAAAATTAGCGTCATGTCTTTGACCCACCTATCATCTTTTATGTAATTATTATCATTATTATTTTTAGCAAAAATGTAATCCAACTTAAAAAAACTACAGATAGCATCTGTGATTTTTTTGTGTATGGCTTACCGACACTCAATAAACCACTGCCGTATTTGTTCTTGCAGGCTTTCTTTAATATCTGGGCCATCCACAGATCGCACTGACTCTTTGATGTTGACAAGTGCCCTCTGGTACTCAGCCTCATGCTCCTCCTGCACGCCGTGCCTCCTGCTTTCCACCTGCTGGGCATGCAGTTGGGCAGGGCCGGGTGTCGGTTGCTGGGCTGGTATCTGGAAACAGGGCAAGAGGAGACAGGAGATGAAAAAAACTGAAGGGTACAAAAAGTTCAGAATGTGGTTTGACCAAAAATAGCAGAAGATATGTACAGAACAACAAATGCATGAAGAGACTTGCTTTTCACTAACAGTACATTCCCAGCGAACAGAAATATATTCTAAGAACATTTTGCTAATGTTCTACTTACACATTATTATATTTTTGAATGTTCCCTGAACTTTCAAAATATAGTTTTAAAAACATTTTTTTTTTTTTGGTTATACTAAATGTAATGGAACATCCTATTTTATAATTTTGCACACATTATGGGAACGCTACTTTTGAAAGTTCTCTGAATGTTCTGATACAAGTAGTAACATTTAAAAAATGTGGTAACACTTAATAATAACTTTCATTAATAAATCATTAACAAACATTATATAATACTTAACAGATCATTAGTTAATATTTAAATAGCTAGAAATATAATGTGCTTGTTAATGTTTATCAGTGAACTTATTAAACATTACATAATGATTAATAGATCATTACTTAATGTAAATTAAATTAAAATGCTTATAAATGTCAATAAACTTTAGTTAATACATAACCTAATACACTAATAATCCTAATAATTGTTTTCTCCTGTTCAAGGAATATCCTCTGATTAAGAATATAGTATACTAAGTGTTAAGGCAATAAAAACATGTTTTTCACCCAAATTACAATTAAGTGTTGTTATGTCTTTAACAATTTAGCTAAACTTACCTAACTTTACACAAGCGTTGTTACAGTAGCTAAAAGTACAATGCCAATAACGGTACTAAATGATTATTAGTAAACATTCATAAACACTAACAAATGATGAATAGTTTCAACTTTAAAATGGGTACTGCAAAAACATGAACAAATAGTTAATAAATGATTTGTAAAAAAGTGTAATTAGTAGAAGTCTGCATATACACCACAAATGAAGACCAAATGTGGTTATGATGAGTTAATGAATAAAATGTTAACATGAATAGTTTGTGTGAAGTGCTTAAAATTACTTATTAAAGGTGCAGTAGGCAATTTCTGAGAAACGCTGTTGAAAGTGGATCGGACCGAGCAGCACCAAAACACAACATACATTCATTAGGGGGAAGGTGTCTGTGTTGCGTAGCATCTTAGTGAATTTGGAGGCGGAGTTATGAAGGTAGGGGCGTGATTGTTTATAAATTGTTACCAAAAAAGTTACACGAATGTCCAACTAAAATGTTCCATAAAAAACATTGTTAAATGAAATTTCTATCAACATTAACGAAAGAATGTTTGCCAAAGTTCTGAGAACATTCTCTGTTAGCTGGATTGGCAGAGCAACCTGGTGTTTACCATTCCCAAAAATATCATCTCCTCTAGACACTCCTTTTTGACCCTCCTCCTGTCTCGATATCCCCGCCAAACCTAGAAGATGGAGCGGAAAAAACACATTATCATAGCAGGAAATATAAAAAACTATGGCTGAGGACACATACCTGAAACGATGCTATCATAGTCAATTTGAGATCAAGGACATTCATCTAGTGTTATCTGGTGAAAACAATCTACTGTCTTCTTTCTTTCACTGTGGACTTTTAGATGAGAGGAATGTACAACAGCAACTGAAATTCTAATCTGACAAAAATAATTTCCCCATTCAGTTTGTCAGTGAGAATGTGAGGATATTTAGATCACATCAACATTAAGGCAAATAAATCTCAAGGCTGTGCTTGTAGTCCATAAATGCAGGCAAGGGTTTTCAATTATTTCCTATATTACTTTTAATCTTCTTTAGTTTGAATGACAATCATGCTAAAACAACAATAGCCAACTGAAGAGAGAGGATTATGTTTCCAGGGTTTCACATCACAGCTTTGCTGTGAGCTACAGAATGAGAAAGAAGGGAGGATTAGAGCTTGTGAAAACAGCTCTGCAGTGTGAGAGCCCAAAATCTCTGTTTATCACCTCTTGTAATCACATTCAATGGCATTCAAACACAGTACAGTGCTTGCTGGATGAGCTATTTGAGAATGAATTACCCATTATCTGCAATGTTGAGACTCTAGGTGTCACGGGTGGCTGAGTACAAATGCACAACAAAGGAGAATATCTAAACACAAACTGTCTTTAAGACACGGCATGTCCATTTTGAAGTCAATCAGACCAACAGTACTGTAGTTAGAGGCAATTCCATGTTTTGTTCAATTATAGCGCCACCAAGTGGTGCAGTCCCACCACTTTTTTTTGTGTGTCCTCAGAGTGCCCCCATACATAAGCGTGTCAAATTTGGTGAAAATATCTCATTTCATTTAGGAGTTATAGACATTTATATGTATGAACACAACTGACATGGATTGCATTTTTTTGCCACTTATTATCAAAATTTTGGCATTTGTCCATTAGCATATAGTCATTGACCTATGTTTTTGATTGTCCTATGGTGGCTTCATCTCGATCAGACTAACAATTTCTAAGATATTCATGAATGTTGTTAAAATGCTAAATCACAACGTTGCACTAACCATAATGCAAAACCTAGCATGTCTGGTATCGTGGGACTCGGCAAGGATTCAGGAATCCAAGGAGATGACTCCCGTGAAAATAAGTCAACCACATCCAAAGTTATAAGCATGTAAATGTATTTTTTTACCACTAGGTGGCGCTGGTGCGAAACTTCTCAGACTCCTTCAGGGCACCGTGCTGATAACCTATACCAAGTTTCATAATGATATGTCCATGCGTTCGAAAAATACAGCATTTTACTACAAAATTCAAAATGGCTGATGCCCAAAATGGCCGATATGGGAAAATTAGATATCATTCGACTTGACATGACATCGAAAATTCAAAATGGCGGGAATATTTTAATGATGGAAAATGACGTCATAGGGTGCAATCGAATCGCCATGAGCTCAGGAATCAGAGGAAAATCAGAGGAATCAGCCCTTGCAGTTCATAAGTTATTAGCATAAACATGAGTGAAAATTTAGACAGGTGGTGGCGCTAGAGGGATTGAGCTAGAGTTTCCAAATTAGCTGTGGTTATTGTTGAGACTGTTCTCTATCAGTGTGCCAAATTTCATAAGTTTCCCACAAATGGTTCTATGGGCTGCCATAGACTCGCAGAGCGGAAGAAGAAGAACAAGAACGGCAATGGATACAATAAACAGAACATAATAAACAGACCATAATCCTGACAATAGGGACCGTCATCTATGTTTTTCTGTAGCATTTCACTCAGCAATGTTAGTTTCACACCTGCACAGTAAAAAATTTCAGATCTCCAAAATCATATCTGCTGTCTCTTTCAGGATACATCTATGTCTGGGTTCACCATCCGTAGCGAACACTCACTCAAAAAGATGTCAGGATACATGAGCTCAGATTTCATGATTAGGATAGCACTGAAAAATAACACCAAAAATCCAGGAATTCTTTCTTTTTCCCATCTCTCAGCACTCCAGTGCTAATCTCCCTCCTCCTGCCAAAGGGCCTACAAGCACATTATTCCCACAGTTGAGGTGGACATATATCTTTTATGCTTGGTCGGGATCGCATGTCATTCATAGTCCTTTGTGAGCAGACTACATGTCAAACGTGACAACTGATGACTGTGAAAGGAGATTGCCTGACCTCTACATCTGAGTTCATACACAGGTAGGGCAGCAGACATTACCTCCCTTGTGTATGATGCTGGAACATCAACAATCAATTTATATAATGATATATTTACTGATGTACATTATGATGTATGTATCATCTTGGGGGCCACAATATCATTTATTTTATTTCCTCGATAGCCAATTGGCTTACTCTGATGACATTGCATGAGTAGCTTGTGCACTCATAATTTTACTCCAAACAGTAATCCTGTAACAATAACCACATAATTTATTCATGCTGCAGTGCATGCTGAGACATCATTGTTCAATATGACATGATTTATTCAGAGTACCATGTGTGACTAGTTGGGACAACATTTGGGCGAATTATATTGATTAAATATGGGAAAGTAACTCACATTTCCATGTGGTCCCATAAACAATAAAATATGTGCAATGCTGGGTTAAAAACAACCCAAGTTGGGTTGAAAATGGACAAACCCAGCAAATGGGTTGTTTTAACCCAACAGTTGGGTTAAATGTTTGCCCAGTGTGCTGGGTAGTTTTATTTAACCCAACTATTGTTTAAAAATGACTATATGTATGGATTAAAATGAACCCAAAATAGGTTGGAAATTAAAAATCAGACCCATAATTACTAGAGGCAACAATAATCAAAAGGTGAACATTTATTAATAAGCAATTTAATAAATGTTTATTGTTTAATTATTATTCATTAAACTTATTAATAAATGCTCATTTATTAATCATAATTTCCAACATATTTTGGGTTCATTTTAAGCAAAAAATACAGTCGTTTTTGAACAAAAGTTGAGTTAAATAAAACTACTCAGCAGGTTGGGTCAAACTTTTAACCCAATTGCTGGGTTCAAACAACCCAAATGCTGGCTTTGTCCATTTTCAACCTAACTTTTGTATTTTTAACACAGCATTTTTAGTGTAGTTTCTTTTTCACAGTGTTGTTTTCTTTTGCAGAACACAAAAGATATTTCAAAGAATGTTTCAGTCATTTTTTCCCATGTTCTCAAAGCCAATTGGTTCCAAAACTCTAAAACCTGAAAATGGACATAAAGCATAAAATTAATCCAACTCAACTGCTATACTCCAAATTTTCTGGTTTGTAATGCCGTTTTCGATGTAGTCACGACATGGATTAGTTGCACTCTATGTTTATGTTGTTTTTAGAGCGTGAAAGTTTTGACTTTCATAATATGGACAAATGAGTTGAAACATCTTCAGAATATTTTCCCTTGTGTTCCAGAAGAAGAAAGAAAGCCATACATTTTTGGAACAACAGAATTGTCACTATTCCTTTAAGTTTGTGCAGTCATTGCAATATAAAAGAAGTAGTAATATTTATAATTTCACTTCATGAAAGTTTTCCTCATCATTCCTTTGTTTTGTCAATTTCAAACCCATCCATGCAATGCTTCAGTGATTTAATTGGAATGCAAACTCACTGTTGAAAATCAAGTGATTTCCTGATACCTTCTGAATGCAGGTGGCTGCCCAGTCAGGGTCCAGCATGCTAGAGCTTGAACCCTGAAGTCTTCTTTGTTCCTCCTGCCGAATCGTCTTCATGAAGTGAGCTCTCAGTCTTCCCTGCCGAGCTCGCTCACTGACCTGCAGCAGCCACACAGCCCGCTCCACAGACATGGACGGAACTAGCACCTGTTAAATGAGAAGCCAGAACTTCTTGCATTGCGTGTTTTTGTATTGAGAAAAAAAAATATTTCACTAATGTGTTTTACATCAAGATACACTCACAGTTTTATGTTCCTGGCATCCTCCTTTAGCCAAAATATGAGCCAACATCTTCTCTCTCTCTTTCAGTGCCCTCATCTTCTCCCTCACAAAATAGCGTGGAATAGGCACCTCGAGATCCTCCTAAAAACAAGATTCAAACTATTTTCAGCACTGAATAGAGCAGGTCATATGTAAAAGTGGTGGTGCACTAGTGACCCCAATTAGCATCCACTAAATTCAGAGAAAAACAAGAGGCTTAGCCTGCTAAAATCCACTTTGACATTGAGCACTTAAATCTTCGCCAAGCCCAAATCTTCAAAATCCCCTCTGGGCCCACTCTTCTGAATCTACAGCCACAACAGACCAAAACATTCCCAGCATTCTGTACATGTAACAGTGTATTGGAATATCTCACTCACAGGTGTCATTTTGAAGTCCTGCAATATGTCATCAAAGTAGTGAAACTCTGAGTACTCCAGCTCCACCATCTCATTCTTCAGCTCTACAAGCCGTCCCATCACCCCCTCAAGAACCTGGTGCACAACCCGTCTCTTCTGGGGGTGAACCAGCTGATCATAAACCTCCTCCAGGGCACGGAATATCTTCAGGTAGCGCAGGTAGAAAGTTGCCAATGTCTGAAAGACCTGCAGGCGGTCCTTTTGAGGACGGAGTTGCATTGTGGGATATTCATCCTCCAAAAGGTACTCCAAAGCTCCCTGAGCAGCATCCCACATTCGGCCATATGAACTGGGTAAAGGAAAGGGGTTACATTTAGGTAATGATAATAGCTAAATAGGTTATAATAAGAGATAATAGTCCTGTAAATCTTAGATTTTAATATATTTCCTTTTTATTGACAGTTCTGTCATGAGTGTTTGGTATGATAATTAGTATGGCAATAGCCGCGTTTACGTGGTCCCTAATTATCTGATTGTAATCGGACTACTATCAATCGGAATAAATTGGCCAAATCTGATTAAAATTGCATTCAGATTGTAAGGGGTTGTTTAAACCTTTTCTAATCCAATCGAGAGAACATGTAAACACTTGATCGGATTGAAAACCGAAACTGGAAAGTACTGCACATGTGCAATGACGTAGAAATGGCGTAATGACGTATGACGAGTAGCAGTTGTTGAATGAAGTGTCATAAATGACTGTTGTGTCAATCTAAAATTTTCCTTCCACTCATCATTTGCGAATTGGAGCAGGACAACGTCCCACTAATCCTCAGTTTGGACTTTCATCCAGGGTTGCCAGGTCTGTGCAACAAAAGTAACCCAATCGCAAATCAAAAGAAGCCCAAAAATAGCCCAATGCGATTTTCTCCATTGGGCGGCAGAGTTCGCCACTCAATTTGTACGTCTGGGTTGTGTTTTCGGGGTGTTGGAGCGGCAAAATCATACATACGGGGGAGGAAATCAACCTGCGGGAAACATTTTTTACCCACGGCAACAACTTAAAAGTAGCCCAATTCCGCAGGAAAATCACGAACTTGGCAACACTGCTTTTATCCACAGATGCCTTGTTTTGGGTGTTTTTACTGCTTGATAAATATAATCATCATGGCACAATGGTTTATGTGCTTGTAGTCTACTAATTAGGACCCGAAATAGATATCAAGTCTGCTCTTCAAAACAAAGAAAAGAAGCAATTTAGGAGAATAGTAAGTGTAAAAAGTGGTAAACTGCTTGTTATATATAAACGTGCACATCAACCCGATCAGGTTATTTAGCATTCATGTGCACTCTATGTTTGGATTCATCATGAATTCATTCCGAATTAAAAAAAAAGTGTCCATGTAAACGCAGCCAATGTTGATATATTTGGTCTCGCTGATCTGCTACGCTGCTGCTGATGTTGTAGAGCAAGTACGGGACTTGCTACTGCCAACACGTACACAACATGCTGCTGTGAGCAAGCAAGACATGCTGCTGCTGTACAATATAGTGTACATGAATTACCTGTAACAGATTTACAGTATACAGGTGGAGCTGGTGAAGGTGGAGGGTTTCTGAAAGCGCGCTGCACTGCTAAGGCAAACGAGGCTACCCCGGTTAACCAAATATTTGAAAGTTGATCAGCGAGCTCTTTGGCTACCGATACAGCAGGAACCAATCAGCTGTGCCCTATAGTGATGTGATTGCAAGCAGATTGAGTTAAGGACCTATCAGCCTGTGCCATCTAGAGTTTCATGACAGAACTTTGTATTAAAGGTATGCAGATAATGTGGATAAAACAATGATTATATTTTCTTGTGTACTTATTATTAATTAATGGTGCACAACTTTTTATTTATGCATTCAAAATAAAATTATTTTTTTCATTTATTGAAAAGGAGTTCATTTTATTATTTTATTTCTTTTTCTATATTTGATCATTTCCATGGCCTTCCATGACAACCTGTCTTTGAAATGCAATCAACAGAGACACGTAAATCTGCGATAGTACTTGTTAACAGGCCTAATTGCACCTGTTGAGAGCACCTGCCCTCTCGGAAAGTTTTCCCGACCCTCAGTTTTTAGACCCCCGGGCCAAAATTAGCACCGCCAATGTCTAACTGTGCAAACTGAATGTGGGGAAACCATAGAATGCACACTGAATTCAAACTGAAGTCAGCATATTAGGCCACATAATGGAAGAAATCCCCTGACAAACATTATTTCTCCATTCTTCGTTTTCTAAAGTTGAATACACATGAATTCCACAGATGTCCTCTGACCTCTTTGACTCCCTTGCGTGTGGGTGCTCCTTTTGTGATTGTTGAAAGAGTTCATGGCGAGGGTGAAACCACCTTCTTTTCTTATTCTGATGGGCCCATACAGTATTGTTCCCCTCAGGGCATTAGCACCGCCAAGAGCTACTCAAATTGTAGGGATGGCAAAATCAAAGGAGGGGATGGGATGGTTCGAGTGGGAGAGGGGCAGGGGAGGAGTTGTGGGAGGAGGTTCGAAGGAAGGTTGTAAAAGAACATTTACAATAAAATAGAGAGCCGTTTTTTTTAGAGATATCTTAAATATAGCAGACAACAAAGGCAGAAGTACTTTAATTCATTCGAAATCTGCACGAATGTCCCCTGAAAGTAGCACTTGCTTGATGAGGGAAAATTCCTTGATGTAAATTTCAACTTGTGTAGGTCTAAAGTAAGTGCTCTGCTTCAGAAAACTAATTGTGTAGGGTGACTAAAAAAAGCACGCCTCCACCTACACCAAAACTGGGACAAAAATACTGGTTCTCAGGAGTTTTGCTCTATGTTGTCATAGGAACTGCAACACAATGTGGACTTTCTCCTCAAACTTGCACTTTCTTGCACTCCTCAAGTCTTGCATAGCCTATTCTCTTACAATATAAGCAAAACATTTTAGGCTTGTAGTAGCTGCTCACTGTGTAGGCTACATAACACATATTCCAGTCTCGATTTTCGTTAATTATAAACACTAAGGTGGTTTTTTGCATCACATCAACATTCTCGTTTCGCAGTACAGTGCACAAGGTAAAAGGGCAGTTAACTCACCTCTGCGACATCCTTAATGATTCCACGCGCTACAGAGTTTAGTTTAGAAAGTGCTGTAGCCCATTTGAATATCAGAGGGAAAACATAATTGCAAGCCGCCGCTTTCGAAACTAAAATGGTTAAACGAAGCGAAGTAAAGCATCCATGTTTCATTAGTTAACCATTTTTAACTAGAGTTGGACAAGTCTCGCGCCAGACAGGCTGCGGTTTGCTCTGCGCTTCTGACAGCCGCCATGGCAACGAGATCAAAGCCTCTTCACTGCTTCTGGGACAGGGCAGGGGCATCTATGCATCCAGTTCAAATCGGAATACAATACGCTATCAACTTAACTATAACACGTAATGCGATTCTAACACTCTAGCCGGTCATTTCCATCGTTTTCTTATCTTATCCGATAAGCCGCGAGCATGCCAAGTCTCTGTTACTAACAAGCTCTTGTTTGGCATCCCGCTGTGCAACACAACACAACGCCACGCCACGCTTGCGTTGCTGAGCTCATTCAATGTATGAATGCCATTCGGCCATTTGTTAACAAAGCAGTTTGGCAGAGTCTTTCTGACGCAGCACGTTTTGAAATATTTGTCCCTTTGGAAGTGAGCTATATTCCTTTGGTTGTTTGTCTGGTCGACATATTGTTTGAATTCAATAGTCAAAAGGACCATGTGGGCAGGTAGGTATGTAGAAGTGCAGTGTGAAATGTATTTTTCAATGGATGCATCATTTATCCTTGTCTCCTACCTTCTTGGTGGTCCTACCATGAATAGGCTAATAGTTTTTAAAAGAACGGGATAGTTCAACCAAAAATGAAAATTCTGTTGTTGTTCAAATCCTGTATGAATTTCTTTCTTCTGCTGAACACAAAAGAAGACATTTTGAAGAATGTTGGTAACCAGACAGTTGATGGACTTCCATAGTAATTTTTTTTTCTCCATACTATGGAAGTCAATTGGGGTCATCAACTGTTTGGTTTCACATAAATTATGACAGAATTTTCATTTTTTGGTTAACTATCCCTTTAAGTTATGAAAATGTTATTTCTAAATGTTCTCTCAACATTCAAAATATCCAAAGCTTTTTTTTTCTTGGTTATTGCAAACATTAGAGAAAACATTAAGGGAATGTTCCATTTTATCATTTAGCAAACATTTTTGGAACGTTACATTTGAATACTTTGAACATTCTGAAACAAGTTAGTAAGGTTTTTAAAGGGATAGTTCACCTAAAAATGAAAATTATCCCATGATTTACTCACCCTCAAGCCATCCTACACAGCAAAATCCCCAGAGTTAAATCAACTCTGCTCAGAGTACATATGGTCCCTCTCTAAATAGTGTTAAAATAACACTGAAGCAGAGTTAAATTTATTGAGATAATAAAGCAATTAATTAAGTAATGATTGCACATTAGTGATGAACACCTGCTGTTAACAAGCAGAATCACAGAAGAAATAAGAAAAAACACAAGAACTACAAGTGACTTCAGTCACAGCCTTATTAATTGCTTAATTATCTCATTAACTTTAACTCTGTTTCAGTGTTACTTTAACACTATTTAGAGAGGGACCATATGTACTCTGAGCAGAGCTGATTTAACTCTGGGGATTTTGCTGTGTAGGTGTATATGACTATCTTCTTTCAGACGAACATATAATGGTTGTGAATTGGGGCCGTGTTTTGAAGCCACACTCTAAAAAATGCTGGGTTAAAAACAACCCAAGTTGGGTTGAAAATGGACAAACCCAGCGATTGGGTTGTTTTAACCCAGTGGCTGGGTTAAATGTTTGCCCAACCTGCTGGGTAGTTTTATTTAACCCAAATATTGTTTAAAAATTACTGTATTTCTTGCTTAAAATGAACCCAAAATATGTTGGAAATTAACATTTATTAATATGTTTAATAAACAAACATTTATTAATACTTTTTTTGAATAATATTTAAACAATAAACATTTATTAAATTGCTTATTAATAAATGCTCATCTTTTTGATTATTATTGTTGCCTCTAGTAATTATGAGTCTGATTTTTAATTTCCAACCTATTTTGGGTTCATTTTAAGCCAGACATATAGTAATTTGTAAACAATTGTTGGGTTAAATAAAACTACCCAGCAGGTTGGGCAAACATTTAACCCAACTGCTGGGTCAAAACAACCCAATCGCTGGGTTTGTCCATTTTCAACCCAACTTGGGTTGTTTTTAACCCAGCATTTTTTAGAGTGCAAACATAATGCATCCATCCATAAAAAAAGTAATCCATACAGCTCCAGGGGGTTAATAAAGGCATTCTGAAGCGAAGGGATATGTTTTTTTGTAAGAAAAATATCCATATTTAAAACTTTATAAATTCAAATAACTAGCTTCCGGCAGACGACTGTACACAGAATACGCAAGTCGACTTGCGGCAGAAGAGTATCCTTTGACCTGACGCACAACGTAATGGCGAACGCGGAGGCGCAGAGGATGGAGCAAAACAAATCACCAGTCACGGATTATAAGTCTAAAACTTAAATTTTTAAAGAGAAATGTCGGAGGATTTTGATATTAGAGAAGAGGAGTTTGAGTTTGTTGCACAGCCATATTTGTTTAAACCACGAGAGGCGTCAAAACTATTACATTTTACGTCACATCGCGTCAGAGGATTACTCATTTGGCGCTAGTCGACTTGCACATTCTGCGTATGGCCGTTCACAACCATTATAAACCTTTGAGGACTAAGGATATTTTTAAATATATCTCCAATTGTGTTCGTCTGAAAGAAGGTAGTCATATACAGCTAGGATGGCTTGTGGGTGAGTAAATCATAGGATAATTTTCATTTTTGGGTGAACTAACCCTTTAAATATGTTAGATGAATGTCCAACTAAACGCTCCATTAACAATGTATAAATAACGTTTTGAGAACATTATTAAAGACCAGATCATTTGAACAAAGTTGTATTAATGTTACTGGAAGAACATTTGTTCCAACCCGATCTTACGGCAATTCATTCGTATTTTACAAGGTGGCTAATTTGTACGAATTCGTACATTTTTTGCTAAATCGTACATATTTTACAAGTTGCCAAATTCGTATGAATTTGTACCCCTAACCCCGCCCCTAAACCTACCCGTCACTGGGGTTTAGACAAATTAGCCACCTCACAAAATAGTTGCGAATTGAGATAGCGTTGTTTGTTCATAGCTTTGAGAGAACCACGTTAGAACGTTAGCCCAAGTTCTGAGAATGTTCCCTGTTAGGGATGATCCTTTACAGGCTTCACTCTATGATGGGAAGTGAACAGCTACTTGCTTTTGATAGCAATTTGTTAATAAACCTGTCAACAATGAGCTTGTCAAAAAAGCTTATTTTGTTTTATAAACACTCCATTAGCATTTTTAATCCAAAAACCAGTGTTATTTTGTGAAAACCTTCCCATTCCAGACACAAAAAATAGACTCCAGTGAAAACTTAATAAGATGGAAAGACCATTTTAACAGTCTTTAATTTGGAACATGTCTCAGTTTACTACGCCCCTAACTAAAACCAAATGTCTTTTAACTGCTGGATTTCTATGTATACTTCTCACAAAAAGACCTGATGGTTTCCACCCAGACTCTTCAAACAGAGACCATTGACCAGTCAATTGTTGTTGAGTCTGGTGTGAACTGTTATGCTTGCACGTATATGGACGTTACATGTGTATTTCCCCATTTCAGAGGTGGCTCCACAAATGATGTGTATTGTTCAGGCAGGTGTTCCATCTAATTTCATATGTTTACATGCATAAGCACATTGATCCATCTCCGTGCAAATTATTCACACACTTTTAAAAAATAATGCTGGCAAAGACATTGCACTTTCCGTGTTGTGGTTACAGTTGCATTCATCTGGCTTATCTCTTTTCCATCAGTACCCTCACATTGCCAAATTATGTTTTGCCTTTGGATCAATGCACTATTAGTGTTTATGCTTCAAATGCATCACTACCTCTGAACAATTTATCTCATCAAGACTCCATTGATATTGTTAAGTATGTTTCATTTCAGTTTCCACTTTTCCAAGCCACATACAATAGCCACTGGCCATTAGCCAGAAAATATAAAGCTAAACAGAGGCCAGCTGAAGATTCAGAACAGGTGAGCTTCCTCGTGCCTAAATTTAGCAAACTGCTTGGAAGTCTTTGAGGGATTGCCAAGAGGATGCAAAAAGAATGAAACAGTCATGGGACAGGAAAAACAACAAAACAACATTCACCTGCTACTACACTCTAAAAAATGCTGGGTTAAAAACAACCCAAGTTGGGTTGAAAATGGACAAACCCAGCGATTGGGTTGTTTTAACCCAGCGGCTGGGTTAAATGTTTGCCCAACCTGCTGGGTAGTTTTATTTAACCCAAATATTGTTTAAAAATTACTGTATTTCTTGCTTAAAATGAACCCAAAATATGTTGGAAATTAACATTTATTAATATGTTTAATAAACAAACATTTATTAATATTTTTTTTGAATAATATTTAAACAATAAACATTTATTAAATTGCTTATTAATAAATGCTCATTTTTTTGATTATTATTGTTGCCTCTAGTAATTATGAGTCTGATTTTTAATTTCCAACCTATTTTGGGTTCATTTTAAGCCAGACATATAGTAATTTGTAAACAATTGTTGGGTTAAATAAAACTACCCAGCAGGTTGGGCAAACATTTAACCCAACTGCTGGGTCAAAACAACCCAATCGCTGGGTTTGTCCATTTTCAACCCAACTTGGGTTGTTTTTAACCCAGCATTTTTTAGAGTGTACTTACAGCTTTTGATAAAAGACCTTAGCATGAACTAAAAAGAGCATTAAATCAATTTTATATGACTAATAGGGTACTATAGTCATATTACAGGTAATATGATATAATCATTAGTCTAATGCTTAACATATCAGTTGATACATTCAAATATGAATATATAGCCTACATTTCTATATTATGGAATGATATGATAGGAAATATATGTTAGCAATATGAAATATTTCTTGTTACAGCATTAAGTGTTACCTAATTGAATAGTGCATGGAGTGTTTTACTGATATTAACATCTTGAGGATATTACAGGAAGCATGTGAAACTGTGGAAGTCCTCAATGAAACTTTCACATGCACAATCTTTGATTTCTCTAAACAACTCTCGTGCGAAAACAAAACACAAAAGCTTATTTTTATATCCGAACAGTCTTTTTTGTTGATATCGTTGTTTAAAAAGGGGGTGGAAATCCGATGTGTCGCACGTCCGCCATCCACATTGTTTGTTGGACAGAAACTTGAGTGATTCCGTTTTCCGACCGGCCTCAGGAGGCGTTCCTCGCAGCTCTATATATCAGCAAGTGCAGTCGGAGCGCAGAGGGACAATCACGCCATCCTCTCGTGCGGATAACTACAGACTTTGACATTTTCTCCAGGCATCGGAATCTCGTTACCAAAGGCTACATTTAAAAAGTCTAGGAGCACCAAAACACACCACAAGGATTGTAAGTTCATTTTACGTCTTGTTTGAGCGTGCATATGCTTGTGTGAGAGATTTTAGTTCTTAAATGCGCTCGTATCGGACCAAATGATACACTTACATCCAGTGATATAAGCTGTTAGAAGATATCGGTTTTAAATGCGATCTTAAAATGCTCTAATTCTACACTTTGAAAATTAAGGTACTTAAAAAACTCTTTTAACAAATTTACTGAGCCAGAAACTCTCAGTTGGTGGTGTGGATTAGCAGTTTCCAATCCCGCGGATTTGTCCCTTTAATAGGCTACCAACGTGATGTCGGATTATATTTAATAGCTATAACATACAAATGAATGTTGTTTTAGAATAAATAACTTTAAGAGAAGAATATGCATTCTTGTGTCTACAGGATCAGGTAGAGGAACTCTTTTTGTTTCTTTCGGTCTTTTTTTGTTAGTTTTCTGGAGTAAGGATCAGTTCCTGTGAATCCATATCCATTCATGTAAAAAATTAGGTAGTTGACTGAGAGTTGAGATTTTTTTTAAATTTTTTTTTTTTGGACAAAAGTTTTAATGATGAGCTTCTTCTGTAAATGTTGACTAAAGCTTCTTGCATTTTCATTTTGCATTATTTTGTTTCTATCTATTTATGTAAATTTCCTTGGTGTCTATATTCTTTCCAGTTTCACTATCAGCATGATTTGTTTTACTCCTTGTATTGTTGTTTCATTCCCCCCCCCCTCACATTCAGTTACAGTGAAGATTTCATGCTTTAACCATGACTGATAATTCCCTTATTTCATGCTTGGAGTGAAACAATACTGAGTTTCAATGGAACTTAGAGACTTGAAGTGAGAGAGACGGGGAGAGAGGGAGTCGCTGTGTCCGCACAGCTAAGTCTTTGTGCAGGCAAGTGTGCTTGATGCCTGGGGCCGTGAGATCAGGTGAGGGGCCGCTGTGTTTGAGCAGTGTAAACGCAACAGTTTAACAACAAGGCTGGGGGACGTGATGGTGGTGCCTGGGGCCGTCTGTAATGGACCGTCACATTTTATGGCTCCTGATTTTTTCAATTGCACCTGGTCATTCAGGTCAGAGGTTTATGCCGCCCTCTCTGTCTCCATAATCTAATGATGTCAGAGTAGAAAGCTGTAAAATAAGTCTTTGTTTTCTTGCGGTACATCACAGGATGCATTAAGAGCAGCTGTGTCTCTTCTCATATTTCTTTTAGTGATATTAAGGTCAGGCGCTAACCGTGTTCCGGGGTCAAAACAGTGGGTTGGTTTGGAATGAAAATAAACAAGCCTAAACAAATTCTACTTCTGGATGGTTCTTTAGCAAAACACAACAAGTTTGTAGTTGCATCTTTTAGTTTTTTACACCATGCCAATTGTAAACAGATATGTTGTTTAATATTCTCCATGTTTACTTAAAAATTGTGAAAGAGCATAAATGTGTTTATCAATTCTGCTTCACTGCACAAAGTTTTAAAAGGATACTTAAGTGTGCCAGTGTTTTTAATATTATGTAAACCCTGTGGGCTGAAGATCAAAACTGTGTGATTAGAGATGTGTGTACATCTGTGTGCAAATGAAAACTCTGACACAGCGCCAGTGTGGCGGTTCTCTGTTCTCCTTAGCTTTTGTCAGTTCAAAGCCTGGCATCCAGTCCTCAAGCTGAGCATATCATTTTGAGAAAAGAACCTTTCACCCCTCTGTGTCGCAGAGGGAGCAGCAGCCGCCCATCCTCCCCTCTGTCTATGACTTATCTCACTTCTAGCGGGCATTAGTCTCTCTCTGATGACTTCTGAAGCATTACACTCACTCGTAGTTGTGCTGAACTTTTTGTATAGCAAAATGCCTCCCATTCGCCATGGATATCTGCTTAGCTTCTCACTAGGTCACTGCATGACAACTGAGGTCTTCCAATAGCTTTTTTTTTTTTGCTCAACCATCTGAGAATTGCTGCCAGGCATTTATTCCTCATGTTCATCAAAGTAGTACAACTTTTGAGCACTGAATCACTGTTGCTTTTTTGTTAGTTTAGTCTGATAATATTACAGACATATCTTATCGGCCTGATAAGAAAATTTGGTCAATATATTAAAGCCGATAAATAATGGATTACGCTTCAGATGCGCACTGTTCGCCATAATGGTTATGAATTGCTTGAAATATGATTGAAATCACTTCAAAAAGAAAAATACAGTGCAAGTCTGTCATATAGTTATACTATAATTGTGGGATTGGGACATGGCTTTTAATGGTGAGACTTTTGTTTTTGTAATCAGGCTCTCAAAAATTATATAAAAATTTGGATTTAGATTTATCTGCCAATATATCAGTTATTGGCTTTCAAATATAAAGAATTATCGGTTATCGGTATTGGCCAATATTTTCATATAGGTGCATCCCTAGTATATATACATTTTTTTTGAAAATAATGATTAAGATGTGTACAATCACATGTATTCAAGGTGAAAGAAAAATATGTTATTACTTTTTGCTTGATGGTTTTAGTTTTCATGAATACAAAGAGTACATTTCTAAGAATTCGGAAGATATTTTCCTTCTATTTATTGTGGACACTCTTATTTGACCCATTGACTCTTTCCTTCTTTGATTTTGTGACAGTTTAAATTTATTCTTAAATCAAGCCCAGCCCGGTAGCCCTGGGAAATAAACCCATGCACTGAAAAATCCTCTTAAACAGTACAAGGTCCTGCCCTCTGAGAAAAGATCCTGGTGTGTTCGAGATGTTTCAGATTATGTGTGTTTTATAAATAAACTTTCCTTGTTATACATTTTTCTGTCCCTCTGAGTTTAATTAGTCCCCGTTCATGTTTTTTTCCTGTCTACGTGTCATAACAGCGTCTCTCTTTTTGTTTCAGGTCACTGCCGTTGCATCCCGAAAGCGGCAATAACAAAAACGTGGCAAGATGAGTGTGAACGTGAATGACTTCAATGACATTTTGGATGCACTGGGTGATCTGAACTTCTCAACGCTTGACGATAATGTCTCCCATGTGGAAGTGTGTCACAGCGCCTTTAGCCAGAGGGCGTTGCTCTACGCCCTCTCTGTGCTCTACATCTTCCTCTTCATCATCGGCCTCGCCGCCAATGCTCTGGTGGTGTGGGTGAACTTGCGAGCCGAGGGGAAACGTTACGAGACTCACCTGTACATCCTCAACCTAGCCATCGCTGACCTCTGCGTAGTGGCCACTCTTCCGGTCTACATTAGTTCTCTGCTTCAACTCGGCCACTGGCCGTTTGGTGATGCCATGTGCAAAATTACACACCTGATCTTCAGTGTCAACCTCTTCAGCAGTATCTTCTTCCTTACGTGCATGAGTGTGGACCGCTACCTGTCCGTGAAACTTTTTGGAGACGGTCCCAGTCAGAGGAAGAGAAGGACCAGGCAGCTAATCTGTGTGGGCGTTTGGCTGCTGGCACTCTTTGCCGCCCTCCCTGAAACATACTTCCTTCAGGCTGAGAAGTCCAGCCATTCAGACAGCATCGTATGCAAGTCTGTGTACCCCGCGGACAGCACTAAGGAGTGGACAGTTGGCATCCAATTGAGCTTCTTCATGCTCGGCTTTGCCATTCCCTTCCCTATCATTGCTGTGTTCTACATCCTCCTGGCCGGTACCATCCAACCCTCAGCTGACCAGGAGCGTCGCGTCAGCCGTCGCCTCATCTTCACCTACATTGTGGTCTTTCTAGTGTGTTGGTTGCCCTACCATGGAGCTCTACTGCTTGACACGCTAGCCTTTCTCAACGTGCTCCCCTTCAACTGCACTCTGGAGAACGCTCTCTATGCAGCGCTGCATCTCACTCAGTGGTTCTCCCTCCTCCACTGCTGCGTGAACCCCATCATCTACAACTTCATCAACAAGAACTACCGCTACGACCTCATGAAGGCCTTCATCTTCAAGTACTCTACCAAAACTGGCCTCGCTAGGCTTATCGATGCCTCACATGTGTCTGAGACAGAATACTCTGCTGTGGAGAACCAGGGACCGTTATGAACACGTTATGATGGTGTTGACCATCAACAGATAGAGAGGGAACAGTCATGAAAATCTCTCTGGACGTTTTGCTCTTGAGGCATGGCCAAATTTGATGTTTTGTAAAACAGCTTTGTACACGTACAGTTTGCTTACGCTCTAAAACATGCTGGGTTAAAAACAACCCAAGTTGGGTTGAAAATGGGTTGTTTCAACCCAGCGGTTGGGTTAAATGTTTGTCCAACCTGCTGGGCAGTTTTATTTAACTCAACTATTGTTTAAAAATTACTAAATGGCTGGCTTAAAATGAACCTAAAATACAACCCATTGGGTTCATTTTAAGCAAGCAGTACAGTAATTTTTAAACAATAGTTGAGTTAAATAAAACTACCCAGTAGGTTGGGCAAACATTTAACCCAACCACTGGGTTAAAACAACCCATTCATTGGGTCAAAACAACCCATTTGCTGGTTTTGTCCATTTTCAACCCAACTTGTCGGCGCAGATCCGGCCCACATCTGGTCCGCGTGTAATCCACATGTACCAGATCTGGGCCACACTATATTGCTGTCTGGGTTTAGAGTGTATCTTTATAAACAGATGAATGTTTATGCTTTTTGTACATTATTATGACAGTTATATATGTATTGAGAAAGCACTTGTATTGATTTGATTTGTAAGTCTAGCTAGGCTTTTGTGTCAGTGAAATTGGTGGAAAAGTTCCCTTCCTGTCCTGGAGCCACAGAAAGACTCGTATAATCCGTTCTCCACTTATCTGTGGCTTTCCTACATCTGCCGGAAAGACTCCAAGATCACGTTTTCATACACAACGTGTAATGTACAGTTATGTCTGGTAAAATGGAGGGGAATGTTGAAAACCCAAACAATAGAGTGGAGATAAGCAAGTCCAAATCAAGAGATATTGTAAATTGATGTCATGCTGTTTGTTCTGCTTGTGGGAAATGATACACTTTTTAGATAAGTTGTACATTTCAAGAACAATGCTTGCTGCATTTGTAAATGTTTTGTAAATAAAATTATATTTATATACTCATTGTGTATGTTCAGTGTTTAGAAATATTGTGCATAAAAATGTGCCATTGAAATAAAATTTGTATCAATCTTTTGGAATTCTCTTGAAGATGTTTGTTTTGTATGATTGCAAATTAACCCATAAGCACTCACATTTAAGCATTAGCTTAATTATTATAATTATGTTGTCATATATCGTTTGAGAATATGCATTATTATATGCAAGATGATCATTAACATTTTACAATAGGGTTTATTTACAATATTCAATACTTTAGATATTATGAACTAACAAATAACTTATTTTTTATTTTTTTATTTTTTTTACAGCATTTGTTAATTTAGGTTAATGTTAACTTGATGTTTGTTTATTATACATTACCTAATGTTAATATGTTACAAATGCATTAGTAATACATTTATTACTAATATTTAACATTTTGTTTAAATTAACATTATGAACAAACATCAAATTAACATAAATTATCATTAACCAATATTAGGAACATGGATTTTTTTGTAATACATAATGCATTGATTAATTTTAATTAATTAAACCTTACTAGAAAGTCTTACCAAATCATATTTTGCATAGTTACATTAATTTCTAAAGTAAACCAATATGCATTTATCATTTTTATTTAATTTAGACCTACATTCAAACCGGCACATGATCAAAGTAAAGATGTTGAGTATTTACAACTCATTTTCTGTGGAAAACTCACCATATGGCTTATATTGCCATGATGAGCAGACATTACTCATTGAGCCTGTGGGCATGGTTCATATGGGTACGGTTGTGTATATGTGTGTATATGTGTTCATATGAGTGTGTACTTAAATCTCCGGCGGGGTCCGGCTCATTCTGTATCTTCAGTGAGTTCAGCTCTGAGAGAAGGGAAGTTTGTTTAATCCATACCAACTGTTCCAGGAGCCTCGTTTTCTCTGCTTCTCCTTTGTAGTTCTGAAGAAGTTCCAGGTGTTTGTTTCAAACTGCGACTGGGTTTCTAGACAGTGCAAATTAGAGAAGGCATTATTACTGTTTTCTTGGAAAGTCCTCAGAAAATAACAAGGCTTATTCTCTCCTGTAAAACAAATGATATGATCGTCTCAAACACTTTAATGTTTTAGGAGAAGAGTAATTTGACTTGGGAATCCCCTGCATCAAAAGAAATACAGAATCATAACCTGACCTGTCTGCTGTGCATAAGGCTCTGATTCAAGCAGTATTGCTAATTAAATGTAATGAAAAGACATTTTTCTGTTCATTTTTCTTAATTGTTTCAGACTTTTTCCAGAATCCCACATACCTCACTTGGAGGATTATATAAACTGTTAGCACATAATTATCTAATAGAATTCCAGTGAGATTTCTTTCACATCCTTCTGAAAGACAGCTGTATTTAAACCCAATCATGATTTCAACATCTGTAAGGATGGATCATGAGAGTGAAGATGAAGGTGCTGGTGTGTGACACTCCACAATAAACAATTTTTTCATGGCTTCTTCATTTTCTCTGGACTTTGAGGAAATAGATATTTGCTGTAAGGACAAGCAGTTTTTCCCCTGTTGTCCGTGGCTATACAAAGACGTTTTAACGGCACAATAAATGATGACAATAATCTCATAATGCTAAAGTATGAATTCTTCAGTATTTATTCTAAAGAAAAAAACTATTTCAATATTATTCTTGTGACCTAATCTTTTTAATATTATTGTTTTATTGTCAAACTACGCCTTAATGCTATCCAGACTATACACTCTAAACAATGCTGGGTTAAAAACAACCTAAGTTGGGTTGAAAATTGACAAACCAGTGGTTGGGCTAAATGTTCACCCAACCTGCTGGGCAGTTTTATTTAACCCAACTGTTGTTATAAAATTAATTTATTTAACATATTAACAAACATTGTTGGGGAAAGTTACTTTTAAAAGTAATGCATTACAATGTTGCATTACTCCCTAAAAAGTAACTAATTGCGTTACTTAGTTACTTTTTATGAAAAGTAATGTGTTGCATTACTTTTTGCGTTTCTTTTTCTAACCTAGGCTGTGCTTGCTTGTTTTTTAATAACAACAAAAAGTTATATTTTTGGCAAATGTTAAGGCCCTTTTACACCAAAAGTGAAATAAATAAGCCTCAGGCTGAAGGAAATGCATATTTACACCTGTACAGTAGAGGGCGCAGCTCAAACAAACCTTGCAGCTGTGCTGCCATTGTAGATTAAAGAAGAATGTCAGTCAATACATGTGAAAAAGTAACTTGCGTTACTTATTTGAAAAAGTAACTTGGATATTTTGTTGTAAATTGAAAAAGTAATGCGTTACTTTACTAGTTACTTGAAAAAAAGTATTCTGATTGCGTAACTCAAGTTACTTGTAACGCGTTACCCCTAACACTGTTAATAAATGTTAATTTCCAACATATTTTGGGTTCATTTTAAGCAAGAAATACAGTAATTTTTAAACAATATTTGGGTTAAATAAAACTACCCAGCAGGTTNTTAAAATGAACCCAAAATATGTTGGAAATTAACATTTATTAATATGTTTAATAAACAAACATTTATTAATATTTTTTTTGAATAATATTTAAACAATAAACATTTATTAAATTGCTCATTAATAAATGCTAATCTTTTTGATTATTATTGTTTCCTCTAGTAATTATGAGTCTGATTTTTAATTTCCAACATATTTTGGGTTCATTTGAAGCCAGACATATAGTCATTTTTAAACAACAGTTGGGTTAAATAAAACTACCCAGCAGGTTGGGCAAACATTTAACCCAACTGCTGGGTCAAAACAACCCAATCGCTGGGTTTGTCCATTTTCAACCCAACTTGGGTTGTTTTTAACCCAGCATTTTTTAGAGTGTAGTTACTTGAAAAAAAGTATTCTGATTGCGTAACTCAAGTTACTTGTAACGCGTTACCCCTAACACTGTTAATAAATGTTAATTTCCAACATATTTTGGGTTCATTTTAAGTAAGCAATAGAGTAATTTTTAAACAATAGTTGAGTTAAATAAAAACTACCCAACAGGTTTAATATTTAACCCAACCGCTGGGTCAAAACAACCCAAACACTGGGTTTGTCCATTCTCAACCCAACTTGTGTTGTTTTTAACCCAGCATTTTTTAGAGTGTATCACTTGCTTTAAAGTTAGGTAAGATGAGGATTCTGTTCTCAGATTTTGTACAGTCAGACTCAGCTGTGCTGTGTATGGAGTTCAGTTTCTGCTGAGCGATACAGGAGAACACCTCTCCAAAGGTCAGACTAATTGCGAATGTGTCTGTTTTTGTGTCAATACTGTTACTTATTACATGGGATATTCCCTGAGCTTCCCTGAAAAGTGGCAATGGTAACTCTGTGCCCAAGAGAATGGCACAAGTGAGACAGAGTGAGTGATACAGAGAGCCCTGAGAATCAGACAATAGAGTCGCTTTCGGTGGATCAGTTTACAGGTAGAGAGAAAGTGAAGACTGAAAGGTCATTAGCACTCTAAGGTCATTAATAAACCCTGCTGGGAACCACCCTGTGAGAGAAGCTAATGGGCCATTCAACCACTACACTGTGTTTGGCCTGTAACGGTGCACTGACTCTCGCTTCAATCCTATTGTTTGGTAATAAGACCACAAGTTCAATTTCACATGGTTTGTGTGCGGGCGAGTTCTCGCTGATTGGGCCGAGACCAATCAAAGTTGAGAGACGGGGAGATGGAGAGGACAGATTAATCTGGAAGGATGCGGGCAAAGACGGATATGGAGGTCCACAGAATTGTCCTTGCTAAAAAGAGAAGGGTTGTTTTGGCAGAAGAACAATGAAGGGAAGAGATACTTTACAGTGAATTATTTTTCTCTGGGCATCAGATAGACTTACAGGAACATACAAAAATGGAGATGACACACAAATTCCTTTCCTTGGTTATTTGTACAAAATTTGCATGCAACCACAGTATCAGTTACTATGTAGTTTCACTCTGTTTAGGCATTTTAAATGAGGAACAAGGAAGAATGAACTTCGGAGAATGAGTAAAAATAAATGGAATAAAGTGAAATGGAATAAGAGACATGAACAAAGAGCGAGACACTATTCCCCCCTAGGGTTTTTAAGCAGTGGATGTGGAAACAAATGAGAGTCATTTCTCTTCCCTAACAGTTTTAACCTTTGATACAATAATAACTCTTCGCTACACTGATGGATTTCACCAGTAGAAAAATGTTGATGTCTTGAAAATGAACATTACAGTAAAGGTGCGGTCACATTTACCATTGCTCAGCAAAGCAAAATACAGTCAATTCCAATAGGAATCTGTGCGATCTGGAGTTTTGTGTGAGGGCGAAAAAGTTCCCCATGCAGATTTCCCTCATTTTCAAGTTGGTCACGTGAATTCACCACACTGACTGACAGAAAGCTGCTTTGTTTGAAAGTGACTACGGTGTGAGCTGTGTTTCATACATCACTACGCTGTTGACAATAGACAATGTACCTTTTTTCCCCTCTGAAATTTCAATGAAATTTGAGACCACACCTTAAAGGGGAACTATTTTTAAAGTCTTGATTTTGTTTTTGGGGTCTTCTAGAGCACATTTTAAAAATACTGGGTTAAAAACAACCCAATTTGGATTGAAAATGGACAAACCCAGCGATTGTGTTGTTTTAACCCAGCAGTTGGGTTAAATGTTTGCCCAATGTGCTAGGTAGTTTTATTTAACTCAACTATTGTTTAAAAATGACTATATGTCTGGCTTAAAATGAACTCAAAATAAGTTGGAAATTATACATCAGACACATAATTACTAGAGGCAACAATAATAATCAAAAGGTGAATATTTATTAATAAGCAATAGTGGTTATGTGCAATCTAACGTCCGTATTCTGTAAAACAGATCAGATCACTTCCGGTTTAGGTCTTTTTTGCTGTTTTATTCAAGATAACTTAAAAAGAGCGAGCAAAGATGAGCATAACTGATGTCCCCCGCATATGAAGATTGATATTTAAAAGCTTTTTTTTCATTTTTCTTCTTCACACTTCACACTAACGTTTAGATATTTAACAAAATAAAACACCTATAACAATGTGAAGGTTTCGCTGATTACCTTAAAAGTCGTCAGTTCATACTGCTGTTAACACTTTCTCTGACAAGCGGATGCAATGAGACGAGTTTTCCGGTTTGGTCATGTGACGTTCGACATATACCCTATTTAATAAATGTTTATTGTTGAATTATTGTTTGTTAAACTTATCAATAAATGTTTATTTCCAAAATACTTTGGGTTCATTTTAAGCAAGCAATACAGTAATTTTTAAACAATTGTTGAGTTAAATAAAACTACCCAGCAGGTTTGGTAAACATTTAACCCAACCACTGGGTTAAAACAACCTATTTGCTGGGTTTGTCCATTTTCAACCCAACTTGGGTTGTTTTTAACCCAGCATTTTTTTTAGAGTGTATAGGCACAGTGTGCTCTGATTGGTCGGCTGAATCAGTGTGTTGTAATTGGTCAACTGCTTTGATCATTTTTCAGAAATATCACACTCCTTACCATAACCAAGAGTTTTAACACACTACTAACACAACTTAACCAGGTTTCGTCCCCTTTATTATGCATATGCCTTGGGTGGGAATAATTTAAATGAGGAATATTGCGACATTTACGTTCTCAGAAGAACTACAATTGAGGGTTTTCAGGGAGTTAAGAAACAGTGCGAACTGGTATAGAGAATAACTTTGCAGAACTTTTTTCATGCTCAAACAGCAACATTACGTGCTAAAGAAAATTATGTAAAAAAAACAAACATAATAGGACCCCTTTAAGAAATGTAGAAAACTTCTGGATGTTGACATTAGAATTCCTTCACACTTTGAACGATTTGCACCAACACGCTTGGCCGTGATTCTGACATACTGTCTAATATGCATGGATGATCTCATTTTTGAAAACAGAATAAAAATGTGTCCAAGCATTCACAATGCCAGTGAATATAAGCAGCAGGCTTTGAGCTGCTCTGAGTATGTGCCTAGATGTTTAAAAGGAAAGCGAGGGGCCGCTCATGTCGCTGACAGACGTGTGGGCGGAGCCTGAGTTTGAGTGAAGGGCAGGGGCGCTGCTGTTTTTGTGTGGAGAAAAAGAGTTCACAGGAGACCCGTAGCCTGTGGCTTGAGCCTTTGGCAGAAAAAAAAAACAAAAAACATAAAAACATGGCTGAATTTTAGCATGAAGAAAAGGACTTGCTCTGGCCTCCAAGACACGGTGCGTTTGTGTTCTGAAAGCTTAAGACGTAATCAGAGCTTTTTCTGTCTTCCTGCGTGGTTTAAATGCAGCCACTGATTTAATTCATATTGAAATGATCTTATAATGTGTGGTACAATGGTCAGTGAATACACCGTCGCACACCCAGATAGCCACTCACACACACATATAGGATATGGACAATTAAAACATAAATGTGAACTCTGTTCATTTTTCCAGTTGGTTAAAAATAATTGAAAAAGTGGCTCAGAGAAAATCTCTTATTATTTGTTTGCAGACGCCACCTAGTTTGATATTTTGTATCTAATGCAATGAAATTCAGACTTAAATGTCCAAACTGTACTGGGGGCCACTGTATGTAACATGAGAACAGTTGGTATTATCGGTAACGCTTTGCAATAAGCATTAGTTAATGCATAGTTAACACGATATAATAATGAGCCATACACTCTAAAAAATGCTGGGTTAAAAACAACCCAAGTTGGGTTGAAAATGGACAAACCCAGCGGCTGGGTTAAATGTTTGCCCAACCTGCTGGGTAGTTTTATTTAACCCAAATATTGTTTAAAAATTACTGTATTTCTTGCTTAAAATGAACCCAAAATATGTTGGAAATTAACATTTATTAATATGTTTAATAAACAAACATTTATTAATACTTTTTTGAATAATATTTAAACAAACATTTATTAAATTGCTTATTAATAAATGCTCATCTTATTATTATTATTGTTGCCTCTAGTAATTATGAGTCTGATTTTTAATTTCCAACATATTTTGGGTTCATTTTAAGCCAGACATATAGTCATTTGTAAACAATTGTTGGGTTAAATAAAACTACCCAGCAGGTTGGGCAAACATTTAACCCAACTGCTGGGTCAAAACAACCCAATCGCTGGGTTTGTCCATTTTCAACCCAACTTGGGTTGTTTTTAACCCAGCATTTTTTAGAGTGTAGTTAACACGATAAAATAATGAGCCATATACTTTCACATCATTTATTATTGCGTTTGTTATTATCTACATACATGTTTTTTAGATTTTAAGTGTTATAAATAAATATGAGTTAATGTATTATAAATGAACATTAATGAGCAATAGTATATTTATACACTCTCAACAAGTTGGGTTGAAAATGGACAAAAGCAGCGATTGGGTTGTTTTAACCCAGCAGTTGGGTTAAATGTTTGCTGAACGTGCTGGACAGTTTTATTTAACTCAACTATTGTTTAAAAATGACTGTATTGCTCGCTTAAAATGAACCCAAAATATGTTGGAAATGAACATTTATTAATAATAATTAAACAATAAACTTAAATTTATTAAATTGCTTATCAATAAATGTTCACCTTTTGATTATTATTGTTGCCTCTAGTAATTATGTGTCTGATTATTAATTTCCAACATATTTTGGGTTCATTTTAAGCCAGACATATAGTCATTTTTAAACAATAGTTGAGTTAAATAAAACTGTCCAGCATGTTGAGCAAGCATTTAACCCAACTGCTGGGTTTGTCCATTTTCAACCCAACTTGGGTTGTGTTTAATCCAGCATTTTTAGTGTAGCTCATCATTAACGTAGATTGTTGTTCATTGTTAATTCCTTGTTCATGTTAATGCAAATGTAACATTATTGAAGAAAGGGCTACCTTTTTTGAGATGCTCTTTCTGAAGAATATTATATTTGAACTCCTCAAGATCCCACACGCCTTTTCCTTTCTCTTTGCATTCTTCTTAATACATTACGTCAGAGAGAGGATTCACAGGTAGATGCTGAAAAGCTCACGTATTAACTTGGAACCACTCATCGCCTAAACTTTACACACATCCTCATCCGTAAATAACTCTCTGGCCAACCGTCAAACCCTCAGACTTCTGCTTTCACAAGCATCACATTAATTTAAGGAGACAGGTTTAAAGTTCATATGATAAACTTACACTACTGTGTCACTAACTGAACACTCAGCATCCTAAAGGACAAACTGTTTCAAGACAGAAAGAGAAAGAGGTGAAAGTTTCATACTTAATGACGCATGTAACACATTTAGTTTCTTACATATCCTCTTACAACGCTCTCTCTTGTTCAGTGTCACACAGCATTAAGGAAACATTACACCACCAAATCTCCTATAAGGCCAGTTAAACTGGCTTATTCAGGTTCAACGGTTCTTCAGTGGCATGCCACTTTTCTTAAAATCTTCTCTTACTATTCTAGCCCTCATTGTAAGATGGGGGATGGTGGCTTTTGTCTCGATACCACTTCGTTATCGGGGACTGTTTGTCTCCCATCAGGTCTAGCTGCAGCTCAGGCTGGCTTATCAGCATTTGTCTATGGTGAGACTCATGTTTAGAGCAGTGGGCAATTGTGAGGCCATTGTGGCTGCATGTCCAGCCTCTGCCAAGTGTGCAGGATTGTATGCAAAGCCAGAGAGAATCACTTTATAATGCTTGGCTAACTCGCTGGCACAGTGAGAGGCGGCGTGATAAGAGGAAAGAGAGATACAGTGTGAAAAGTGTGGGCACATTCAATTGAAAACAGCATGGGCTGTGAATGAAGAACAGGGTTTTGACCTTGACCTGGCTTGGCAAAACTTGACAAAAGTCCACAGGGCCACAGATTTTAAATGCTAAAGGCCCCATTATACTTTTTCGGTCTTCAATTGGGGGTAAAACCCCCCCCAAAATACCCTTGAAGTGGTATAGCTTATTATTGATCTGACTGTACTGATGCTTTTGTATGAGAACTGAACTGAGCTTTACGATGACATTTTTTTTGCAGAATTGCTTATAGATGAAATGAACTAACTTAATAATTGAATCAACACTGAAGTGACTCCAGCTGTATTCATCTTGAACTGTACAGTACGGACGTCATGGTTCGGTTCAAGCAGTTAGATGATGAATACAGTCCTCCTTTATAAAAAAAAATAGTCCAAGATTTGTTCAAGACATGGTTATGGCCTTGGTTTAAAGGTGTTTACCAGATTTTTCTGGAAAGTTTGCTATGGAAAGCAGTTCCGAACTCCCAAAAAGAACTCCAAACAAAGTTCGTCTTGGCCAGATTTTGTTCTAAATAACGTCACACCAGTTCATGCAACAATTTCACTTGAAGTATATCAGTTTAATGCTAACCAGTAGGCCTTTATGAACAATTAGTGTGCTAAAATGTTTAAATAAATTATTTGTTTGTATGAACTATTTACAAGACAACAAATTAACATTAACATTAAGCTAACCTTAACCTGCTAGCTTACCACAACATTCTTCCTATGCTAATGAAAGCATGTGCTGATGGACTGTTGAACCTGGTAATGAGTGACCTTGTACTAGAGACAGAACCTCAGACTGATGCTCTGAGGACACTACACCTCAGATCAGGTGTAAGAAATCTGCTGCCCCAAGCAATCTGTGGACATTCAACACCAGATCCCAGCACCTGGACATCTTTCCTCCACTCTCCATCTTGGTTTCTATTTTTCTTCCTGTTCTTCTCATATTTAAGATCTGCCTACAGCTACGAAAACCTGCAATATCCCATCCATAACATCCTGAAGCCCTGTTTCACTTTAGAAGACAATCGTTGACCTTTGCTTCTTGTGTTAACTCTGCACTTCATGAATACATCATTGATGATTTCTTAGAGCAAATATGATCACTGCTGTAATATGAATAATCTACATGCATTTACTATTTTGTGTTCCTCTTGTCTCCTCAGTTGCACCAGTGTTATTTTAATATTATTTATATACTAGTATAGTTTTTTTTTTTATATATANGCTGTAATATGAATAATCTACATGCATTTACTATTTTGTGTTCCTCTTGTCTCCTCAGTTGCACCAGTGTTATTTTAATATTATTTATATACTAGTATAGTTTTTTTTAATATATATTTTGAATTAGCCTTTATTATGTTTTCAGTATTCATTTTAATTTTACACTCTTAAAAATTCTGAGTTAAAAACAACCCAAGTTGGGTTGAAAATGGACAAACCCAGTGATTGGGTTGTTTTAACCCAGCGGTTGGGTTAAATGTTTGACCAACGTGCTGGGCAGTTTTATTTAACTCAACTATTGTTTAAAAATGACTGTATTGCTTGCTTAAAATAAAAAAATATGTTGGAAATTAACATTTATTAATAAGTTTAATTAATAATAATTAAAAAATAAACATTTATTAAATTGCTTATCAATAAATATTCACCTTTTGATTATTATTGTTGTCTCTAGTAATTATGTGTATGATTTTTAATTTCTAACATATTTTGGGTTCATTTTAAGCCAGATATTTAGTAATTTTTAAACAATAGTTGAGTTAAATAAAACTGCAAACATTTAACCCAATCGCTGGGTTTGTCCCTTTTCAACCCAACTTGGGTTGTTTTTAACTCAGCATTTTTTAGAGTGTAAGTTTTATTAATTTTGTTGTGGTTTTTCCATTTTATTTATTTATTTATTTAAATATTTCTATTTAACTTAATTTGTTTATTTCAGTTTTAGTAATTTTAGTACTTTAACCAACTTTATTCCAGTTTCTAATGTACATATTCAAGTTTTTTTATAGGTTTATTTTTCATCAGATATTTATATTTTATTAAAAACTGAAAATGATTTGTAATGTTTTTAGTTTTACCTTTAGTTAATAATAACATCACCGTGTAGCACAAGTTCACACAGTGTTATTGCTAACAAAAACTAAGATGAAATCTAAAATAAAAACTCCGTTTTTTGTTAATCAAAATGTATAAAACACTGAAAAAGGTGTTCTCTATAAAACACTAAACTAAACTGAAAGAACAAATAATCTCTTTATTCAATAATGATCATTATATTATAAAGATTTATTGTGGTCTTGAATGTTCTCCCTTTGGGTGTAATGGAGTAGAAACACACTGGGATCTAAAAGGAAACAGTTAATCACACCAATGGCGTAAAGGTAAGTGAAAAGTATGCTTGCATAAAATGCATTCCCACAAGAATTCAGTAGAATAACATTTGGTTAAACTGCATTCTGGGGTAATTCAAACAGCTCTTGCCGGTTGGCACAATCTTGAAAGGCTAATATTGTTTGAGTGTTTGTAAGTCAGCTAAGCTCATTCGAAGCAATTGAAATAGAAATATGTTATTAAAAGAACTAAAAACCACAGCAAAAACACATGCCATGTGATATATGTTTTGCTTTATAGTTGCTTTTACAGCATTGCCTGACACATTCAGAATAATGAAGTTTTACATGATTGATGTTCCTGAAAACTCCATCTACAGGAAAACGTATCCCTCACTTTCCACAAAAGTGAGCTTAAATACAAAGTGTGTTCTTTCAAGAGCTTCAGTGCTGTACAGACCTCACCTGAGTGTTGAGAGAGGGGTGGATAACCTGGGAGGTCTGTGGTCAGGCCCAGGCCGGGTTTACCAAAGGCAGGTGTTGGATTAGTGGGGCAGGAGCCCACACATTCCTTCTCAAGAGACGCTGAGGGTCAACTTTAAGACATGCTCCACAGCACACAAACGGCCCCATCCTCCATCCTACACCCTGAGACCCAGACTAAACGACTCCGAGACGGTGTGGGGAGAACACAAACACGTGCACTCATGCACACACACTTTGAGACACGGAGCAGGGCAGAAAGAGAATCTGAGGGAGAAGACACAGTATTTCTTGTTGCTGTCTGTTTTATTTGCTCAATGAAGTGCAAATAAATAGCCATGTCAAAGCACATTCCATGAGTTTCCATTTGTCAGTCAAGTTTTTAGTCTTTTTACTACCATTAAACAAGACTGCATCATGTCATGTGATCAGTGATGTATACGGATGATAATCTACATGCACTTTTTGTTTTGTGTTCTTATTGCCTCCTTGACACATAAATTGTGTTGCATCATTGTTATTTTAGTATTATTTATATACCACACTCTAAAAAATGCTGGGTTAAAAACAACCCAAGTTGGGTTGAAAATGGACAAACCCAGTGATTGGGTTGTTTTAACCCAGTGGTTGGGTTAAATGTTTGCCCACCTGCTGGGCAGTTTTATTTAACCCAAATATTGTTTAAAAATTACTATATGTCTGNTGAGGGAGAAGACACAGTATTTCTTGTTGCTGTCTGTTTTATTTGCTCAATGAAGTGCAAATAAATAGCCATGTCAAAGCACATTCCATGAGTTTCCATTTGTCAGTCAAGTTTTCAGTCTTTTTACTACCATTAAACAAGACTGCATCATGTCATGTGATCAGTGATGTATACGGATGATAATCTACATGCACTTTTTGTTTTGTGTTCTTATTGCCTCCTTGACACATAAATTGTGTTGCATCAGTGTTATTTTAGTATTATTTATATACCACACTCTAACAAATACTGGGTTAAAAACAACCCAAGTTGGGTTGAAAATGGATAAACCCAGTGATTGGGTTGTTTTAACCCAGTGGTTGGGTTAAATGTTTGCCCACCTGCTGGGCAGTTTTATTTAACCCAACTATTGTTTAAAAATTACTATATGACTGGCTTAAAATGAACCCAAAATATGTTAGAAATAAAAAATCAGACACATAATTACTAGAGACAACAATAATAATGAAAAGATGAACATTTATTAATAAGCAATTTAATAAATGATTATTGTTTAATTATTATTTATTAAACTTATTAATAAATGTTAATTTCCAACATACTTCGGGTTCATTTTAAGCGAGAAATACAGTCATTAGTTGCATTTATATTTTTTTCATTTTTTTTCAAGAGTTTTTTTTTAGGTTTCATTTTTCATCTAATATTTATGTTTTATTTATTTATTTTATTTCAGCTTTATTTCAATTACCGAAAATATTTTTAAGATTTTTAGTTTTAGTTAGTGTAGTGTTGCAGGAGTTCACATCAGAGTAAATGTTAACGAAAACTAAAATGAAATATAAAATGAAAACAAATTAAAACACATTTGTTAACGGAAATAAAAACTAATATAATTGTAAAAAAAAAAAAGTCAAATTAAAGTGATGCTAAAACTAAATAAACTCAATAAATAAATACAAATAATAATAGTAAATAAAATCACACATTTATTTTGATTATGATTATTTTTATACATAACACATTGTAACTGTTTTAAATTTTATTACCCACCGTCATGAAAATGTCACTAGACTGCCCTTAACCTTAATGCTGCTATTTGTTAAGTTAACCCATTAAGTAAAAGTAAATTAACACTATATAAAATACAGTCATAAACTAACAGATATTAAACTAAAATAAAAATAAAATCTTAATACAAATTTTTTATTTTAACCCTATTTCACATGTCCATCTAATCCTTAAGGGTGAAAATGTAAATTAGATTGGTAAAATACATCTAACTTGCTGTATGTAAAGGAGGGTCTTGAGCATAATCTCAACTTCCCCGCCTTGCCCAGACATCTTAAAGTTAATATAGTGAAGGTGGTGTTGGGGGTGGAGGAGGGATTGAAGTGAGCTTATCAGGAGCTTATAGGTGCTTGTGTTTGACAGGACTAGATGAAGCTCCTCCCAAACTTTCATTTAGAACTCCATTTGGGATTTTAAATGCAAAAGCATGTTAAGATACTGTTGTGCGCTAGTGTAAAGAATGGGTGTGTGTGGAGTGAGGGGTTGGTCCTTCTCTTTTAAACTCAGTTTCATCAGGCAGCTCGGCTGTGTGGTGACAGGAACACATCTATCAGGGTAGAGAGGAGTGCAGAGGGAGTGGAAATGAGGCTCTCTCTGATGGATAGGGAGGAGTTTTAAAAGGAATCCACAATCCTGACATCACCTTCATCACTATTATTACCAAACAAGTTTATTATGGCTGAGGAGTTCTGCACTCACACATGAGGCCTTTTAATAGTTGCAAAGTTCAGGCTGAGTTTAAATGAGAATATGTATATACTAGTAAAATGTTTGGAATAATTCAGATTTGTTAATGTTTTTGAAAGAAGTCTTTTATATATTCACCAAGGCTGCATTTATTTGACCAATATTACAGTAAAAACAGCAATATTGTGAAGCATTATTACTATATATATATGTAATATAAAATAAATGTATTTTATTCCTGTTTTTGCCTTTCTTTATGAAACTTATCCACATTCAGGTGTTGATAAAAAAGGAAGCTATAATAAAATGTTTTTAAAATTAGTTAAAGTACAGTTAAAGGTGTATTTTAAGTATAAAAAATGAATAACTAATTGATAGTAGTATACTGAAAGTGCAAAAAAATACATAAATAGTAAACTATAAAACTTACAAGTATACTACTACTAAACTAGCTGTTTACTGAGATTACACTTCAAAGTGTACTTTCATAAACTAAAAAAATTAGTATTACACTCTAAAAAATGCTGGGTTAAAAACAACCCAAGTTGGGTTGAAAATGGACAAACCCAGCGATTGGGTTGTTTTGACCCAGCAGTTGGGTTAAATGTTTGCCCAACCTGCTGGGTAGTTTTATTTAACCCAACAATTGTTTACAAATTACTATATGTCTGGCTTAAAATGAACCCAAAATAGGTTGGAAATTAAAAATCAGACTCATAATTACTAGAGGCAACAATAATAATCAAAAAGATGAGCATTTATTAATAAGCAATTTAATAAATGTTTATTGTTTAAATATTATTCAAAAAAGTATTAATAAATGTTTGTTTATTAAACATATTAATAAATGTTAATTTCCAACATATTTTGGGTTCATTTTAAGCAAGAAATACAGTAATTTTTAAACAATATTTGGGTTAAATAAAACTACCCAGCAGGTTGGGCAAACATTTAACCCAGCCACTGGGTTAAAACAACCCAATCGCTGGGTTTGTCCATTTTCAACCCAACTTGGGTTGTTTTTAACCCAGCATTTTTTAGAGTGTAGTATTAAAGTAGTAAACTACTAGTATACTTACAAGTTTACTTATAGTACAGATGCAGTACAAATGAGAAACGTATGCACTTAAAGTTTACTACTGTTACACTTAAGCGTATACTTTTATATACTAAAATTGCAATTTAGTCCCAAGTAGTATTGAAATAGTACACTTACAAGTTTACTACTAGTACACATTGATATTAGTATACTTAAAAGTATACTTGAACATTACTTAAGTATGTTTCATAAAATGAACTTGAAGTATACTTCTTTTTCGTAAGGGCTTGCCATAGATATTCTTGTTATTTAAAGTTTTGAATGGTGCAGTATCATGATTTCCATAAAAATATTAAGCAGCAAAAATGGTTTTCAACATTGATAATAATAATAAATGTTTCTTGAGCACCAAATCAGCATATTAGAATGATTTCTGAAGGGTCATGTGACACCGAAGACTGGAGTAATGATGCTGAAAATTCAGCTTTGATCACAGGAATAAATTACACTTTACAATATATTCACAACTGTTCTTTAAAATTTCACAATATTATTGTTTTAATCAAATAAATACAGACTTGGTGAGCATAAGAACTTTTGAATACCTAAAAAAATCTTTTGACTCTCTTTTGTCGTATCTGTCGGAAAGCAGCATATTTGAAGAGTGTCTGTAGATACGAATGTATCAGTAAGAATGTCAACAATCCTAGAATAGAGTCACATTGAAAAGGTCTTGAGAAACAGACACTCCACAAATGCTATTATCTGAAAATCCTTCTCTATATAGTTACTTCTCTATACAATTATCATATTTCACCCTGCGGTCAGATGTGTGGTATGCTTGACACTGTTACTAAGGGAAACTGGTTAAATAGACAGAACGGCCTACACCCTACAGGGCATTTTATATATGGCCTGTAATATAAGAGCAAATGGAGCCTTTGAGGAGAAGGCAATGAGACTTGTTTATTCAGTGGAGTCTTTTCAGGAGGCCACAGATGGCCGTAAAGCAAGAAAGAAGAGAGAAGTGCTCTCATCACCTGCTGCAGTGTTATTTTGTGTGTGAGTGTAAAAGAGAGACAGAGAGAGTGGCTCTACTCTGAATATATACAGTTATTGATGGCTAATAAACATGACACCAGCTGACAGACAGGCTGAGAGAAAATAATTAGAGAATATAGCTGCGAGCAGCAATTATTGGGTTCAAGGCCTTTAAACACTTGCACAAAAACATATTGTTTTATTTAGCAAGCATATAACCACTTAAATCATAGAAGGAAAAGATACATTTACAGCCAAAACCGGCAATTTACCATTATGGGTTTTAAAGCTTTTTAACAGTTATAGCACCACCTAAAGTCAGATCTCCAAAAAAGTTTGCATGCTTGTTTAGAATCATATGTCGCATGTGCTCACCAATTTTCATGACGTGTTGAGTTTTCGTTTAGGAGTTATATAGGCTTTTGCATGCACTTGGCCACGCCCATTTTTTATACGACCCTGTTATAGCTATCCAAAGGGTAAAGTTCAACTGTTTTTTGATAATTATTGACCTCCAGAGAATTGTACTGCACTGGTTTGGTTCCGATCGGGCGAAAAACCTAGGACTTGTTCGCAAAAGTAGGTTTTTTACATAATCGCAAATATTTGATGAACTGACAGCAGTTCTTGAGGCAAAGTTGTTCAGTATGAGGAGATCTATCAAATGATATGCATATTGTGTTGATGCGTGAAACACCACATTATTACAGAGGTGTAAAACTCATTAGCGCCACCTTGTGGCCGATTTCTTTTAAAATTCTTACAGACCTCTAGGGGCATGAGTCTTGATTGAGTTTCATTCTGATTAACCTTGTCTACTAGGTGCTCAAACTTCATTGGCCGGTGGCGGCCATGTTTTTTGAGATACGCAAATGTCCTCAGAGGCAATCCTGGCACCTTGGACCAAGACATTGCATGCCAGTTTTCAAGTCAATCAGACTAACGGTTGCGTAGTTATAGCAGTTTTCATGTTTTTATTTCGTGTTATAGCCTCACCTAGTGGCCAATCGCCGCATTTCTTTTTTACTGTGACCAATAATTGAGCCCATTCACATGTGTACCACGTTTGGTGAAAATATCTCATTTCATTCTTGAGTTATAGCCATTTTAGTAAAAGTGGCTCCGCCCACTTTGAACGTTTTGGCGCCTCTTAGCGACCATGAATCAAAATTTCAACTTTTTTTTGATAATTATTGATATTCAGAATCCAGAAAATCTTTCTGCACTGGTTTGGTTCTGATCAGGCAAAAAACCTAGGAGTAGTTTGCAAAAATAGGTTTTGAACAAAAATTAAAATGGCAGATTTTTTGAGATGAGATCCAACTCCTCCCACTTTACATATCCCTAAACCTACCCGTCTCCGCCCCCTGGATCTCGCGTGTTCTGCAGTGACGGGCTACTAGATTTTTTTCCAGGTGCAAATAAAATCGTATACGTTTCCAACGATATAAGGCACTTGAGTCTACGACAAACTGTATAGGAATTATGAGCCGTTTCGCGTTTTTGATTGGTGTAGCACCACCTATTGGTCAATCGGGGTCATACCTTATCAACCTCTCCCCAAACTGAGACCTATCATATGGCCAAGTTTCAAGGCTCTAGGCCTTACGGTTTGGTCTTCACGATCAGTTTTATGGTGGAAGAAAAATAATCAAATGTAAACATGCTTGAACCCCTAAAAATAAATGAAAGATGTGTGCAGGAGACAGAAAGGGAAGCAAAAGAGAACTAAAATGAGAAAACTTAGAAAAACAAAGAAATGTGTTGATCAAAACAGCTTGTGAATTGAGAAAAGGGGAGGAGCAGAGAGACAGAAACACTGAGATAAATAAATCAGGAGCAAGAGAGAGAGAATGTGTGACAGAAAAAGAGTGATGTATGGGGGTCTGAAACACGTCACTCCACACTCCTCTTGTTCGGGAAGCTCAATTCATCAGGATTTAACCCCAGGCCTCCCCCTTTTGTGGGCTGCTGTCAAACAGAGACAAATATGCAAACATGATATGAGTCCACTGATACTGTCACCGCCTAACAAATAAGTCTTTCACCAACCCGGCTGCATGTTGACAGAGCGCCGCCGAGATGTTCACACTTCCTAGGAATAATGCAGGGGTCTGAGGATATGACAAAAGTCTTCTTTTAATCAAGGATCCTCTGTGCCATTTAATACAGTGACAAGACAAGAATTATCTGAAGAAGAAGAAAAAGCACTACATAAATAAAAGTGACTTGACTTGACTCACCAAATATGCAGTTCTTTCATCAAAAATATAGTAAAACAGTACACTCAAATGCTGGGTTAAAAACAACCCAAGTTGGACTGAAAATGGACAAACCCAGCGGTTGGGTTAAATGTTTCCCAAACCTGCTGGGCAGTTTTATTTAACTCAACTATTGTTTAAAAATGACTAAATGTCTGGATTAGAATGAACCCAAAATATGTTGGAAATTAAAAATCAGACACATAATTACTAGAGGCAACAATAATAATCAAAAGGTGAACATTTATTAATAAGCAATTTAATGCATGTTTATTGTTTAATTATTATTCATTAAATGTATTAATAAATGTTCATATATTAAACATATTAATAAATGTTCGTTTCCAACATATTTTGGGTTCATTTTAAGCAAGCAATATAGTAATTTTAAAACAATAGTTGAGTTAAATAAAACTACCCAGCAGGTTGGGCAAACATTTAACCCAACCACTGGGTTAAAACAACCCATTTATCCATTTTCAACCCAACTTGGTTTTTTTTTTAACCCAGCATTTTTTAGAGTGTAATATTGTGAAATATTATTAGAATTGAAAACAACTGTATTCTATTTTAATATATTTTGAAATGTAATGTATTTCTGTGATGGCAAAGCTGAATTACTCCAGTCTTCAGTGTCACATGATCCATCACAATCATGTATTTTACACTCTAAAAAATGCTGGGTTAAAAACAACCCAAGTTGGGTTGAAAACGGACAAACCCAGTGGTTGGGTTAAATGTTTGCCCAACCTGCTGAGTAGTTTTATTTAACTCAACTATTGTTTAAAAATGACTATATTGCTTGCTTAAAATGAACCCAAAATATGTTGGAAATGAACATTTATTAATGTGTTTAATGAATGAACATTTATTTATAAGTTTAATGAATAATAATTAAATATGCATTAAATTACTTATGTTAATGATTGGGTTGTTTTAACCCAGTGGTTGGATTTTTAATTTCCAACATATTTTAGGTTCATTTTATGCCATCCATACAGTCATTTTTAAACAATAGTTGAGTTAAATAAAACTACCCAGCAGGTTTAGCAAACATTTAACCCAACTGCTGGGTCAAAACAACTGAATCAATGGGTTTGTCCATTGTCAATTTTAGAGTGTAATATGCTGATGTGATGCTCAGGTAACATTATTATCATCACAGCTGAAAACAGTTGCACTATTCAATATTTGTTTTGTGGAAAATGGGATGCATTTTAGCAGGAAAATTTAAAAGAACAGCATTTATTTGAAATTGAATTGAACTGTCCATTTCTTATTTACTGTAAAACTAAAATTGCACTGACCCCAAACTTTTGAACAGTAGTGCATATATTATTTTTGGACTGTGCTTTTTTCTGAGAGGAAGCAAATACAGACATGCAGGATTTCTCCCTTCTTTTTTCATCTCCACACCAACCGTAAGAATCCACTTAATCATTTTCAAATGAGTGCACAATACTTCACTGGATCTCTTCAGTGGTGAAGCCCTGCCAAAACATCTAAAGCTTGATTAGCTCTTTTCCTTACTTCTCCCTCATACCCCACAGCACAAATTCATGACTTATGTTCACAGTCTAAATATATCACTCCATCTCTGCTGTTAGATGGAGCTAGATTTGATTTGATTATAATAGTCTACCATACCCCTCTGTTGGCAGCAGTCTGCGGTCCATTGAGAGGGAGATCAAAGGTGCCTGGTAGCCAGAGCCAAAAAAGTGCCAGATAGTGAGGAGAGGGAGGCCCCACGCTTAATCTCATACACTGAGGGAAAGTGACCTGCATTCGGTTTTCCTCTGAACCTTCCTTACATGTTTCTCTGGGGTTTGCCACAGGAAGATTGCTGGGCATTGTGTTCTGACTGCTGAGAAACAGAGAGCTCCTTCACGCTCTTCTGCAAGTCATCGCAATCCATTCTGGCCGAGGCACCCGGCCTCCGCTTCCACTCGAAGAACAAGATCAAACGTCTGATCCTCGATCATTCCCGCTGCTGTAACCACAATGAATTTACAGCTGTCTCTTTACCACACAATCCTTTGAAGGACAGGCACTCTCAAGAGGCTCTCGAACATGTGGGCAAAGTTGTTTCACGACATATGACTTAAAACACTGTGACTCATGGGAACAAGCTCAAATATGATGAACTGAGACATGACATGTTAACATAAGGGAAAATCATTAAAGCTTCTGGATCAAATGGCGAGAAGTTTTTATGATGACGTGTTGATATGAATGAAATATTTTCCACTTCAGGAACGACTTCCTTGAATTATGTTACAGTTATATACAATTAAGTGAAACACGCAACTCTCCACAGAATCCTGACCCAGGGCAACCTAAAGCAATTTAACATGCATTTGGCCAAAAGACATGTGCATTAGTCGAGCGAGGATGTATAAAACATTTAAAGAAATGTAAGACTGTGTTTTGATTGCAATTGAACTGCAGACCACAACATATATTGACCTTGGCAATCTCTCCAGAGTTTTATGGAGTAAATGGCTCTTTAAAATTAAAATGCACAGACAGTTTATTGGTCTAAATGATATCATTGTAAAGAATCCCACTGTATCTATTGCACAGCAGACTTCAGGCTGGATATTATCATCTTTCTTTCTGGACCGAGTGAACAAAAGGTTCTGACATGGGCGGGACACCTACAGTTAAGATACATGTAAATGCGAAGTAAAAATAGTCAAGCAAGCACTAGATATAAATAATCTAGGCATGTTATTTGTGTCTTACACAGTGAAGTCATTTATTCATTCAGTCTATTTATAAAGAGAACCAATATGGGCAATTAGTTAGTGATTGCGAAACCATTAAACTGATTCATTCACTTAGAACTTTCAATTAGAAACCGGAAACCGTCTTTTAATACTGTATCATTTGCCATCCAAAATCAATGTTTGAGCAAGTAAATAACCAGACAATGTTCAAAACTATCTCCTTACCTTAGTCCGATTCAAAACTTGTAATAATGTTTTATAATTCAGGTGGTACTGGTGGGTTTCCGCGGGAAATTCGAGCATGCCGCCGTTCGTCTTTGCGTCATTACGTCACGTCTGTTTACATGAAGAACGAGTCCCAGCTTGTAGGATATATGACATGTGAGGACGCTGTTGGTAGCGGATCATTTATAGCCTTTTCTCACAGCAGCTGTAATAATTAAACTTATCATTTTGATGGTGGATTGTAATCCAGAAAGATCCAACTGACAATCATCAGTTACAACTGGAGATTAAGCAAAAGACTTCGGACTGCGGAGTGGCTACAGAAATTGAAATCTACAGGTAACGCTAATACACACTAAATACACACAGTCACGCAATGCTGATGTTGTTAACATTAACAATTTGAGAACAAATTATAACAATGTAACACAGTTCGTAAATATGGGAAGAAGGAGGCGGGAACCGGCAAAAATGCAACATTTTTCTGTATATCGTTTAATTTTATGCAAAGCAACATACAGGGACACGATGTGAGTCACGGCTCTCGCCCGCCCTGCTCGCCACAAACAATAATAATAATTTGCACGGTTTGACGTGATCCGAGCTAAGAGATTGTTAGATTTAATCACTATTAGCAGCGTGATTTATTGTAATGCTTTTTTCTCAGTTGGTCAGAACAAAAGTGGCAGACATGTTAACTACTTATTCAGATGACATTTTCCGGTGAAAATTCTTATTTTGGTCATACTTCCAAGATGCAGAATCTGTGATTCCAAAATACAGTATCCACACCGGTGCGGTCACTGACAGCAAACATTAGATTCATCCACGCTGAGGAGCCATGCCGATGCACAACCCACTTAAAGATGATAATTCTGCAAATAACTGCAATTGCAGGTTTCAAACAGAGATGGCGACAAAGAGGCAAAAGCTACGGACTGCAGCTTTAACTCCCTTGAGTCGGAGGTATCGCCGGCGATACCACCTTGATTTTTTTCTTACCAGTGTGAAAGAGACTCAAAATACTCTATCAATGTTGCACATACAATTAAGAGTTATACATCATTTTAATCTGTTGAATATCTTCTTTTATTTGTGTACACTCAGAGTAAAAACAAAATGTTGTGCTTTTTGTAAAGTAAAGAAAGCTAACATGATGCGTGATCTCTCGTCTCCCTCTGAACGAACTCCAATCTGATAGTTTTCAGAAAATGAAGTGTAACTTAGTGAATACTAATCACAAAAAAATTAGACTTATGTCTAAAGAAACATTGAAATGTTTCTTTAGACAATGTCAGGTTTTAAATCGTGTAAGTCAAATCGAAAACAAAAATTCTCTGTTTATGTAACCTGTATGAAAAGTGACATGTCAGACGCCCGTGATTCAGCTCATTATCAGCTAATGCGGCCATGCCCATGGAGCGAGCGCTATTCAGACGCAAATTCTGAGGCAATACATGTATACGTCGTCACAATCGTATATTTATTATCTTCAAAAGTGTTTTTCTGCATGTTATAGTCATGGTTAGCCTTTGATAGTTCCTGGAATGTCACATGATATGCCTCTGTTCTTTTACTGAGATATTTGTGGACTAAAGGTGCACAGAGCGCCCTCCGGCTGCAAGTATGAATTGAAAACACAGTATCCAGCGTTCATAGTGATGACAATAAATATAGAATATTGATTAATTGAGAATATTCAATATTGATTTAAACAGAACTGTTTATGAGTTTACAGTTTGTTCAATTTACAGTATGTAACGCAAGTACATTATAAGTAACTGTAATTAAATTACCTAAAAATGAACAGTAATCCCTTACTTTACTTTTGCAGTGGATAAGTAATTTAATTACAGTAATGCATTACACCTAACACTGGACCTAGTTATAGAACTATTATAGATTCGCCATCATGTTTAACAGTTTAGCAGCAGACTCTGCTGATTTTAGTTCCAGATCTTAGATCTTGGTGAACTTCCAAGGAGTTTTGCATATTATGGCTCATGTTGTCTGTTTTTATGCTGCGTTCCAGGCAGATTTTTGAGCCCGTAAGTCACGACTACAAGCCACGACTCATGACTTTGTAGCATTCCAGGGAAGTCACGCCAAACTGCCTGAGTGTAAACAAACCAGCATGGCGGACCATACAGGGCTTATGCTCATATACAATATTTTCTATCGCCAAAGATCCTTGCTTGTTTGAAGGAAACGGAGGAGGAAAAACAGTGCATAAGGCTTATTATACTTGTTATACCTTTTATTTTACGTTATTTAACCATGCACTTGCATAAATACCACATCTGTTGGGGCTGCTATTGTTGTTTCGAGGGCTATGTGATGTCAGGATGCGGAACTGGGAGAACATCGATCTAGTATGAGTTCACGGGTGGGAAGTCAAGGGTTTGACTGCCGTTCCAGTGCACTTTCATGGGTAGAAGGATGGAAAAACACGGGTTAAGGGGTCCGTCTACTTTTGCCTCCATTCATTTTTCCTTTTTTAAACAAAGATTATGTTGTACTATTTTTATATTGTAAGACATTATCCCAGACACTTACGGCTTGAAAAAACATTTTGTGTGGTCAACTTGTATAACATATTAACATATATCCACTTTAAGATATATATATATATATAAAAATCAGTATTAACTGTGCTCAGTATATATATATGTATATTTAATATCTAATCTTATCTGCAAAAGACTGTTTTGTGTACTGGTCTGGGAACAGAAAGATGGTGGATCAAATTACAGTTGTAGCAGAGATTGATGCTACCCTAATAACTACATTCCTCAATGACAAATTCAGTGAATTTATCTCTAAAGTTCATTAGTTTGGTCCAAAGTTCAAGTCTACTACGAAAGTACTTTCATCAGCTCTGAATTTGAGAGAGAAGGAATTGTAGAATATCTTACAGTTCAATTAATGTATTTTTTTTTTTCCTGCACTTCATCAAATCTGCATATATTTTTTCTGTTGTATATTTCTAAACTGGGTACTTCTTACTATACATGATAGAGTTTGATTCCAGTAAGATTTTTCCTTCCTCATTTCATAACCTGTAAATCAAAGAAACCAGATTGTACAAATGACGAAGATTAAACAAGGTTATTTTTCCCAGCGCAATATTCAATAAATCGCTCTCATTCATCTGTTATCATGGCTGTAATTAATAACTCTTTGCTAATGGGGTCTTAGTCAGACCCATTCATAACTGTCTGCTTTACCCACCAGCCCTTGCAGCGCTGTGCATCTATAAAAAGCTCTTGACTCCAGGCCATGCAAACCCCATTCATCTTCACACCCACACACACTTACGTATTCTATGGCATAACCTGTCCATCTCTCATCAGAAAGGAACCTGATACAGCATTGCATTTACTCAAACAACATCCCTCCCTGCATCTCTGGGTCCAATTGCTGCATTTGCCAAAGATGATACTGAACAACAGAGTCATTGATTTAACCAAAAACACTTTTCCTAATGACACAGCAGAATATACACACTCTCTGTTGGTTTCAGTCACACTAACCTGTCAGTTTCAGCCAAACACATTTAGCTCTGTGTGTGCATTTGTGTCAGGTAGAATGTGGGTTTACAGCCCGTGGATATCTCTCAACAGTTACGATGTTTAAAGCTTTACTCAAGGTTCTTTTCTTGGTGTTCCTTCCTCTGGTAAGGTTCCAAAATTGGGTAAATATTAGGCCAAGGAGATGAAAAAGCCCCAAGGCCACTGGGAACACACAAAAAGGGGCCAGACGCTGGGATAAAGGCAGCTTAGCTGTCAGTCTACTGTATTGAATCCTGACCTCCATTCTCTTTGCTGACATCTACTACATAGACTTCAGGCAACAAGGATATGGTGGAGTCCATTTCAGATAAATCCTGAGGGTGCTTTATTACTTTTGATAGACAGAGACACAGAAAACTGTCAATCATTGATGCTTTATCTGTTTCTTGAAACAAAAAGTTGACCAAAACAAAACTTAAGCAGACAGAGTCCAGTTCCTTCTTTTCTGATTTTCTAAATAGCATAGTTCATACAGTTTTATATTGCTCTGCAGTATCAATGTAGTATAGTTTATCACTGAGAAATAAGCATAAATATGAATATTTTTAGCAGTTTGGGTATAAAGTGACCCCATTTACATCTCATTCACATCTCATTCGAGGGCAATGCCCAAAAATGCTGTGACTGATTCCATAACCTGTCCATAAATAATCAGTGTACAATTCTGAGAACATATTTTAACATCCTAAGTATTTATATTCTGTATCTTTTTGAATAAAGTCTTAAAATTTTATGCAAGGCATCAGGCGTTTCCATCACTCGAAAAGACCGACGCGACACTTGTTTAGGTGACTCACATCGTGTCCCTGTATGTTGCTTTGCATAAAATTAAACGATATACAGAACAATAACGAATTTTTAGATCAAATAAAATATACACAAACCTGTATTTTACTGAAGACATGCACCAATTTGACTGAGCTGCACTGCTCTCTCCTGAACAGGGCGCAAAAAGCCTGCGATAAATAACCCAACCCCTGGGTTATGTCTGACCCAGGACCCGGATAACACAAAAACTACCCAAACACTGGGTTATTACGTCTGACCCAGGATCTGGGTAACACAAAAACTAGCAAGCAAGCAAGCAAATTTTATTTATATAGCACTTTTCTAAACAAATTAATGCAAAACTACCCAAACACTGGAAAAATAACCCCCAAAAATTACTCAAAAGGCTCAACCAAGAACTTGGGTAGAAAAAATAACCCAAGATTTTTTAGAGTGTACAGGAATTCACTATAAATGTGTCTCAATATTTTTAGCAGTTTGGGTCTAAAGTGACCCCATTTACACCTCATCTGTTTTGGTTGATACAAGGCAACGCTATAATTGAGCTTCAATGGAGATTTAAAAAAAAATAATAATCTAAATAAATTCTCTTTGATATAAGATTCATCCACATTTTTCGGGGCTTGCATCTAACCCAGATTTTCACCATACAATATGGAAGTTAAAACCTGAGACAAAAAAATGTGACATTGCAAAATATTACATTTCCTTGTGTGACGTCCCAGTCTACGCTGTGCGTGTGTGTTTTTAGATGCTGTCTGGAGGGGGCGTGGCCAACACACCTGACACTTATTGGATGCGGAGTTAAATGCCGCTGAGACTGTTCATGTGGGAGTGTTGTTTTGAACGATCGTCTCCAGCATGGCGTTCGATGGCCTGTGTTATGCAGAGTGTCCTTCCCGGCCCTAAATCATTTCCTTGTTTATGTTATACTTATGTTGGCTCTTCTTGCATTAAAATAAATGTTTTGCAAAGAAGTGGGGTGTCTGGTGTCCTATTTGTTGCAGCCTAAGAGCCGGTTGTAACAAGTGGGGGCTCGTCCGGGATGTGTGTAATGGAAATGTTCAGTTTGTCATCATCACCTGTTATGTACCATCTCGGGCCTATCACAGAGTCTGCACAATTAATTTGTCAACTTTGTTATTAACTATGATATAATTTACAGCACTGCAAATCACTGAGAAGAGTCACAAGAGTTTTGAGAATCTTACATCATAATGTTGGCAAATCAGCTTGAGTTTTACCATGACAGCCAATTCATCTGTAAAGCGAGGGAGGGTTATTATTCTAATAAAATTTGATTCTATTGAAACATCAGCCAAGTGGATACAGTTAAGAGTTTGGAAGGTGTTACTCTGCGTTTATGCTTTCCTCTGGTACATTATTCATTTGAGGTCAAGGAAGAATTTTACGGTACATGGAACAAAATAACACAGAAATCCATAGTGAAGATATGTTGATGTGCACACCTGTTTTTAAGCACTAAATCTTCTATAAATTCAAAATGAAATGTTGAACATTTGTGGATTATTTCTTCTGCTACCCCCTGAATCAATAGTCTCACAAGAGTCTTGATCCTTTTGAAAGTTTTTTGGCGAACAGCTACATTCTGTTAGGGGCCCCATTAGCAAGAGGGAAGGGTCAAAGGTCTCATTTCCACCCTTTGATTAATAGTTTGATTATGTGCTAAGGTGCTTGCTTGCAGCGTATGTGCATGCATTTACATTAATTGACCTGGCTTTGTTTCACAGAGCCATAAAGAGATTCCTGTCTGCTGATCGCACAAACACCATTATGTACAGTACACGTTTGTATAATCATTGCTCACAAGAGATTCGAGGCCTGCAGTTTTCAAGGGATACTTGATGGGATAGTACATCCAAAAATAAAACTTTTTGCCATAACTCATCTTCATGTCGTTCCAAACTTGGATGACTTTCTTTGTTCTATACAACATAATGGAATATTTTTTGAAGAATCCTTTAGCATTGACTTTCATTGTGTGGAAACACTGTAAACCCTAATGCTCAAGAACAAATAATTCGTTTGAGTAGGGTAAACTTAAATTAAACAAATTAGTTCAATCAAATTAACTTTTATGAGTATTTACAACTTTCTTTTTCTTTCGAGTACACAAAACTGACACATTTAAAGTAATCTGAATAATTTCATTATTTTGAGTTTTATGAACTTGTTTCTTTTAATTTGGACAAACCTAAATTTAACTGAAACTGGGCTGGTATTTCTATTTCCCAGCAGCTCGAAAGGGAGAGTAAACACTAAAATTGTGTTATATAGTGTTTGTTGGGGGGGCAAAAAAATAATTTTAAGTGGGAGATTTAGTAGTGTTTAATGTTTAGCTATGCTAATTTAGAAGAGTGTCTATTATGTTACATTTTTTGGGGGGTCACCAAACCATCATGGTGACAAGTGAAGCATGAGCTCAGTTTGAGAACAGGTATATGATAAAGCGTTAATTCACCCAAAAATAACATTTCTGTCATTAATTACTCACCCTCATGTCGTTCCACACCCGTAAGACTTTCGTTCATCTTTGGAACACAAATTAAGATATTTTGATGAAATCCGAGAGGTTTTTTTCATCCTCCATTGAAATAAATAAAATTACCATCATACAAGGTCCAGAAAAGTAGTAAAAACATCGTTAAAATAGTTAACGTGACTACAGTGGATCAATTATGAAGTGACGAGAATACATTTTGTGCGCAAAAACAAAATAAAAATAACGACTTTATTCAACAAATTCATCTATCCCCTGTCATTCTCATACACTATTAATGTTGCAGAGCTTCCGTGTTTACGTCCAAACGCCTGCTTGGCCGGCTCTGGTCACGTGAGCAGCATGATGCATGTGTGTGTTCCAAAGATGAACGAAGGTCTTACGGGTGTGGAACGACATGAGGGTGAGCAATTAATGACAGAAATTTCATTTTTGGGTGAACTAACCCTTTAAATTGTCTATATTACCTATGCTGTGCTAATGCTACCAAATCATTGTGTTACCCATTCGCAAGTTAGCGTTTACTGAAGTAGCTAATTAAAGCTAGCAAGTGTCCACTATTAAAAATATTTAAGTTGAGATTACATGATCATTTTAAGTTGAATGGATAGTTTACGCAAATATTTCAAGTTAAGAGCAATTCAAATGTATGAGTACAAAATAAAAATCTGCCAGCTCTGCTTACTGAAACTTGATGTAACTCATTACCTCAATTTTTTTGAGCTTTGCCAACTTATTTGGGTTTATATTGTGAGATTTTTTGTGCTCTACAGAAGAAAGAAAGTCATACATTTTTGAAAAAAACAAAACAAAACATGAGAGTGAGTAAATGATAGCAGAACTTTATCAGATTTTTGCAAGAACCATTCCCTTTGAATTAAAGTAAAGGACATGGACAGAGTCTATGTAGGTCATTATTTCAAAATCTCTAGTTCTAGTGCCAAGAGTTGCTGTGTGAAACTTGCATGAATCTCTTCTTTCAGAGCTTTGGCTAGAAAACAATTTGGTTTAAGGGCAAACAAATAAATAAAGTCAAAGGAAGAAATGTTCCACTCCACATTTTATAAGCTTTGTGGTTGACAGCCTTCCATAACTGTGAAAATTTTCTAAATCCTATTATTACATGAACCTCATGTAATCAAAAGGAAATAAATGCGCTGCTTTTGTATTTGGGATAGTGATACTTCATGATTACAACCAGGGATAATTATCTCTTCTGGAATAAAGCCATTATGTACCGTAGTGCAGATTAGCCTTGATTCCCCTTTGTTTAGAATTCCAGACAGATAATAGCAAATAACTCCAGGCCCTTTGTATAAAACACAGACATAATGAAGGCTCAGAAGGCCTGCCTTTCAGACTAATGTGAGGGAGATAAACAAGGTGAAAATGCTGTGCTTTACTCTGTGGCGCCGAGTCGGCATGTCTCAAACTTGAGGAAGGGACGTGGAGGCATAAATACTCTCTTGTGCTTCTCCCCCACTGACCATTGCCACATCTTTGAGCAGATAAGAATCAGCAAACATATGGGCTGAGACTCAATCAGAGAGATCATAAAGCACTTCTTCACTATTATATCTTGAGTCTGGCTGCATCCTCCCCTGACACAGTTCAAAGACACTTGGATAGAGAAAAGACACTTCACAAATAAGCACATTTTGAGGAGCGTTTGCTTGAGGTGCATACCAGAAAAACACCCTTGAACTATGTCTTTGGTCCACCGTCTGTGCGCTGACCTACAGAAAATTGTTTAATTGCAGCACTGTTGACCCTTCACTGAACCACTTCCTTCTTAGGTACAAAACATCCCAATTAGAAGAGCTACAACCTTGGAAGTATCAGGGGAGGCTTTTTGTTGCACAATTATGACTCAAGCACAGTGCAGTGGTTCAGATGTTTTTGATAAAATGGTGAATTAGACTGGCACACCATTAATTAGGTTTTGATTGAAAGCTTGATTCTTTTATCTCATGAATTTCCTCCCAAAGTTCCCAGCTTAGTAATGAAATAGCATAAGAATAATGTCCCAGTGATTGGGTTGTTTTAACCCAGCGGTTGGGTTAAATGTTTGCCCACCTGCTGGGTACTTTATTTAACTCAACTATTGTTTGAAAATGACTGTATGCTTGCTTAAAATGAACCCAAAATATGTTGGAAAATAACAATTATTAATATGTTTAATAAATGAACATTTATTAATGAGTTTAATGAATAATAATTAAGTAAACATTTATTAAATTGCTTAATAAATGTTTACCTTTTGATTATTAATGTTGCCTCTAGTAATTATGTGTCTGATTTTTAATTTCCAAAATATTTTGGGTTCATTTTAAGTCAGCCATATAGTCATTTTTAAACAATAGTTGAGTTAAATAATACTGCCCAGCATGTTGGGCAAACATTTAAACCCATTCACTGGGTTAAAACAACCCAATTGCTGGGTTTGTCCATTTTCAACCCAGTAATGTTGTTTTTAACCCAGTATTTTTTGGAGTAAATATTCAGCTATGCTGAGTTATGGGAATGGGAAATAAGGCCCAACGCCCTCTTTTTGATCTTGTGACTTAACAAATGAAAGAGATTTGTGAAGACTTGGTAAACAGAGAGAAAGTTTACCACCTGAAAGAGGTTATCTTTGGCATGGACTCTTCTTAAAACAACATCTCACCAACACTCAATCTGAGATGGGAGCTCATGGATAAGAAGCAAGCTTAAAGACAAAAGAAAAGCAAATAAATGGTGTCTCATACCTGTTTTGACCTGTATTGTGGCTAGCTGGATATGCTCCAGATTCAATTAGAGATTAACTGGGTCCCTAAGCCTCTGCCTGGGGTCCCTGAATCCATCTAAGAGAGCTGACCAGGGTAAAGCAACATAGAGGTCAAGCTACACTCTGGGTAATTTTATGGCTATTTGGGGAAAATCAAACTCTACAGCTGTCCCTCAGAGAAGAGCTTATGTTCTTTTAGACAGCCATGGGAAAAGTACACTGGTGGATAATCTGAACCACACTTTGACAAACCATAAGATTGTTATTTTCCATATTTCAGTTGTGAGAGTTCCTTGAGATAAATTTCAAGCATCAAAATCAAAACTTATCTCTTTTCTTCATCTAAAATATTTCACCGTAAAAGAAGCATAGCAAAACAGTACTTATGCAACAACAGAGGGTATGCACGTGATGTCACCGTCGACCGTTATGACTGCGGTTACGCCCACTGAATGGCAAAAGACTGAGTGGCAGCATTGGTTTTCAGCATGAATGCCGCGAAAAACACACAAAACACATCCAAAATGGGAAAGAGCTTTGCGACTGACTGTACAAATAGATTTGACACAAAATCTGAGGTATATTTTTACAGACTGCTGAAAGCTACATAAAAAATTAGCAAATAGGTCACTGCAATTTACAGAAACAGCTGGACTCCAGGCAAATAAACATGTTTTGCAGTCATCATTTTGTGTCAAAATGTTGGCTTTTGTGGTAAAATCATACCCTATATATTGTATTGTAATATATTGTGTTGACAACTCATCAATTAAATATTTACCATCTTATATTAGTGAATTAGTGAAGTGACATGTGGCCAAGTATGGTGACCCATACTCGGAATTTGTGCTCTGCATTTAACCCATCCAAGTGCACACACACAGCAGTGAACACACACACCGTGAACACACACCCGGAGCAGTGGGCAGCCATTGCTGCGGCGCCCGGGGAGCAGTTGGGGGTACGGTGCCTTGCTCAAGGGTCTCACCTCAGTCGTGGTATTGAGGGTGGGGAGAGCGCTGGACATTCACTCCCCTCACCGACAATCCCTGCTGGATATTCTGCATAATTGGGTGTTTTTAAATAAACACTGACAAAAACTATACAAGTTTTAGGGCTGGACGATATGACGAAATATATAAAATTTATATAAGTGATCACTCAGATTCCTATATTGTATTTATATAAAGCGTTCACAGATAAATGTCAGGAAACACGATTCCAGGCTGCATGTCAATATCCATGGATTAGGTTTCTTTGACATGTCATAAGGAACACTTTAGAGCCCAACCTTTAGTGTAATCGTTTGTTTTACTCACGTTTTCGAAGTTTCCCCTACTAAATCCAGTCACGCAGCAGGTTCTTTTGCCACTCAGTCCAGCTGAGGGAGCGCGTTCCGGCGGGAAAGTGACGTCAATGCATATCTTCTATTCCGGTCCCTGAATTTGGCATTTGTTGAGTTCTGATCACAGTCCAAGTCACAGTCTTTACGCACCTGACGTTTTAAATACACGGCGCTCCCTTTGAAAATAATTGGAAAAATATGTGGTTACACTTTATTTTACAGTGCCGTAGTTACGTTGTAATTACTCAAATAAGTACTGAGTATAATTAATTAACTACATGTACTTACAATAGAGTTAGGGTTAGGGTTACTTGTAATTATGCATAATTTACAGTTATTACTATAGTAAGTACATGTAGTAACGTGTAACTACGGCACAGTAAAATAAAATGTTACCAAATATGCTATGATCTGTGAAGCTTAAATGATCATCCATCTCAACTCCAAGGTTCCTGGCTGTCCTGGAAGGAGTTATTGTTTACGAACCTAGTTGAAAGGAGGGGTTATGATGAAGTGTTGGGTTGGCACCGACCACAAGCAGTTCCGTTTTTGCAAGGTTGAGTTGAAGGTGATGGTCCTTCATCAAGGCAGAAATGTCTGTCAGGCAGGCTGCGATGTTAGCAGCACCCGTCGGTTCATCTGGTTGGAACGAGAGGTTAAGTTGTGTGTCATCAGCATAGCAGTGATAGGAAAAACCATGTTCCTGAATGACAACATGTAGACGGAGAAGAGAATTGGTCCAAGCACTGAGCCCTGAGGTACCCCGGTAGCAAGATGATGCGACTTAGACACCTCATCTCTCCAAGATACCCTGAAGGACCTAACTTCTTTATCTTTAAGTTCTTGTTTATTGACATTAATGATTGCTAAAGCAATATAACACTCGCAATGTAGCCTTTGTGGTCTGAATATCACAATCATGCTCATAGTAGTAACAACAGATCTTGTGCTCAGGTAATATTGCTCATTCACATTCAGTTGTAAATGTTATGCTTTCTTTTAGCTTGAAAACAGGCCAAATTACACCGATCAATCTTGTAAATGAATTAAGTTTTAATGTGCCTGGTAGGTTGTGAAAAATGTGTTGTGCAAAAGCATGGCTGAGCTCCAAATGTTCTTGATCGGATGAAGACCACAGATCTCACGAGGCTGTGTGACACATGTATAACTCTGGTTTCCAGTGACATCATAAACCAGTACTGTCTGTCACGCTACAGCCCCTATCAGTAAAAGCCCAAAACTGTTAAAAGTAAAGTCAAAGCACCACCATAAATGTCACAGAGAATGTATTAAGGCTGCAAATGAAACCAAGAAAAAGAAAAGAAGCCCACTAGGAGCCCTTAATCCATCTAGCAAATATTTCTAAGAACAATAGTAAGCCCAAAGCCAAGCAGATACTGTTCACAGTGTTGTGTACACTATTACGTCAATGTATACCTCCATCCTGGACATTAAATATGCTAAAAGACCCTGAGAATATGCATTAGGTCTGACAGATAGATAAACAGCACTTTTATTTATCCAATGGTGTTTGGTGAATAATGCCTTTAACCCAAGAAAGATACTACATGCGAGACTAATCTTTTGTTTACACTGGTGTGCCTTTCTCTCTCTTGCTGAGGGGGCGCAGAAACTTCAGTAATCTGCATTTAATCTGACCACATCTTCCTGTTTAGAGTGACAGTCTTCCAGTCTTCCACTCTGTGGTGAATGATGTTGATGGATATGATCTGTCTCTTTCTTATCCTCCCTCACTGTCCTCTTCGTTCGACCCATTTCCTCTTCAACATATACAAATTCATTTAACTCTATTGGCCAACTGTAAATGATTATGATCTGCTGTTATCACACACTCGATTAAAAATCAAGCACCACTCCTGGACTGTGGGAAAGAAACTATTCTCAGACTGAAATATCATAACCTGGCGTGTTTAGCCTGTATGTGTATTCATAACTTGACAATTTGAATGAAGCAATACGGTCAAATTTATACTCATTGTGTCCTTCTGTTTTTTTATTGTTAATGTGAACCTTCTGGAAACTATTTTGGAATTTGAAAGTCATAATTGAAGAAATGACTGGCACTACACTCCACCCATGACCTCAAAAAGAAAAGAAAAGTCTATTTAGGTACATGCTGAGCGAATATGTTGAAACCAACCACATCTGTATGGACGCCAGCATCCAAACAAAGCCATGAGCACAGTCTATGGTCACTCCTAATGCTGGTGTTAAAATGGGCAGCGGGCTTCTAAAACAAAGGTGAGGGATCAAACATAAGGAAATGATGGCAACGAACAATTCCACCCAGCTCCTTTATTTTCTCACGCACTCCCACTGCAGCTAAACAGACACGGCTCAACTGGGAATTCCTGCCTCATTGTCCTTGGCAATCTTTTCAGTACAGAAACTCTTTAGTTGAACAAATAAACATGAAAAAATCTCAGAGATCAAAGTTTCTGATTTGATGACTTGACCATCAGGTACTGTGTAATCTGATGGAAAGCATGTGCGCCAATGAAGGGGTTTTAAAGCTTGGGACCCCCAAATATGAGGATCCCCTTATGAGGGACCTCTTTCTTATCACTCTAAAAATGCTGGGTTTAAAACAACCCAAGTTGGGTTGAAAATGGACAAACCCAGCAATTGGGTAAAACGTTTGCCAAACCTGTTTGGTAGTTTTATTTAACTCAACTATTGTTTAAAAATGACTGTATTGCTTGATCAAAATAAACCCAAAATATGTTGGAAATTAACATTTATAATATGTTTAATAAATGAAAATGTATTAGTAAGTTTAATGAATAATAATTAAACAATAATCATCTATTAAATTGCTTATTAATAAAATGTTCACCTTTTGATTATTATTGTTGCCTCGAGTAATTATGTGTCTGATTTTTAATTTCCAACATATTTTGGGCTCATTTTAAGCCAGACATATAGTCATACTGAAGCCAAAAATCATAATTAAAATTATACCTGGAAAACATTTACGTTATAGTAAGTTAATGATGTATTCTTTTTATGCCTATTATATAGTACTTTTAGACATGTAAACTTAAAGAGAAACATTTTCAATTCAGTTCAATTTATTTGTAAAACACTTTTCATTAAAAAATATTGTTCCAAAGCAGCTTTAGAGATATTATTGTCCAACATGAATACTAAAAGTGAAAGTAGAGAAAAAAACATCTTAAAAAAAATACAACACAGACTATTCTTGACAGTATTTATATTGAAAGGAATAAGAGATATTTTTTCCCAAAAATTAAATGCAGATTTATTATTTTTGCTGTTAAAAATGACTGTAAATAGAAAAATCTTCTAGAAAAAAAAATCTTTATAAGTAATAATAATTTTTTTTTTAAAGTACACTTTTTTATTGAAGTTTTGCTGACTGTAACTGCAAATAGATTTCCTCCAAACCCAGTTTTATTCACTGTAAGACAAGTATAGACTTGTACACCTGCAGATTTTTATGTGGCCCACTGGCATGTCTTGTCGGCGTCTTTTGCTTTCAACTTTATCTGGAAGAAACCTAACAGTCTAATAGTCCCAGAAGGTTCTCATTAGTCTATATTCCAGTGGGAAGATTTAAGTATATAGGTGATGAGAGAAGCCTGCATGTGCTCCGTCTGCCTGTGGAAACCACATGAACAATGATTAATCTCGACAGAGATTTATAGAGTGTAAAACCAAGGTCCCTGTCTGGACATCTTCCCTCACACATTCCTCCGTTCTGTGACTCCCGACACATGTGTCTTTTCTCAGGAGAACTGAAAAGTATAGCTTTGATTATTTTTTATCTCTGACAAATTTGTGGCCATTCAGAGTGGAGGCGGACAGAGACATAGTCGCATGGCACCAGAAGAGAGGGATTTAAAGCGTGTGTAGTTCTGAGCGGTGGGTTTCTCAGAACAATTATGAAGATTTTGACTCAAGAGAATTTGATGTGTACTGTGCCATATATTATTCTTTAAGTTCATAAGATTAAAATTTTTGGCTAAAAAACAGCTGTCAGGAGGTGAGAGAAAATCTAGCAGTATTAGGAAGCTGACCTTTGCTGACCTGGTCTGAACTTAGTGAGATAACACTTAACCCTCTACTTGCCAAAATGAGTAGATCACCAGCTTTGAGAACGTGTCAGAATAATATAATTTTTGATGGGGGAAAAAAACCCTAAAATTTTGCCATGAGAATTCTATTGCATTACAATAAACAAGCAGCTCATATCATTAATGTTGTAAAAAAAGAAAAGAAAAAAGGGATAATTACGTTTTTATAAGTGACCCACAAAATACTACATGGCAAAGGAAAGAAAGCATTAGAATGGGTACTTGTTCTGGAATGTCACAGGTTTCATGTCTTGCCAGTTATGAGAAGGATCATTACACATTACAACCTAAGAAATGCTGGGTTAAAAACAACCCAATTTGGGTTGAAAATGGACAAACCCAGCGACTGGGTTGTTTTAACCCAGTGGTTGGGTTAAATGTTTGTCCAGCCTACTGGGTAGTTTTATTTAACTCAAATATTGTTTAAAAATGACTATATTGCTTGATTAAAATTAACCCAAAGTATGTTGGAAATTAACATTTATTAATATGTTTAATGAATAATAAATAAACAATAAACATGTATTAAATTACTTATTACACGCTAAAAAATGTTGGGTTAAAAACAACCCAAGTTGGGCTGAAAAGGGACAAACCCAGTGGTTGGGTTAAATGTTTGCCAAACCTGGGTAGTTTTATTTAACTCAACTATTGTTTAAAAATGACTGTATTGCTTGCTTAAAATGAACCAAAAAATATGTTGGAAATGAACATTTATATGATTAATGAATAATAATTAAACAGTAGACATTTATTAAATTGCTTATTATTAAATGTTCACCTTTTAATTATTATTGTTGCCTGTGTCTGATTTTTAATTTCCAACATTACAAAATTTAATAAATGTTTAGTGTTTAAATATTATTCATTAAACATGTTAATAAATGTTCATTTCCAACATATTTTGTGTTCATTTAAGCAAAAAATACAGTAATTTTTAAACAATAGTTGAGCTAAATAAAACTACCCAGCAGATTAGGAAAACATTTAACCCAACTGCTGAGTTTGCCCATTTTTAACCCAACTTGGGTTGTTTTTAACCTAGCATTCACCTTTTGATTATTATTGTTGCCTCTAGTAATTATGTGTCTGATTTTTAATTTCCAACCTATTTTGGGGGTTAATTTTAAGCCAGACATATAGTCATTTTTAATCATTAGTTGGGTTAAATAAAACTACCCAGCATGTTGGGCAAACATTTAACTCAACCGCTGGGTTTGTCCATTTTCAACCCAACTTGGATTGTTTTTAACCCAGCATTTTATAGAGTGTACATTTCATAAGCACACTAGATATTTACAATGCTTTTGCTGGCATTTAAATTTCTTAAAGCGTGGGAAAACTGCTATCAGCGTTGTTGTTGACCGTGTCATTGTGCCAAACACACTGCTGTATTTATGGCCACTCAACATCCTCTGAGTGGCGGAAGTTAAACACACGGTCAAGAACAGGAATCTCGTCTGCACGCCATGTCGTCGCTGGGACATTTGACATGAGTTCTGCACAACAGCCTTATACAGTGTCAATCACATCAGCATTGGTTTGATAAGTCCTTCAAATCATTGTGCCTCTCATACACACAGCCACAATGGACTCGTATTGTAGACTTGCGGACACAAAGATGGTTCTGTTGATAGGGGTCAAACTGGCTCCAGTCAGGAAATGTACATTCATCAGTTATCTTTGATTGCAGCCCCAGAACAAATAATCGGTCTCCAGTGATCACACACACTGTAGGAAACACTTTTGTTGGAGAGGCGACACATTCTCACAGACATTAGAACTGTGTGTATTATGGGGCCGACTCTAAGTCTGCTCACTCACATAGAAACTGAACCAATAACTGAAACTCTGAACTACAGCGAAACTGAAGAGCTTGAGACAGTTTGTAAATGAGGTGTTGATTTTTTTTTTTTTGGTATATTCTGCCACCTAGTGGACACTTTTCAGTCAAACACTATAAAATACAGATAAAATTGAAACCCTTTTCACATTAAATTTTAATTTTGTTTTTAAAGCAATTGTCAACTAAATAGGTTAATGATATATAACAAATATGTAATATGTAAGAAATGGATAAATAATGTAAATTAAAACAGAAATGCATGTATTTCAAAATAACTATTTTTCTGTCTTTTTATAATCTGAAAGTCACAAAAATGTCTACTATACACTGTAAAAAAAGAATAGTATGTTTAACTTTAAAAAAGTAAGTTACCTGGTTGCCTTAAGATTTTGAGTTCACTGAAATTAAAAATTTGAGTTAATACAAGGAAAGCAATTGGTTTAATCATCAGAAACTCAAAATGTTATGTTATCTGAACCACACACTCTAAAAACTGCTGGGTTAAATATGGACAAAACCAGGGATTGGGTTGTTTTCACCCAGCCATTTTTTCAACCAATTTTGGATTTATTTTTTTTTAGCCAGCAATATAGTAATATAGTAAAAGGCGTGTTTTTGCTCACCCCCAAATAGGGGCAAATTTGTGGGGTATTTTAAGCTGAAACTTGACCAGACCAGAGACTTATATTACATCATGTGAAAGAGGGCATAATAGGTGCCTTTTAACCCAACCTGCTGGGTTTGTCCATATTTTACCCAGCTTGGGTTTTTTTAACCCAGCATTTTTTAGAGTGCATTAATTATTGAAGTTGATTTGAGAAAACAAAAAATGTTATGATAACAAATCATGAAAATATTTTTTTACAGTGTACCCTGTCATTTACACCACATATGCTTATGTGTTGTGTTTAATGGAAATGATATTAATCATGTTTGGAATCCTTTGTCTTGTTAGAGAGTGTTCATTTCTTTTTGATTGATTAGGGAAAGCTTTATATTTGATCTCTTTGGTCACATTGTGTCATGTGATAACACAGATGTCACAGAATTGCCCATGACAAGAAAATGAATGGTGATTTGATCCAGTCTCTGACATATAAAACTTATGTTGAACCAAGACACCTTGTTCCAGGAATATAATTCATTGTCAAAACACACACAAAATATTCAAACAACCCACAAACATCCATTTGAAGTCATTTGAACACTAGCAATATAAGTACATCTTTTAAAATTCACTTGTGTCCAAGAGTTGCATAAGTGAGGTGTCAGTTTTCAGCTGGCTCCCACACTTGTTTATATTTACTTGGATGATATACAGGGCCAACAAACTGTCTTCGATGACTTTTCATAAAGGTTACATGAAGCTCTAGATGTGGGGTGTCAAACTCAGGGCCGGCACTGACCTATTTGCTGCCCTAGGCAAGATTTTATCTTGTGCCTCTTCCATTGCAGCCAGTTCCAGCACTGATCATAGTGTTCACTCACAAAGAAACTGCACATCTTATTTATTTATCTATTTAAAACCTTATATGGGTCAATTGTGTACAATGTTGTATTTTTTTTTACCAGTTTCAAAAAAAGTTTCAGTGTAATGACTCTGCAAAGGGCATGTGGTATACTGTTCTCGGCGGGTACACGAACACTGAACGGCCGCTGACGGCCTGGAGCTCGCATCTCCGAAAACGTCTAAACAAACTGTAAAATAGGCGCTATGATTAAAAGTGAATCACATATTTCAGGTATAAACAACTACATTCTCACCTAAAAAAACCCCTCTTAAAACTACAGGTACAACAAATGTATTATTTGTAAAAAAAGAAAAGAAAAAAAGAACTGTTGTATGAATTCATATAATGAATAATTAATTACTAAATATGATTAAGGTCAAATTATTTTAGATTTTAAGATAATTTCTGACCTTGACAGAGTATTATCTATATATTATTAGAGTATTATTAATATTTTGAATAATCTTTTATTTAATTTATTTACTTTCAGTTTAAGTTTTAGTAATGCTTTTGTCAACTTTATTAGCCTTTTTTTTATATATATATTTCCTTATAGCTTTTTAGCTATTTTTTTATTTTTTATTTTCCATTAGTTTCTTTAATTTTTTTTAATTTAATTTTATTTGATCAATTAACAAAAGTGAACAACAACAATAACAACACTGATTTGTTTTTCTACATGTTGGTTGCACCACGGGAATTTTGTTGATCATACCACATGACGCTGATTTGGTGGACAAAGGTTTTTCAAATACTAATAAGTAGTGAAGCAGCAACTATACAGTTGAAAATATCTTGACCACTTATAATAATATAAACACTTAACATACTGAATACTGTATGTTTTTTGCCTCTTGAAAATATCTAATTTTGCTCCAAATAACCTTTGATAGGCACACACTGGTCTGAACATGTTGTTGCGTGAGATGTTTCTGCAACCAACATGACATACATAAATATGCTTATGTACTGCAGCGTCCACCTGCTGTTTTGGAGCACATCTCCAGGAGGGAACAATGACACTTTCAGTGTAATATTGCTTAAGATGATGTCGAGGGACGGCATGGCTGTCGATCATATGACTATTTGTTTACAAATTCACTGTGCTGAAGTTGTGAAACACCGAGCCATGCGGCGAAAAATCTGAACTGTACTGCCCATGCTCACCAACCACCTGATCTCTCTTCCAGAACCATACAGACGGATGTTGGTGGCAAGCGGCCATCAGGACGAACATGCGCAGGACAATGCAGCCTAAAACAGATTAAGTGGTACACAACTCACCTCTTGCTCAATTGTCCTAAAACTCCTCCTGACCTGCCATGTTGTTGTGCAGTCAGGGAAGTTCTGAATGTCTGGATGTCTACATGCCATCAGCTATCACATGGGTCTTGTTTGGCCTGACTTTGTGATTCACCAACACGCTCTACTGCAGATGGAGAGCTTGGAAAGGGAGGGGGTCGTGTTGCTAAGTTTGGCATGTGACTTGTTCTTCAGTGGGTTGTGTTGGAGGGCAGCATGTTTCTCCGAATCGAGCCGCACAAACAAGTGGTGGGAGCAATCCTGCCCTAGCCGCCTCACAGATCAAGTGTCACAGGCAGCTGGCCGGTATATAAGCCCTGAGTGTGTTCTGCCTCGACAGATCAGATAAACTTCAGTAAAGGCAGAAGCAACCACTAAAGCTCAACCTCAACCAAAAGGCAAAGCAGTGAAGGTTACAAGGACTCTACCTCAAAGGACAGCAATGGACATCCGAACGGGTCAGATAGTCCGGGCTCCGAGTCCCATGGAGAGCATGGAGAAACAGCTGAGCTGCCCCATCTGCCTGGACATGTTCACAAAGCCGGTTGTCATTCTACCATGCCAGCACAATCTGTGCCGCGGCTGCGCCAGTGACCTCTACGACTCCAAAAACCCCTACCACTACTCGGGAGGCATCTTCCGATGCCCTACCTGCCGCTTTGAGGTGGTTCTGGACCGCCACGGTGTCTATGGTCTACAGAGGAACCTTCTGGTGGAGAACATCATTGACATCTACAAGCAGCAGTTGGAGAAAGGAGGTAACACCCTTGAACCTCCTTTGAAATCCAAAGAAACAAAAGAGCCCATGTGTGAGGTTCACAAAGATGAAAAAATTAACATCTACTGCATAACCTGCCAGACACCTACCTGCTCCATGTGCAAGGTATTCGGTGAGCACAAGGACTGTGAGGTTTCCACTCTAAAAGTTGTTTATGAAGCACAGAAGTCCGAACTTAAAAATTCAATCGACCTGCTAGGCGCCAGCAACAGCTGCCTACGGGCGATGTTAACGCAGATGGAGGAAAACTGCAAAGCGGTGGAAGAAAACAGCCAGGCGCAGAAGCAGAAGCTGGGGGAGAAGTTTGACCTACTCTATGCCATCCTAGAAGACCGCAAGAGCCAACTCCTAGAGCAGATCGCTCAAGAACAGGACGAGAAGGTGGCTGTGGTGCGATCTCTAATCCAGCAGTACAACGAACACCTGCAGGCCAGCATCAAGCTGATGGATAAAGCCTCCCAGACAATAGACAACTCCAACACGGCAGAGTTCCTCATCACTGCCAAGCAGCTCATCACCGAAGCCAAGGATACATCCAAGAACTCACATCTTCAGAGGCCAGAGCCCGGCTTTGAGAGTATGGACCACTTCACGCTCTTCACTGAAGACGTAGAGGCCATGCTTGCCAAACTGGACTTTGGAGTCGATGGCGATGACGATCAGGAAAATGAAGAGGAAGAAGAAGAGGAAGAGGAGGAATAAGCTCTATATAAAAGACTTTGTGGGGAAAAAGAGACGACAGTAGATAAAAACCTCAGCGATAAGGACAATCGTCTAGCTGCTTTTGATAACTGTGAGACAAGGGAAGTGCAATCTTAAAGCAGTTTTAGTACAAATTGTACAAATTGCACCATTTGTAATGTCTTTTCCACTTGACTTTTGTACTTTTTTATTAATGTGGATGTTAATATCGAATTATGTTTTTTTATACTTTTATTAGAATGTAGAAGTTTATGTTTTGTTTGCTATTATACGCTGTAGAATACAGCCCTGCTAGTTTACTTTAGAGTGCCATGTGAGATCCAAATGTTTGAATACTTGAAAAATTGAATGCACTTGATTGATGATGAACTGTAATGTAATGTTGATGTTCATTGAATACTTCGGTGGAAATAAAGGACTTACAACAAACAAAAAAGAGTTGCTTATTTAAACGAATCAGTTGTTGAGTTGCACACACCTTCAGATGACCTTAATATTCTTAACATTTAACCCCTTTCAACTGCGTGGCTATATCTGCATTCTCTCCAACCTATCCTTGTGAGGCATTGAGCACAGTTGAAGTGGGTGGCTATTTTAGCATGGTGAGAATGAGAGAAGCCACAGATCTCCAGGAATAGACTCACAGTGGGATGCAGGCCTCATGTTTCCAACCCTGAAAATTACAGCTGCTGGTAGGCATGTTTGACAAAGTTATGGGCCAGAGGTTAACACTGACTCTTCTGTCAGATACAGAAACTGTTGCTATGGCACTAAAACAAACCCTAACGGTGGATGTGAATAACAATGCCGTACATGTCAAGTAAGCAGTAAACAGCCATTAAAATGAATGCTATTATAAGTTTACAGCTACAAGCTTTTTGTTTGTTTGTGTGTTTTTTTATAGAGTGAACAATGCCTTGTTTTATCAGGATTTATAAAAACTGTAGCGCATTTATAGCTACACCATCACCACTGGTCCTTGGAAAATAAACTATAAACTATATATTTTTTTTAATTCTTAAAAATAAAAGCACTGAGACTGGAGAGATAAAGTGCTAAGGTTTCATGTTTACTTCCAATTGGCTTACTTAGCATAGACTTTAACATGTCCATTAACAAATTCAGACTCAAATCTGTACATTTAACTACTGCATTGTAGTTTTTTTGTAGAGACATAACCTACACTGCGCTCCAAAAGTTTGGAAACGCCCTAGAAAAGTGGGGTTTAGGACAATATTTTCATGAATCCTCTTTAATTTGTGATAATTTTGCACTGATAAGGGAAAACACAAACTACGAAAACATATTTCATTACGTAAACAGTTTATACATAGAAAAAAAAGTAAATTTTCGATTCATCAAAATATCCACCATTAGCAGCTATCTGACCTAAACTTGGCTCTAATTGGTTCATTGTATTCTAAACTTAATTGGCAATCAGTTGTTGAAGCTATTAAGGTGTGCGGGCCAAAAAAACATTTACAAACCTGGGCCAAGTTTAAACCAGTAACCAGGCGTCACAGCTGGCAAAGGGGCATGTCTGACTTTGACATGTATATATTGCCACTATTATGTAATCAAAATGAAAATTATTATTGATGGTCTTCAATGATAATGTCAAGTTACTTTAATGTATTTGCACCAAAAAATTATAAGGATTTATGCTGATATCGTCCAAAACCACACTTTGCCAGGGGTGTTTCCAAACATTTTGAGGGCAGTGTATAGAAAACAAAAAAATCGACAATAACAATTCTGTGCCTGTTTAAGAAAAAAACATGGTATTAAACAAAAAAACATGACAGCTGTTTACAGGATTGACCTGTTGATTTGAAACTCTCGGAGAATGTTGGCCTGAGCTGCTGTGAATAGTATTGTGCATGTCTGTCATGTATATATATCTGTTTAGTTGGAGGCTCAGCTTTCATGTTTCTAACATGCTGGAGCTGGAGGCCTTGATGGCACGGGATGAAGTGTGTGCACGTGTGTGTCAAGACCTTCTCGGCCCAGAAACTCATTTTAAAGATGTTCTTCCAAGATTGGTTTATACAATTTATACATTACCAACTATCAAACAATAATTATATTCTATGTATTGTATTCTATTTATATTTATAATTATAATCTTTTTAAGTAATATAAAGATACCTTATTTTCAATTAGGAAATGAGCCACAGACAATACGTTTACTACAGCATAAAACACTTTTGCCAACATTAAAGTGCTTTCATTTCTGGCTCTGTTTTCCGCTTTCCTTTTACAGTGTCACCCTACACTCTAAAAAACCTTGGGTTATTTTTTCTACCCAAGTCCTGGTTGAGCCTTTTGGATCTTTTCTCTTTTTTTGGGGTTATTTTTCCAGTGTTATTTATCGCGGGCTTTTTGCGACATCCGTCAAATTGGTGCATGTCTTCGGTAAAATACAGGTTTGTGTACGTTTTATTTTTTCAAAAAATGTGTTATTGTTCTGTATATCGTTTAATTTTATGCAAAGCAACAAACAGGGGCGCGATGCGAAAACGAGTGTCGCATCGGTCTTTTTGAGTGATGGAAACGCCTGATGCCTTACATAAAATTTTATGATTTTATTCAAAAAGATACAGTTATAAATACTTAGGACATTAAAAGATATTCTCAGAATTGTACACTGATTATTTATGGACAGGTTATGGAGTCAGTCAAAGCATTTTTCGGCTACAAGTGAATTGTAAGCAGGGCGGTGGTCTGAAGTTATCAGTTCCCTGCCGAACGCGAGCCATCTCCGGCACGAGATCCAGCACCGTTACGGTGGAAAAAGGACAACAGACACTGGTCCATTACACTTCAATTACTTCTAAGTCCTTGGGTTGAAAACAACCCAAATTGAGTTGTTTTTAACCCAGTGTTTTTTTATAGTGTAGTAAAAAAAGTAAAATATAAAAAAAATTTTTTTGTCTAATACTAAGTATTGCTCAAATATATTAAGCAATACTTGTATTTTAAGCAATACTTGTAAGCGATATGTATTTTCTGACATATCGCTTGAGACTTACTTATTTTTTATTACACTAAAAAATGCTGGGTTAAAAAAACCCAAGCTGGGTAAAATATGGACAAACCCAGCAGGTTGGGTTAAAAGGCAACTATTATGCCCTCTTTCACATGATGTAATATAAGTCTCTGGTCTGGTCAAGTTTCAGCTTAAAATACCCCACAAATTTGCCCCTATTTGGTGGTGAGCAAAAACACACCTTTTACTATATTACTATATTGCTGGCTAAAAAAATAAATCCAAAATTGGTTGAAAAAAATGGCTGGGTGAAAACAACCCAATCCCTGGTTTTGTCCATATTTAACCCAGCAGTTTTTAGAGTGTAAACTTTCTTTGGAGTACTACTTGTGCACAATGCATATTTCTTAATATTAAGCCTAAAATGTGTTTTATTGTCAATATTGATAAGGATTGTATGAATATTTAAAGTCTACCTAAAAGTATACTTGCAATAGTTCAACTTTAACACAATCAAATATACTTAACTATATTTTTTTGTGGGATCTTAGCACTACACAATTAAAGAACACAATTAATTATTCCAGTTTAGCAGACTTTAAATATACCAGTTTAGTATACCAAAAGTACAATTGCAGGGTATTTTTATTAAGTACATATTAGTAGTATACTTAGCATGAAATAAACGTATTTCAAATACATTTTAGTATATTTATTTTTCACTATCTCATACTTTTCTATTTAACCGAAATTAGTCTTGAGAAACTCTTTAGATCGTTTTTGTTCCCACTTTACAGCTCATCAGTAAAACACTCAATCAGTGTGTGCAAGGACCCATTTGGTACTAGAAAAGCTCCGCAATGCTTCCCTAAATAAGAGCAGGACTTCCCCTAGCCAGCACCCAAAGACAGGTCAATGCATGGGAGCTAATTTTAGAGTAATGAATCAGCCTGCCCATAGTCTAGCCCCAATGCACTAAAGGGCAACTCTCATTCAACCTCCTATACCCTACAGCATAAATCTGGACAAATCTTTTACCTGAACCACAGCCCTAGAGAAGGGCTTTTCTGTTTATCACTAAGGTAAAGACAGTGCTGGACCAGGGAATGCAAAAATGATTGTTTAGCTATTAAATTCCAGGAGAGAAACTGCTGTGTCATTTTGCACAAGACATGAAACATTACTGAGGTATTGCAGAGTGCACATGTAAGACTGTGAGGTGATGTGTAAAACTATCCCAGATTCATTTTTAGCCACCACAGACATTGCCTGTAGATGGGCGTACAGTAAATAGAAACTTTCACTCTGTCATCTTGCCATATGCCTCATAAGCTTTACTGTAATGTGCACCACCATTAATGTCGTGCCTGATGAAGACCTGACGGTTGAAACGTTGTACGAGCTACAATAATGTTTTTTGGAGCAGTCATATCAGTGTGCGGACATCACGTTTGTTTTTCACCACCATTAATGTCACGTAAATTGTAAATCATTTAAAACTGGTTATTATAAAAACACAAAACCCCCAGATGGCATAGTACAATAGGAAAAAAGGTACTGCTTTTCATTTTGAAAGTCAAAAGGTTGAACATGGCAGGTGGCATGACTGCAACTGCAAATTCCATGTGACGTGTGCTGTATATTCCAAGTGTTCTGGGGGTATACGGTAGAGTTTGGTGAAAAACAAAATGAAATATATGAAGGCTGTATATGTCATTGAGACAGTCTCATTTAAGAAAAGTAACCGTTAGATTGTAAAGCAAGAAAGAAATGAGAAGTTTTTTGATAAATTGTATGTATTTTACGAGTTACCAAATTCGTATGAACTCATACGAATGACCTACCCCTAACCCCGCCCCTAAACCTACCCATCACTGGGGTTTAGACAAATCATATGAATTCGTACGAATTAGCCACCTCATAAAATACATACAAATTAGTCGTGAGATAGCATTTATTTTACACCTCACGAGGAATAAGTCAATTTTATCACGGTTACTTTTCTTAAAGCTGCAGTCCGTAAGTTTTGCCTCTTTGTCGCCATCTCTGTTTGAAACCTGCAATTGCAGTTATTCACGGAATTATGGGGGTTGTGCAACTGCACGGCTCCTCAGCGCGGATGAATCTAATGTTTGCTGTCAGTCACCGCACCGGTGTGGATACTGTACTTCGGAATCACAGATTCTGCATCTGGGAAGTATAAGGAAGATAAGAATTTTCACCAGAAAATGTCATCTGAACAAGTAAGTTACGTCTGCCACTTTTGTTCTGACCAACTGAGAAAAAAAGCATTACAATAAATCTCCCTGCCAATTAAATCTAACGATCACTTAGCTCGGATCACGTCAAACCGTGCAAATTATTATTATTGTTACACTTTGTTCTCAAATTGTTAATGTTAACAACATCAGCATTGCGTGACTATGTGTATTCATGCTGCCTTCACGTGCTATTTGAAATTTGATAATTCCCACTTCTGAAGCCGTGATTACGAGCTTATCGCATTCAAGTTTCAAAATGGGAAGGCGTTCATGTGCAATTTTTTTTTACCTCGTAAATTCGTATTTACGATAATTCCGATAGCACGTGAAGGCAGCATTAGTGTGTATTAGCATTACCTGTAGATTTCAATTTCTGTAGTCACTCCACAGTCTGAAGTCTTTTGCTTTTGACTACGGGTGAATCTCCAGTTGTCACTCATGATTGGACCTTTCAGGATTACAATCCACCATCAAAATGGTAAATTTAAATATTCCAGCTGCTGTGAGAAAAGGCTATAAATGATCCGTCACGTGCAGCATCCTCACATGATATAACCTACTAACTACTAACTTCTTTATGTAAACAGATGTGACGTAATGACGCAAAGACGATTTTATTATAAAACATTACAACAAGCCTAACATTGTGAAGGTAAGGAGATAGTTTTGAACACTGTCTGGTTATGTACTTGCTCAATAATTGATTTTGGATTATTTTTAACCAAAAAAAGTTATGGACTGCAGCTTTAAATAAGACATCCTTGATGACGTATGCAGCCTTCATATGCGACCTCCGGAGGACGCAGCCTCCAAAATGAGACAACTATTTTATCACGTGAAATGAACTTAAATGCCTGGCAGCTTGTTTTTGAATGAATCGGTTAAATCAGCCATCAAAAGCAAACAATTTGTCGCCACCTACTGGCATAACGATGTAACATGTAGAAAAAAAAAAACTCATGCAAACTGTAAGTCTGGAACACAGATAATGTTAGTGATACAAACAGTAAAAAGTCCCAGTTGTATTGGACTGTCTGCAGTATGAAAGTTTTTTATTTATTTAATTTTTAGCATGACTAAAGAAGAATTGCTTTGTCAAGGTCATTTTAGATACAAATTATAGAAAGACTAAAACGTAATTAACATTAAAACAAAAGTACAATAAAAAAGGCAAATGTTTAACCAACTGCTTATTATAGAAAAGATTGAAAAACAAACAAACAATAAGATAAAAGCAAAAAATAAAATAACAACTAATAATCTCTCTTCAAACAACAATTATTTTAAACTGTCTGAGGAAAAAAAAAACATTCATTTATATTTCAAGCATGGAAAGGGTGGAGCTTTCTCTGCATTTCATTTGAAATACTAGACATGTGATTAAGATTGTCATACCTCTGACTTTCCTCACATTATCTGCCTCATCCTCAGAGACTTGGAAACAGCAGCTACGTGTCTGCAAGCAAGGTAAATTAAATCTTCATTATCATTCATGAAACTAAGTGTAAAGTCTGCTTTTTAATGTTTTAATTGGTAAATAATTTTAATAGGTTTAATATTAAGTCAATTCCTCCTGCTGCTATTAAGGCTAAGCATGTGAAGAGTTCACGCATGTGATCACACTGTGATTATACATTACTTTCTAACGACTGCAGCAGGTATCTGTCAGACTTGATTAATATCCTGTTACACTCTGGCTGAAATCATTATGATCACATCATGAATACTGTATCAGTGAGGAGCCATGGCAATCAATGCACTATGAATCAGAATGTTACTGGTCCATCATCGATATTTAATGAAATGCATCCATCATTTTAAAAAAAAGAGAATATAGTTGTTGTGTTAGCACTAATTTTATTAATACTTCTTTCATAATGGAATTCACAAACTTGATTTGAATTACTGATGTTACAGACGCTTACAGAATAATCTATCCTGAATTATTTTGAAGACTTGTTAATAGAGTTTTTAAATGTATCTTTATTTTAAAGTAGCTGTCTAGACTTTGACACGAAAAGGGTCACACCCAATGGATGGATTCTTGATTATAATGACTGGTGCTTCATATGTTCTATGTCCACAAATCCCATATTGGAAACCTGCTATCTATCAAGAGGATGAAGAATGACAAAAGAGTCGCATTTTCCTTAGACTTTGTATAGCCTACTTGGGTCACTTTTCCTGTTATTTTGTTTTAAAAAAAGATAAACCAATTATGGATACGAAGTTGGACCTGTCCAGACTAACAGAAGAGGAGGCCAAACATGTGTGGGACGTCATTCAGAGAGACTTCGATCTCAGGAAGAAGGAAGAGGAGAGGCTGGGGTGAGGACTTTAACATGGTTAAACTTTAGGTTACCACTTACCCAGCTAACAGGGAATGTTCTCAGAACGTTCTGGCAAGGTTCTCTCAAAGTTATGAACAAAATGTCTTCCAGTATCATTAATAGAAAGAGTTATCTGGTCTTTAATAATGTTCTCAAAATGTTAACACGGTATTTATACATCGTTCATGGAATTTTTTTTTCTGAAAGTTTTTAGTTGGACATTTATCTAACATTTTAATGTTACTACTTGTTTCAGAACATTCCGAGAACATTCAAAAGTAACATTCCCATAATGTTTGCAAAATTATAAAATGGAATGTCCCTTAAAGCTTGCATAACAACAACAAAAAAACTTTTTTTAAGCATTAAAAAAAAACTATGTTTTGAACGTTCAGAGAACATTCAGAAATAGCGTTTTCCTAACTAAAAGCAAAACTGTGAGGTCTATCCACAGTGCATAATTTATTCCATATTTCTCTATATATCATACTATAGCACACGTCAGAAAAACCAGGTTATGAGAAAGGGCACCAAGTGTGAAAGGACACTGTTGTAAAGACATCATGATGATCATGGTACAGTCACAAGGCCTGATCACACCATTCCACTGGCTGGGAAAACATGATGCCCCAGAGCTCTATTCTTTTTGTACAAGGAGGTCTCTGTTTGCCTATTGAATTGTTATTTGCTCAAGTTGGAGGATTATGTTCTTTGCTATTTCTTGGCAAGGACAGTCATATAGTGTATGGCTTGAATTCAAGTTAAATTCTTGATCTGGGGCCGAATTCACAAAACATTTTATCTTACCACTAAGAGTTCTCCTAAATAGTAGCAAAAGTTCTTAGCTAAGAGTTTTCTCTTAAAACCTATTCACAAAGCTGCTGAGACAAACTTTTACTAAGGAACAGAAAGAAGTCTAAGAGTAAGGTATCATGTTACAATATTCAAGATATTCAAAAGATTTTAAAATGTAGGCTAAGTGTAACTAATTATTAAACAAGTATATGTTCAGATAATTGTCAGCCTTTTACATGTCTGCATCTCGAGAGATTGTAGAATTCAAGCGACAAATGTTTTATAAACAAAGTTCAAGAGGAGCACGTTCAGATGGTCTATCTAATCAGCTGGAGAGGAGGCATATATACACAGCCGACTCACCTGTTATCTCAACAGTTTTCTGCATTCCTCCGCCACCCCGTCTCCTCACTCTCAGCTGGTTCCTATTCCCAGGATACGGGGGAGTACGGTGAACTCGGAGCCGGACAGCACTTCAATCACGCTTATTTTACTCATTTACTCTATTTGATCATTTGTAATTGTGAACTTGTGAAAACAACTGCCACAGGTAATCGGACATTATTTATTTATTTATTTTTGGCATTTTTGCCTTTTTATTATGATTGGACAGTGAGTTGACAGTAAGCGAAGTGGTAAAGAGAAAGGAGGGACAGGATCAGGAAAGGTCCTCGAGCTGGAACTCGGGTCACACGAGCTGCCCACAAAGTTATCGCTGCTGACGATAGGACATTATTTTGACAATGTTTTGTTCTCCATCATTCAATGCATTTTGCCTGTACATAAATGAATCTTATGTCATCGCAGATTAAAATCTATAAATCAAAATATTTATTGCATTTATAAGGAAAAGGCTCTGTTGTCTCAATGATTGTACAGTGTCTTTGGGCAGATTGCCGGCAACAACCATTTTAGGATTGTTTGTGATTTGGTTTTAATGACTTATGCTGGATACACACCACAAGATAATCGGGCTGATTTTGGGCCGATTTCTTCACTTCCGACAATCCTAGGTAATGTCCCGATTATCTTGATGGTTCTATAGATTATCTTATCAGATTTTCCAGTGGTGTGAGGTGTGTTAAGATTGACTGAATCTGATTCTCAGAGCCGCCCTGATCACAAATCTTAAATATTCAACACTTGATGTGTGAGGAGAACCCCGAGGACAAACGCGTGCACGCTCTGGAGATTATCACATGAAACAATACAAGAGCATAGCAAAGATGGAAGCATAACAAAAGCAGTCATGGTGCAGCACAAAGTTAAATGGATCTGGACAGCAGAGATGGAGGGTCAGCTTGTTGATTTGTGGCAACAGCACGAGTGTTTATGCAACGTGTCCTGTAAAATTTACCAAAATCTTTCAAAACATATCAACGCAATTTCTTTCTGCCTATCGTCCGCCATGTTTATTCTGAAGTCTCGAGAGATTTTGTGAGATTTCTCTTGTTCACAGTCGGGACTCTGGGTGGGTGAAAATCTGTTTGTGTGTGGTGTGCTGTCTTTGTCACATCACGGCACACCACACACTGCAGGAGCAAAACGGTTAAATATAGGATTTTTTGTCCTCATGTTTGTGGTCTCTCACATTTTGAAAATCTTTTAGTGTGTACCCGGCATTAGGAGTTCTCTTAAGTGAAGTGACATGTGGCCAAGTATGGTGACCCATACTCGGAATTTGTGCTCTGCATTTAACCCATCCAAGTGCACACACACAGCAGTGAACACACACACCGTGAACACACACCCGGAGCAGTGGGCAGCCATTGCTGCGGCGCCCGGGGAGCAGTTGGGGGTACGGTGCCTTGCTCAAGGGTCTCACCTCAGTCGTGGTATTGAGGGTGGGGAGAGCGCTGGACATTCACTCCCCTCACCAACAATCCCTGCCGGACCTGAGACTCGAACCCATGACCTTTGGGTTACAAGTCCGACTCTCTATCCATTAGGCCACGACTGCCCCAGACGACTCCTAACAGTTCACAGATTTAGGAGCTAGTTAAAATGCTTTGTGAAATACACATAGAGAAAATGTTTAGGAGTCCTAAATTTAGGACTGATGCCCATTATCCTTTAGAGTTTTCCTAATTTGGCAAGTTAGGAGCTACTTTTAGCCATAAGATGTTTTTTGAATACGGCCCCAGACTGTTTTATGATATCCATTAAGTGTTCTAGTGCTGATTTTATGCATTATCATGATAGTGGAATTCAGTGTAAGCTAACGAACATCATGTGTCCTGCACAAAGATCAGAGGTTGCTTGTCAGAGATTTATATTTAATTATTTTAAATGTTTTAAGTTGAGTGCTAAGCCAAACCTGCCAACAGAAAAGCAGCCTGATTCTCAACCGTCAAAGTCACAAAGCTTATTTCAGCTCTTTAGTCATGTATGTCATTATGCTGAGACATTCTGAAGGCTCTGTCTGCTTGTATTACATCACAGGGAGCTTAAATCCAAGATTGAGAAGGAGGAAACAAAGAGGGAACTCCTGGGGTCTCAGTCAAATCTGAGTGACTCTCACTGCATCCACTGCCTGCAGCCCTTTAAGTTCCTGGTGAACAGCAAACGGCAGTGTATGGACTGCAAACTCTACACCTGCAAGACCTGCAGCCGCTACAACAAGAAGGAGCGTGGCTGGGTGTGCGACCCCTGCCGCATGTCCAGGTTAGAAAGATCAGATGACATTTGGAACATTTTTAGAGCTTCTGCACTTAAAGTAGTACACTTTCTTCTATAAAATAATGTGAATATTTAATCACTAAGATAAAATCTATCCAAAACACTTTTTTTTTTATGCAGGGTCCTAAAAATTGGAACCTTGGGGTGGTACCATGACAATGTACGCTCTCGCTTCAAGCGTTTTGGCAGTGCAAAAGTAATGAGGTCACTGTACAAGAGATTAAATGAAGATGGTGAGTGCCATTAAAAGCCCCCTGATAGCCTTTATTGTGTACACATAAGCTGTCACATCATCATACTGGTTCAGTATCACCAGTCATTTTAAGTGCTTATGCGAGCAAGTGAGTGTTAAGTAAGAGATAATGTACAGTCAGCCAGTCATTATCGCAAAATAAACCCTGGCATGGTGATTGGGTCTCGGAATAGGGGGCTCTTGTATCACCCTGAAGGGGTTTATTTTGCGATAATGACTGGCTGAATGTACATTATCCCACTTAATACACAGCTGCTTACCAAATAAACTAATATGTGAACATCAAATGTTGATTTCAGTTTAATATATTCACTCTAAAAAATGTTGGGTTAAAAACAACCAGAGTTGGGTTGATAATGGACAAACCCAGTGATTGGGTTGTTTTAACCCAGCGGTTGAGTTAAATGTTTGTCAGTGGTTGTGTTAAAATTACTGTATTTCTTGCTTAAAATGAACCCAAAATATGTTGGGAATGAACATTTATTAATATGTTTAATAAATGAACATTGATAAGTTTAATGAATAATAATTAAACAATAAAATTGCTTATTAATGAATGTTCACCTTTTGATTATTATTGTTGCCTCTAGTAATTATGTGTCTGATTTTTATTTTCCAACATATTTTGGGTTCATTTTAAGCCAGTCATATAGTCATTTTTCAATAGTTGAGTTAAATAAAACTGCCCAGCACGTTGAGCAATGATTTAACCCAACCGCTGGGTTAAAACAAACCAATTGCGGGGTTTGTCCATTTTCAACCCAACTTGGATTGTTTTTAACCCAGCATTTTTTAGAATGTAGTATACATTAATTTTAACTGTATAGTCACTTTGGATAAAAGCACCTGCTAAATGAAGAAATGTAAAAAATCTTCAAGCTTCAGCTATAAAATGCTGGGTTGTTTCAACCCAAATTTGTGTCATTAAATGGACAAACCCAACCATTGGCTTAAAATTTTACATTAAGATTTGTCAATTTTTGACTCAAATTTGGGTTGAAACAACCCAGCATTTTTTAGATTGTAATATGAAATAAATAGTTTAGTAAATGACAGCATAATACATAAAATATATATTTTAAGTTGGCCATATTTTAGAAATGTATTTAGAATTTAGATTGATTCATTTAGGTCACTATACACTCTAGACAATGTTGAGTTAAAAACAACCCAAGTTGGGTTGAAAATGGACAAACCCAGCGGTTGGGTTGTTTTGACCCAGTGGTTGGGTTAAATGTTTGCCAATTTGCTGGGCAGTTTTATTTAACTCAAATATTGTTTAAAAATGACTGTATGGCTGGCTTAAAATGAACCCAAAATAGGTTTTTTATTAAACGTATTAATAAATGTTAATTTCCAACATATTTTGGGTTCGTTATAAGCAAGCAATACAGTCATTTTTAAACAACAGTTGGGTAAAATAAAACTACCCAGCAGGTTGGGCAAACATTTAACCCAACCTCTGGGTTAAATCAAACCAATTGCTGGGTTTGTCCATTTTCAACCCAACTTGGGTTATTTTTAACCCAGCATTTTTTAGAGTGTAGACAGTGCACTGTTAATTTTTGCAGAGGGATTTCATATGTGAAAAAGAACAAACATTTCTCTCATTAGCTCAACTAGAATGATCAATGATCAGTGTAGCTTATAATGAATATTTAAAGCTTGTATATACGGCAAGAGACAGCAATAGTTAGACCATGTGTAATCGTTGTTATGTCTATGTGTATTTAGTTACCAAAAGGATTTGTTTATCAGTCCTCTGAACTCAAAGAACTCTGTCCAGCGGCTGAGCTCCAGTGCTGGGGCCACAACTGGGTCACATGCTGTGTCTGGGGCACTCCAGAACCTGTTGATGTTGTTTATAGCCTTGCACGACGGGACATGTTAAACAGAAAAATGAGAAACCTTTTCTGAATGAACAAATGGAGGCATAGAGTATTTATCCCAAGGTTAAAGATGACTGAAGTGACATCTGTCTTTGGTTTACAGCTGTAAAACTCTTTATGTTCTTTGTTTAGTTATGAATTATGACTTTTGTTGTAGTATTATGTGCAACAGCTTCAATGCAGAAGTGATTACTGAAGTGTCTAATTTGTTAAAAATACCTGAAAAATGTGGCAATAATTCCACATATTAGTGCTTGAGTTAAATATTCATGTCAGAATATCAGATTTTCCTTTTGTGTTGTTGCACAAGACCGCCACTTACATTATTGTCCTTTATTTCTCGAGGGCACCGTGAAGATGACACACAGAGCATGCCTGACGTGCGCAGTGAGTACAAAACACATTCATGGTGTTGTGAAGAAAACAAGAAGAAAACATAGTTCTCACAGAGTAGAGCTGAGGGCATTGTTGATGTATCAGTAATGAAACCACGGAATTCCTTTTGATAGTGCAACACTGTAATATATAATATGTTTTATTCTTAGATGTGCATAATGGTCATCATGATGATGAACATATGGATGCTGCTGAAGCTCAACGTTATAAGCAGGTAGATAAAATTATGTTAGGTATTTGAATTTACATTTCAGTATGAAGACCAGAGAGCCTAAAGGCCCGTTCACACCGAGAACAATAAGTATAAAGATAAATATAACTGTTCTTGTTGCATTTGCACGGCTTTAACCAGCAGATGTCCTCAGCATGCTATATGTTTCGAGAGAATAGCTAGTGTAATCGAGCTAATCTAACAGAGAATTTAGCTGACGAAGTCAATATAGTGGAATAAAAACAACGTCTAGTCTTTTTCACTGCAACTTTAAAGGAAGTAAGACAATGTTGTCGAAACTAGCGCTGGATATCGGAGGAAATTTTATTTTAGCTGGACAAAAAAATGAGTTCTGAAAGTGATCCCAACGATATCGTTTCTGTATATCGTTATAGCTATAGCTGTGGTGTGGAGAGTGCTATTCTTTTATATTTAGAATGATTTTTAGAACTATATCTTTATCGTTATTTTTATTTTTATAGTTATCGTTCTAGGTGTGAACGGGCCTTTGTGTGTAAGGGAACCATTATCCTAAGAAAAGCCATTTTTGCCACATGAGAAAAAAAACCCTGCTTTGGTATATCACAGTTATGACATAAAAAGTCATAATTATGAGCTATTAATCATAATTATAAGATACAAATTCAAAATTATGAGACACTATTTCATAATTATGAGATAAATGGTCAAAGTCATGAGATACTAATTCATATTTGTAAGATAAATAGACAAAATTATGAGATAAGAGATACAAATTTGAAATGATGAGATACTAAGTCAATATATGTTAGTGAGAAGAGGATAAAACATTTATATGTCAGCCTGCATGTCAAAATGATGACATTAAAAAGTTTTTATGTCATAATTATGACTGAATATGTCATAATTATGACATAAAAACTTTTCAATGTCATAATTTTGACTTTTTACATCATAATTAAGACTATGATTTATCAAAGCATGATTTCTTTTTCTTTTTTGTGGCGGAAATTGCCTTCCTTACTACACAGACTTGATAGGCATGATGCTTCTGTTGCAGATGATTGCTTTACATTACTGTATATCATAAATCCTTGAGAATATTTTAGAATCATTTTGTAAAAGCACTGTGAATATTTTCAAAGTGTGCTATTACGATAACAAGAGTCTCTTAAACCAGTATTCTGTCACTCATACTATCTTATATGAACTGTTGTGACTTCCTCTCAGATACGAAAGACCAAGCGTCTTCTCTCTGTCCACCCCATGGATCTTGACATGGACGACTACGCCACTCACTCTCGCAGACAGTCTTTGCAGGTATTGATATGGCTCATAATGTTGTTATCAACATCCACATTTTTAAGGGCATTATAAGCACTTTTCTCTCTTCTCCAGTACATCCATGAAGATAGAGGTCAGCGGAACGATCTAGAATACAATTCTGACATGTACCATCACCATCATCATCGCATGAACCGCAGGAAAAGCCTCGACAGGTTTTTGCGCCCAGGTGAAGCAAACACGTTCTGTTTGTACATTTCAGTCTCCATTTCTTTCTTTCTCTTCCTCACCTCTTTCACAAAAAGACAAATTTACACAAACTGCTGCTGGATGGAGTAAAAAACTGATCACATATCAGGGGCTTCATGTAAAACTTGGTGTAGATTTCATTCTAAAAAGATTTGCATATGCACACAGTTTTCAGGTTACACAAAAAGACTATTAATGTTGCCTGCCCTAGTGAAAAAATATTCTAAAATACTTATGCTAAGTATACTACAAATACATTTACATATTTATATGCTAAAAAAAAAATACCCTACAATTGTACTTTTGGTATACTAAACTGGTGTACTTAAAGTCTGCTAAACTGGAACAATAACTTTGTTCTTAATGCACTTTAATTGTGCAGAAGTAGTGCTGAGATCAACTAAAGATAAACTGAAGTATATTTGATTGTGCTAAAGTGGAACTATTGCAAGTATACTTAAATATCTTGCATTTAAAGACTGGTATTACACAAAGATCATACAATCCTTATTAATAGTGATATTAAAACACATTGTAGGCATAATATTAAGAAATGTGCATTGTGCAATAAAGAAATACTCCAAAAAAAGTTTAATTATACTTTTATATCAGTAAGTCTTAAGTGATATGTCAATAAATGTTAATGGATTTAGTATGAAATAAATGTATTTTAAATAGATTTTGGTATAGTTTTTTTTTTTTTTTACTAGTTTGTGTCTATACAATATTACACTGATTTGGAAATACATTTTTTTAATCAGTGACTCAGGTCTAGTTTTAGAGTAAAAAAAAAATATCTAAACGTCCTTTAAACAAGATAAATTTAAGTGAACAGCTTTACTGTATAATATATTAACTTGTTTTCAGAGAATGTATTTTAATATATATTTTATGTATTTTAATTATATGTGGAATGCAGGTGAACTCAAAAACAAGGGAGAGCTGGATCCATGCAGTGAGTTTACAGACAGAATAAACATAATAACAATCCAACACCAAAGAACCAGGAAAGAGAATGAGCACACCAAAACATACTGTCATGTAGGACAAGAAACACTGGGGTGTAAATATTAGAGGAATAATAGGCTAACAAGACACACCTGGGAATGATCATAGAACTAATAATCAAGAAAAACTACAAAGAACTACAAAACATGGAAAAGAACAGGAAGTAGACCAAGAGAACACAGACCAGAATCATGACAATATGTTAAATATTTTTATTTTTTATTAAATATGTTTAAATGTTTTTATATTTTAAATACATTACACATTTTTTAATATACAAACAAACCATAGTGTGTGCAATTTTGCATGTTTTACTGAAGAAATTTCAGTATTCTTTTCTTTTTTTAAATCCAGCATCTGTGGATCACTGACATAACATTTTTAAAATACCATTTGTGTTTATGTTGTGCATAATGTTGTAGTAGGGTTATAGCTTGTGTGATCAAGGTCAAGGTTAAGTGGGTTCAGAGGTTAAGTATTACAGATCATCTTACAATATTGTATTTTAATATCTGTTCAATTAGTGTACATGTTGTATAATAGGATGCACTGCATGGACAGTCACCAGGAGAACTTAGATGCATTTTCAGCATTAAGCAGATTAACTCATTTGTCACCTTCATTTTTGTTGTAGATGATGGCTTGTATTCTGAAAACAGAATGGTACGCGCTCGCTCTCTCTCTAAAATCAACTCCTCTGTGGCTCCGCGCCAGATCTACCTGGACACTTCAGAGGAGGAAGATATGTTCCGTTACCCCGTCTACCAGCTGCCCCCACGACGCCGCAGTCGAGCTTCATCTCAGGAAAACATTCATCAGGGAGCACCACCGGTATGGTTATGAGACTATATTCGCATTTGAAATATAGTTGTACTTAAAAGCACATAATATTTTTTTGATTGGGCTGACACTTAGTGAAGATGCATCATCATCATAGTAAAAGCAAAATGTTTGATTATAGATGACATTGTAAAAAATGCACTATTCACAGTTAGAGGAGGTGTTCAAGGATAGGGAGGTTACTGAGACAACATTAGTTGTTTTCAGCTGGTCATGTGATTTCAACAAGGTGACTCCCATCAGGCTGCTGATATGACTTGGTTCTTCACCTCATATGGATGTACATGATTTTAAACATACAATATCATTCAAAAAATGTGGGGTCACTCAGGTTTTATATTTTTTTTTTAAAGAAATTAATAGTTTATTAAAGACTTTTACATTGTTAGAAACTGTTCTTTTGAACTTTCTATTTATCAAAGGATCTTGAAAAAAAAAAAAGCAACACAAGCGTTTACAACTGTGATATTAATAAGAAATATTATACTTGAGCACATAATCCGCATATTAGAATGATTTCTGAAGGATCATGTGACACTGAAGACTGGAGTAATGATGCTGAAAATTCAGCTTTTGCCATTACAGGAATAAATTACATTTTGTAATATATTAAAATGGAAAACCTGTATTTTGAATTGTCATAATATTTCACAATATTACTGTTTTACTGTATTTTTGAGCATGGGAAACTTCTTTTAAAAAATCTTAAACAGTAGTGTATCTTTTAAAAGTACTGTTTTTATTGAACATTTTAACCAATTATTATTGTATTAGTTTCAGTTACTTAATGTTTGTCTGTTATTGTAGAATAATTGATTTCAGATGTGTCACATAAAACAAGAAACTGTGTTTTCTTCAGACAAAAGTCTGGCTAGAATGACTACCTTGCTCAAATCATCATTTGATCAATCTGCATATTAAAGTCAACATAACTTTTGTTGTTCTTTCACATGTTACTGTGCGGTAGATCAATGAACTGAGCAAGAGAATGTCTGCCATTGAGAGCCTTTTGAATCGACTGGAAGAGAAAATGACTTTGCCTTCTGATCAGGTATGAATAAAGTCTCAGAAGAAATGTAGCTCATTTATTCCAGTACTTCTTATTATCCTAAAGGTTTCATGTAGGTCCATCTCATGATTTTAATAAAAATGACTTATGTTGTATGTTTGTAGCCTGTTCAGCCCACAACAGGGCAGATGGAGGAGGAGAAGCTTAGGAGAAAACTAGATGAGCTGATGAGCGACAAGGCACTTTCCTCTGATGAAGATGAGCCGAAGAGACCTCCTCAGTCCAAAGGGTCCGCTGTGAAGGGAGACCAGGCACCAACGGCCCCTGCGTCCCAAGATCCCTTGAGCTCCTCCAGTGATGAAATGACCACTGAAGCACAAAAGGTGAGTATGCAGACAACACACATATCCACAGAGTCCAAAAATCTGATGCTGTCTTTGTCCAAGGTAAGGTTTTCCTGAGAAGCATCTCTGATTAATTCATTAATACATATATATACAGTACAGTCCAAAAGTTTGGAACCACTAAGATTTTTAATGTTTTTAAAAGAAGTTTCGTCTGCTCACCAAGGCTACATTTATTTAATTAAAAATACAGTAAAAAACAGTAATATTGTGAAATATTATTACAATTTAAAATAA
>RJVU01051519.1:7919205-7993051 GCA_003731715.1 Anabarilius grahami | reverse complement strand
GCCTACCTGAGCATTGTTTCTGACCATGTCCATCCCTTTATGACCACCATGTACCCATCCTCTGATGGCTACTTCCAGCAGGATAATGCACCATGTCACAAAGCTCGAATCATTTCAAATTGGTTTCTTGAACATGACAATGAGTTCACTGTACTAAAATGGCCCCCACAGTCACCAGATCTCAACCCAATAGAGCATCTTTGGGATGTGGTGGCACGGGAGCTTCGTGCCCTGGATGTGCATCCCACAAATCTCCATCAACTGCAAGATGCTATCCTATCAATATGGGCCAACATTTCTAAAGAATGCTTTNCAGACTTTTAGTGGAATACCAGATGGTATTAAAAGTCACACAACTTTTCGCAGGCTTCCCATATTGTCGGTAACATTTTATAGAATGCCAGAACAAATACTTTATCACCCAAAAATGAAAATTCACCCTCATGTTTTTTTCAAACCCATAAGACTTTGGTTAATCTTCGAAAAACATATAGACCATCCGCCTGGCGCGCCGACCATTTTTCCCGTCAATAATCTAGCAAAAGTGGATTCGGACACGCGCAAGTGCACTTGCGCCGTGCGCTTTAGACTATGCGCTTAGATCGTTAAAATAGGGCCCTAATTGTCGATTTTTTTTTTCTCTCAGATCCTTTCCCACAAAAAAAATTATTTTGTGTCTCATTTGATTGGACGGACCAGCCGTCAATCTGAGTGCCACCCCTGACCCTTATGTAGCCTCGCAACTGTTTGATATGATGAAGTTTTGGTTACCTGGACTTTCAACGGAAGGACAGAAACAGCTCAAGTCTTATGGGTTTGGAACGACATGAGGATGAGTAAATGATGACAGCATTTTAATTTTGGGGCAAACTATCCCTTAATAATCTTAATAAGACTGAGTTTAGCACTAGCATTTTTATCAGTATAGCCAAAGAAACATCTGAAAGACGTTCGTAGATCCCCTGAGTTGTTTTCATGACTAATCTAAAGACCACTTACTGACACTTATGCCTCGTTTAGCTATACTCTTAGCAATGCCAATTCCTCTCTACAGTCATTTTTTAGGGTTTTAATGCTGATGAGGCTTCTCTCCTCTCGGTTAATTGCTCTTCCCTCTACATGGCTTTCAGAGATCCACCGCGGCGGCCCTATGCGACATCACAACTGAGATTCTAAGAACAATTAATGCCACTGAAAGCGCTATGAACGAGTTGGCCCACTCAAATCCTAATGACAGACTTCAGTTAGCGGGCACAGATGTTAAGCAGGCTGATGATGCATACAGGGAACTTGAGGAAAATGTAAGCTTATCCCTCATAGCTCCTGTTATGTTTGTTTGAAGGAGAGAGATTAGACACTTGGAATACCAATGGCATGACCAATGGGTTTTATATCACTAACGTTTGTAAGATTTGTTCCGAACTGAATTTTTGCTGTATTTTCTTTCTTTCTTTTTTACCGCAGGTGTACATGACTTCAGGAAAGTCCTTCGATATAACGAAAAAGTTGCAAATGATTGAACAGAATGCCAAGAATCACTACAGAGGCCCGCTAACTGATTCAGAGCTCTCTGATCTAGAGGACCAGGTTGCTTTGGCAGCCTCTAAAGTTCAGAGCACAGAAAGTGAGGTGAGTTATACATTCCAAACATATATTATGTGGCTCGTCTCTATCTATCTGTAGATGTTAATTATGTATTATCTATCAGGTCTCAGACATTGAGAACAAGATAGCTGCTCTAAGTGCTAAAGGATTATCAATTGATAAAGCCAAGAAAAAGGTGAACAAAGAACATTGGTAAAATCAAATTTATAAACTAATTTTCTTGCAGATTTGAAACTAATTAGATGTTTTTGTTAATATTTTATTTCAGGCACTGAGTATACAACAAAAAAGGAAGTTTTCCCAAGACATTCCTTCAAACAGAGTACACTTTTGAGTGTAAACAGGACATCACTTTAACTTCTCTGTTGCATCAGCCCTTATACGTGTGCCTCTTATTTCAGTACATGCATTCAGTCCAGAGGATGTTTTGCAAATCATCAGAAGACAACAATACTCTGAGCCCCAAAGGATTAAACAGTATTTTTCCATTTATGTTCAAATTTTATGTTGTTTCAGAATGCATTTTCACTAGTACAAATTGGATCAATTACTAGGAATAACATTTCTCCTATACACAAATGTAATGTAGATGTCAGTGAGGTTATCATGTATTGCTAATGACATATACCCTATATATGAAAATATATGTGCACATATTACTCCGTAATATAATGACTTATCTAATATTAATCTGATCTTGAATTAGCACTAGTAAACTTTGTGTCTTGTGTAAATGATCAGGCGACTTGACCAAACCCCAGCTTTAACTAAAATCATTATTAGTTAAAATAATGAAATTGACAAAATATGTTTTCCTGCTGAGAAAAATTGCTTTTCCTTGCCTGCTTTGTTCCTCAAAATTGCCTTTACAACTTTGAGATTTTAATAATAAAGGAAGGTATTCCAAATAATCCTTCATTGCATCATTCTTTTTGGAGATAAACTAAACTTGTCACTTTATCATAACTTAACACTTTAAGTTATAAATGTTGATTTATTAAAGTGTAACACTTGTGCCCTTGGAGAATGCATTGTAAAATGGAACATGTTTGTGTTGCTTTCCTGCTTGAAGTGGAAAAAAAAGATATTAAACCATTCCCAACTTTTTTGCTGGTCTCAGTTGGTCTCCCAGCCTGGTCATGCTGGTCTGTTGACTATAGTTTTAAAGGCATTTAGGCTAAACAACAGTTTCTCGACCATCTTAAGTTAAGGCACTTCTAACAACAGCTTTTGCTTAAACGTTAGCAAATTCTTCATTATAGATAATGCAAATCAAGGATGTCTGTTATGCATTAAGAAAGCTATCCATTAGCATTCTCATACAGTCTCTTATTCTAGTGACTATCCTGAGTGGTGAAGTGAAAGGCTGCAAACAAGGAAAAGTTCATTTCATGCTGACAGACTTCATTACAAGCAGGGGATAGATAATTGTTGAATGCCAAGCCAAAGCTTGACCCCATTATTGCAATTGCATCTGCTTGGTGTTCATTGTAGAGGAGTGTGCTTCCCTCTAGTGGATATATAAAGAAGGCTAGGATTTTTCAGATCTTAACTTAAAATATCAAAACTACTCCACATCATCTAGCCACTTGTGCACATCATAAAAGCAGTTTCTCATTCTGAATTTCACTAATGAAGGAAAATGTAAAGCATTAGATCAACCAGTTCTCTAAAATAGCTCAGAGGTGCATCTCATGAAGCTTCATTTAGGAAGCATATAGACAGCACAACTTAGTATAATGGAAGAACAACAAGGAAACAAACAGGCTCAACAGCTGGGAAGAAGAAGAGGTGTAAGGATGTGTGGAGGCAAACAGAGGAAGGGGTAGAAGAGGCCGAGATTGTAGACGTGTTTCTGATGAAATAATGGACACCATTGTAGATCATGTTCTCAATCATGACCTTATATCGAAAGGTACAGCCGGATGTTGGGAGAACAACTGCGTCCTCAATCATTCAAATGTTTGTCGACAGAACAGGTGTGTAACCAGACAATGTTTACTACTGTAAAACTGTGTACTTACTGTAATGCTATATTACATTAGTCCACTTGCATTTTACCTTATAAATATACTTTATAGAGACATAATGTAGACTTTTTGTTTATATCGCAATGACATTGTACTGTCATTTGTTGAAAGACAGGCCGTAAAAGTGTAACTGTGAATCCTATCCAGTCTCTTGCAGTCAATAACAGTAATGTGTAAATTTGTACTGTTGAAATGTATATGCCATAGAGATCAAATGCAGTCTTGTGTATTTTCAATCAAATTTCAATTTCATAAAAATCTTGGCATACTGACAGAGTGCACTGTTATATTGATGACACTGATATGTTCATTGACATAAATACTTAGTTTTAAAAGATGAATTAAGGATTTTGTGAACGTTACAGGCTTTTGCAGGTAATCCGTTGTGTGCTGCTGTTTGTACCAATTGTTTCGAGAAATGCATTTACTGGTATGCAAATCTTAAGGATGATTCAAGAAATGTGCCAAAGCGACTGAGAAAAACTGTAATCCCAAATTGCAAAGAGCCGTGCGATTGTATTTGGGAATATTGTGCTTTTCCTGTGATTGAATGGACCGGACTCATATATAGTGAGAGTTGGAGATTCCTTTATTTAGTTAATAAAGTTAAAACAGAAAATAAGACAATTATATTTTTGAAATAATAATAAAAAAAAAATATCACACATACACTCAGATATGTAAACAGTGTATAACAACATTTTCTCCCATAGGTGGCTTTGAAAATCACATATGTGACCCTGGACCACAAAACCAGTCATAAGTAACACGGGTATATTTGTAGCAATAGCCAACAATACATTGTATGGGTCAAAAAACAGCCATATCACCCTGTAGCCCAAGACTGGTTGCCAACTGAAGCTAAGCAGGGCTGAGCCTGGTTAGTACCTGGATGGGAGACCTCCTGGGAAAACTGCTGGAAGAGGTGTTAGTGAGGCCAGCAGGGGGTGCTCACCCTGTGGTCTGTGTGGGTCCTAACGCCCCAGTATAGTGATGGGGACACTATACTGTNATTTACTACACCGTCCTTCGAATGAGATGTTAAACCGAGGTCCTGACTCTCTGTGGTCGATAAAAATCCCAGGATGACCTTCGAAAAGAGTAGGGGTGTAACCCCGACATCCTGGCCAGATTTGCCCATTAGCCTCTGTCCATCATGGCCTCCTAATCATCCCCATACACTGATTGGCTTCATCTTCTCTCCACCAATCAGCTGGTGTGTGGTGGGCGTTCTGGCGCAATATGGCTGCCGTCGCATCATCCAGGTGGATGCTGCACATTGGTGGTGGTTGAGGAGATTCTCCCTACTATATGTAAAGCGCTTTGAGTACCCAGAAAAGCGCTATATAAATGTAACAAATTATTATTATTATTATTAAAATTATAAATTTTTCTTTTATGCCAAAAATCATTAGGATATTAAGTAAAGATCATGTTCCATGAAAATATTTTGTAAATTTCCTACCAAATATATATTTATATATATATACAGTACAGTCCAAAAGTTTGGAACCACTAAGATTTTTAATGTTTTTAAAAGAAGTTTCGTCTGCTCACCAAGGCTACATTTATTTAATTAAAAATACAGTAAAAACAGTAATATTGTGAAATATTATTACAATTTAAAATAACTGTTTTCTATTTGAATATATTTCACAAAGTAATTTATTCCTGTGATGGAAAAGCTGAATTTTCAGCATCATTACTCCAGTCTTCAGTGTCACATGATCCTTCAGAAATCATTCTAATATGCTGATCTGCTGCTCAAGAAACATTTAATGTGTACAATTGTACAAAATATTTGTGTACAATATTTTTTTTCAGGATTATTTGATGAATAGAAAGTTCAAAAGAACAGTGTTTATCTGAAATCTAATCTTTTGTAACATTATAAATGTCTTTACTGCCACTTTTGATTGATTTAATGCATCCTTGCTGAATAAAAGTATTCATTTCTTTAATTTCTTTTCAAAAAAATAAAAATAAAAATTCTTACTGACCCCAAACTTTTGAACGGTAGTGTATAATGCTACAGAAGCTTTGTATTTCAGATAAATGCTGTTCTTTTGAACTTTCTATTCATCAAGGAATCCTGAAAAAAAAAGTACACAACTGTTTTCAACATTGAAAATAATCATAAATGTTTATTGAGCAGCAAATCAGCATATTAGAATGATTTCTGAAGGATCATGTGACACTGAAGACTGGAGTAATGATGCTGAAAATTCAGCTTTGATCACAGGAATAAATTACTTTGTCAAATATATTCAAATAGAAAATATTTTAAATTGTAATAATATTTCACAATATTACTGTTTTTACTGTATTTTTAATTAAATAAATGTAGCCTTGGTGAGCAGACGAAACTTCTTTTAAAAACATTAAAAATCTTAGTGGTTCCAAACTTTTGGACTGTACTGTATATATATAAATGTATTTTTGTGAGTGGATATGCATTGCTAAGGACTTCATTTGGACAACTTTAAAGACGATTTTCTCAATATTTTGAGAATATTCCAGATTTTCAAATAGTCGTATCTCCGCCAAATATTGTCCTATCCTAACAAACCATACATCAATGGAAAGTTTATTTATTTAGCTTTTTTAGATGATGTATTAATCTCAATTTCAAAAAATTGACCCTTATGACTGGTTTTGTGGTCCAGGGTCACATATGACATTGTAGTTGTCTAAGAAAGCCTCTTCTCTTCTAATCTAAGAGTAGGCAGGCAGATAGATAGATAGATAGATAGATAGATAGATAGATAGATAGATAGATAGATAGATAGATAGATAGATAGATAGATAGATAGATAGATAGATAGAAATGGCGCGTGAATCATATTCAACAATAATATTCAGAAAACTTGTCCTAAATGAAAGAAGACGAAAATAAAAGCAAAGGTAGGCCCCGCCCACACGCCCCGCCCACTTTTCGCGCAGCGTCCGTCCAGCCCTCAGCCCGTGTGCCATTGGGCTGCTTTATATTCTCATCCTAGGGCCGCTCATCATCCGGTTCGCTGTGCCCTAGAAACAAATGCAGCTCTGGACCGACAACTTTATTCTTCATTCGTTTGGTTTGACGTTAGAATGGAAGGAATATAAAGGGATGAGCGTTTATATTCACAGGAGTGTATTTGGTGTATCGTGTTCATCAGCAGACTGTCATCTTCCGTGATGTTTTGACATATCGATGTGTCGTTTGAATGTGCAACAGGCTCCCGCCATATATTCATGCGCTTTATGGAGACGATGGGTCATCAAAGGGAGGATGTGTTCTAGGGCTCTGCGTTTTTTTGCTTGTGGTTACAATATAACCATTTATTAATGCTGGTCACTCCCGACCATGACTCTTTGAATAGTGATCTTTGATCTGTACACAGCTGAACAGCACTTCAGTTTGGCGAGGTCATTTTTTGTGCCAGAGTATAAGGGAATTTAAAATGGCAACTCAAGTTACGGGGAGGAAAAGAATTCCCAACCGGGAGAAACTATCGGCGGAGGATGATGCGCTCAGTCAAATAGCTCGAGAGGTAAGACAGATGATCAGCATTTCACGTGCTACTGTCCGCAGCTCGATCATGCTGCGCAAAATGTCGTCTGGAGTTCTTCAAATGTAGGGGATCTCCAATAATGAAAGGGTTTTTGTCGGCTGTGCGGTCCTCACTCCCCGTTTTCCGCATGCAGTAAGGAAAAATGCGCACGGATACGATGACGCTTGTCCTATAATAATGTGAATGGGAAACATTGCACCCCTCCCCTCCCAATTATTAGGCTCTTGTGAATGACAAAAACACATTATTCGTCGCAGTCTGAATCGAGGTATTGTTGCTAGCATGACCTACATGATTGCAAGACTTCAGTTAATAGGTTAATTACAGTGGTAAAAAATCGAGTCACCCTATAGAAATAGCGTTATAGTGCAGTTGAGCAGCAGCATCTTCATGTTTGGATACCTGCACAGCCGCGTGACGTCATGAGGCGAAAATGCTGAGACTGCTGACGTCACAAACTGCTCTGATGCGGCACATCACACCCAGTAAATGGCCCAAATAGCCTTTAGGGGTGCATTTTAAAATACACAGAGCTCACATCGTGCTGATCACTTAAACACTCTGCCATGTGTGATCCTGCAGTCGGTGGCTGTTCAGCTCTTAATGAAAAGCAGACACAAGCAGCTACTAGGTTTCTTTCTTTTCTGAAAGGAAAATGTGGGTCATAAATGCAGTAATGCTTGCTGCTTTTTACCTATACTCATCTGTTATGATCTATTATAAACAGTTAATGGATGCTGTTATAATCAAGTCATCTTATTACTAATGTTTCAAAGTCAAGAGATTTGTTTTTAGTGCCACAAAAATATTCAGGTTTTCACCTAAATACTTCTGTGACCTTTTGGATCAACTGACCACATCTGGAAAGCATTTCCTCACTGAAGAATCCCCATCACACTTCTTTCTTCTAATTGACCTTGACCTTATCTTGATGCTTAACTGGTGCCCTTAAAAAGATAGTTCACCCAAAAATGAAAATTATCCCATGATTTACTCACTCTCAAGCCATCCTAGGTGTATATCTTCTTTCAGACGAACACAATCAGAGATATATAAAAAAATATCCTGGCTCTCCAAAGATTTAGAATGGTAGTGGATACATCCAATAAATGCATCCATCCATCATAAAAAGTAATCCATATGGCTCCAGGGGGTTAATAAAGGCCCTTTGAGGTAAAACGATGGGTTTTTGTAAGAACAATATCCATATTTAAAACTTTAGCTTTCGGCAGACGGTCGTACGCAGCGATTTGCGGCGGTAGAGTGATCTCTGACCCGACGCGTGACGCAATGACGAACGCGGAAGCGCAGAGGATAGAGCCAAACAAGACACCGGTCATGAATTAGAAGTCTAAAATGAGAAATTTTTAAAGGGAAATGTCAGAGAATTTCGATATAAGAGAAGGGGAGCTTCAGCCATATTTGTTTCAATCGTGAGAGACGTCTAAGCTTACGATACTACTACATCTGCGTCACGGGTTTCTCTTGTGGCGCAAGTCGATTTGCGCAGTATGCATATGGTTGTCTGGCTGAAGCTATTTTAGATTATAAAATCGCTTAGCTTCAGAAGGCATATATTAACCCCCTGGAGCCAGATGGATTATATATATGATGGATGGATGCATTTATTTTTGGCTTCAAAACAGGTCCCCCTGTTCACTACTGTTATAAATCTTTGGAGAGCAATGATATTTTTTTTTAAACATATCTCCAATTGTGTTTGTCTGAAAGAAGATAGTCATAAACACCTAGGATGGCTTGAGGGTGAGTAAATGGGAGCATGGGGTAATTTTCATTTTTGGGTGTACTGTTCCTTTAATAGGCAAAATCTTTGGATGTATCAGGGACATTTAGTCCATAAAATTAGCTCCAGCTAAGGAATGGAAAAAGTAATGATGCTTTGCATCATTTGCCCTCTGGTCCTTGTGTTCTTGTAAAACTCTGTATCCACCCTCTATTAAACTTACAGGATGAATCAATCCCTGAATCCTCAAATATTTTTCCTTTCTTTTTGTTCTTCTTTCTCACTGAAACTGCACAATCAGCCATTGCCCAAGCCAGGGAGAATTGAGTCAAATTGTTAAATCAATTAAAAATGTTGTCATTATTTTCACATCTTCATGCGATTCCAAAACAAAATTGACTTTCCTTCTTCTGTTTAACACAAAAAGTGAATTTTTTAACTGGCCGCTGTTTTCAATATCCACAAAAATGTACCATAAAAGTATCATTAATGCTGTCTTTGCAATTTGTGAACTATTTTCCATGAACAGGCTGAAATTTGTCACACTGACATCTAACACTGACATCCGCCCTGCCTGTCCAATTCATGCACAATTGAATTGATTATGCACTTGGATTTGTGCTTTCTGGAACTAAAATGATTGAATAATTATGCACTTAGTCTGATCTTTTCAGTGATTCATTTGATCCAGTTCACAAAAATATCCGTATAATTTGTTCACTAGTCCACAGTCAGTGTAATTGAGGGAAAAACTGTGTTATTTAAAATTGTTTCTTTTGTCTTCAATGTAAGAAAGAAGGTTTTACAGGTTTGGAAATAATGTTCGGGTGAACTTTGTATTTGACAGGAAATGCACAGTCACATAGCAACATAATAGTCTGCATTTACGCTGCAGGTCTTGATGCCCAATTCTGATTTGTTGATAATATCAGATTTTCTTTTGACAACTACCTTACATCTTATATTAAAAGTGACCCATATTCGAAATCTGCATTTACACTATACACTTGGTGAAACAACTCAAGGTAGACGTACTGACCTGGAAAAGCTTAGGCCGAGAGGGAAAGTAAAATGGAGAGATTTGCAATGGACGCAGATGAACTGATAATACAAGTTTTGCTTTCCAAACCATCTTTAAAGGTCAGCAACACATTGGTCTCTAAAGGCAGAGAAAAAAGAGGAGAGCCCTTGTTGCCTGGACATTGAAAAGAGTCATGTGATCTCGGTTGGTGTCCACCTGAGACGTCATTTGCCACCACCGCTTTTTCAATGACGTACGACTCAGGAATATCCGATCTGTCTGCTTACATGGCAGATGCAAATGTACATATCTGATTGATTTATTTCCACATATGAATGAGGCCTGAAAGCAATCTGAGAATATCGGAATCCATGTGCTTTTTTCCTGCTTACACATTCGTGGGTCATATCCGATCTGAGCCACATGGGAAGAAAAAATCGAAAATGGGTAATTTAAACCATATAATGTAAATGCGATGTTAGACAGTTTTGTTTAGGCATGAGTTAGGCGTGCAGTCTGATATAGAGTCATTAAGACACTGGGCCAATCTGACAGCTATGTAGCACTTTCAAGGTTCATCTGTAATAAGCATAATCAACATCTCTGCCAAATGAGCTGTTTTTATATTGCAGGCAATAGGGAACAGCAAGACTCTGTACAAGCTTGATCACGTTTGTTCGCAGAAGTGGTGGGATTGGGTGTAGACTTTGTTTCAGTGTGATCAGAATGGTGGAGAACCCAGCTTCTTCCCGGGTTAGTGACAACACTAACCCTAAAATTTACATAAATCCCGCCCCCGTGAACACCAACAAAGGGGGTGTGGCCATGTTGGGCTGCTTTAGAGAAGAAGAAGAGTTGTTGTAGTAGAGTGTTGTTGACATGCCGTCATTTTACGCCGGACTGCTTCACAAACGAGGGTCAATTCAACACTGGATTTGAACAAAAGATTAACATGACGGCACATGCTAGTCGATGAGTTGAATCAACTCCACAGCAACTGCATAAATTTATCCACTAACCATTCAGAAGCGTCCAGTTTCATTCTAAAAGTTGTAACTTCTTCCTGAGTCTCTCCATCAGTGTCGACTCCGGTTTGAACAATGTAAGGCTGAACACCGTTACTGACAATCCTCATTTTGGCTGCGTGAGATTCTCCAGCTTTGTTATTGTTGAGCAACCGAATCGTGAGCTGTTACAGCTCCGCCCTCTTCTGGAAAGAGGGCCGGGAGCAGCAGCTCATTTGCATTTAAAGGGACACACACAAAAACGGTGTGTATATCTGTGGGGTATTTTGAGCTGAAACTTCACAGACACATTCTGGGGACACCAGAGACGTATATTACATCTTGTAAAAGGGGCATTATAGGTCCCCTTTAATTCAATGTTTTTATTTAGCCTAAACAATATATTGTCTGGATATATTTTTGGCTTCTTCTGTCTCTGAGCTTAAACTGCTCACTCTCTGTTTTACTGTACAGTGATGGTTTGATCTGCTCATCACATTACAGCCAGCGTTAATGGTACCCCGTTGGGGTACGGCCTCGTTCAGACTGTAAGTTCAAATGTGATTTTTGTGCATATCTGATTGGAATCTGATCATATTTAACAAGTGTGAATGTCAAAAAAAGTAATATGAAATGCATTTACAAATCATATCAGATCTGAACAGTTGTGGTTTGAAATCCTATTCAAATTGCATTTCAGCCTGACCGCTCTAATCAGATTTCTTGTGGTTTATGTTTGTCACTTTCTCAGTGAAGTCAGACGTTGTTATAGGAAACATGCTGAAAGTCGCTGCAGAAACAAGGCTGTGTTGTTGCAAAGTGACGGTTAAACAGAAATAATGGAGACATTTTTTTGAGACCGGCGGAGATGACAGCTTGGAATAAAGCCACGCAAACCAGCCTCCTATGTTTCTGCCACTGCCTCAGAAGGCCTAGTAGTTCCGCGCAGTGGTTGCGTACTGTCATGTTGTAAATAAGACAATATCTGTATTGCAAACTCCTCTACGTTGCTGTTGTTGTTTTTGGGGTATGCCTACCAAAGCAATGTCATTGAAACAAACAAAAACAGAAACAAAACTTTTTTTCTGAAAAATTTGCTGTACAATTACCTCAATGTCAATAAAGTTTTATTGACATTCCCCTAGAGACATTAAATTATTATACATTTTTTAAATTATAAGCCCCAATAAATGAATCCTGATGTTTCTTTTTGGTACTCATGTAGATCCAGCAGAATGGAGAGAAATGCATGTGGTCGTTGAGAATCAAGTGGATGTTATTTGAACTCGATGACCGACCTCTTTCCAAGTGAAATATCTTTACTGTGTCTTAGTTGCACAGAAGCAGAAATCACATCTCATGATCCAAATTTAACATCTACCTCAGTCACAGCATGTGGACTCCATTGGAACTTTGGACTCCATTCACATTCGACTCTTTTTCCACTCACTTCCCTTGTATTTTCTGACTCCTGAGGCAGGAAGCAGAAAGCCTTTAAGGCTGTACGTCTTAGGCTTTGTTCCAAATGGCGCTCTTGATATGTACTTATGGTCTCGCAGACCTGCCATGGCTCGTGTGCCTGTGAGACCGTAGAACATCCCATTGGATATTTTAGGGATCGCACGACCGCCCACTTTGCAGAGGCACTGATGCAGGCTCCAGAGAAACTTTACTGGACAGTTTATGTGAAATAACGTCATCGAAGTGTGGATTTTGAGGTAGACCTCATAGCTTTAGGATGGTGATTAATGCAAAAAGGTTGGGTTTTCAATTGTCTACACTGCAAGTAAATCACACACATTAACAACTAAATTTCACTCTAGGTGACTAAATAATGTCTAACTTTAGACACTGGCTAATAAATTGTTAGACTTCACTTGCCAGTTAGAGGCTAAGAAGAAGTTTAGCATGGATATGTTTTCACTTGCATACACTTGAACACTCTGACTGAGCGTTTGAGAGTTTCTCTCTCAGTGGCTTTACGGCACAGGGAGTGCACTATTCCTAGTGTATGAGAGCACTATTCCTATTCACAACGTATCTGACACACCATAAACTCTTGGCTTGGCTGTGAGCGTTCTGTGTTTCTCTCTCACACACACAAAGAGAGTCTTACATACCACATACTAATGCACTACTTCATAATATTCTTCTTAATTCGTTCAGAATTATTCAGTCTTTAAGACTAAGCAAAAGCCACTGCCAGCTGGTTCCTTCGGTAGTGGGCGGGAATAATGCGCAAGCAGCAATCTCATTGGCTAGCGCTCATCACGTTTTATGTTCAGCAAAACAATTTGAGTGAATGCAGACAACATTATTCATAAGCCCAACAGTCTATCAGACCTTTTATATAGTGGTATAATTAGTAGACATACACTCTAAAAAATGTTGGGTTAAAAACATCCCAAATTGGGTTGAAAATGGACAAACAGTTGGGTTAAATGTTTGCCCAACCTGCTGGGTAATTTTATATAACACAACTATTGTTTAAAAATGACTATAGCTGGCTTAAAATGAACCCAAAATATGTTGGAAATTAAAAATCAGACACATAATTATTAGAGGCAACAGTAATAATAAAAAGATGAACATTTATTAAATGTTTAGTGTTTAATTATTATTCATTAAACATATTAATAAATGTTAATTTCCAACATACTTTGGGTTCATTTTAAGCAAGCAATACAATAGTTAAGTTAAAATAAATCTACCCAGCAAGTTGGGTAAACATTTAACCCAACTGCTGGGTTTGTCCATTTTCAACCCAACTTGGGTTGTTTTTAACCCAACATTTTTAGTGTATATAAATGCTTGATTGACTGATGTTTTGTTAAATTTTCTGTTGTTATGCTTTCACATTCTTTCACATGTGAATGTATCTTTGTAAAAAGCTGTGCCATTTTGTGAAGAGAAGCACATTCCACATCATTCATATATAAATTATTCATTCCAATACATGCATGCATGCATAAATACAGTCTGGCAAGTAAACCTAAAAAGAAAATGACCAGCCAATGGAGATTCTATTGTCAAGGTGTGCATAGATGGTTGGTTTGTGGAGGAAAAGGTGTGTTTTTTGGCTCATGAGGGGAAGAGAATTTAGCTGACCTAGTGATAGAAGAGTATTTAGCCCCTGCCTCACTGCAGCAACAGATTGGCCAGTCACCACCCACTGACCTGCATCCTTTAAGCCTCTCCACAACATCCTGTGTTAATCGCTACTCTAGGAGCTCCACATCATTTTGGCCGCTTTCATTGAAACTCCTCAGACAACGAAAATGTATTCCCTTTCAGGGCTACTGATGACAGTTTCCAGTGTAAAGTGCCAGGAATGCAGAGGCAGTTATTCTGTTAGTCATGCAGGGTCATATATCAGCCTATTTTGCTCTCTGTGGTGCAGTGGAAGGTGATGTTGTAGGCCTTCGCGAGTGTGCGCGTTAGGGGGGTTGCAGTAAGCCTGCGATTAAGTTGCTGGGTAGACTGAGGTGAGGAGCAGACAGGAAGTGATGCGTTATGGGCCTGCATTGCGCTCTAAGAGCAGATTAGTCTGGAGTTACTCTCCATGACCGTCTAATCTCCTGCACTGTCACCTAGAAAACAAAAACAACTTCCCTATAATTCTGTATTACATTTGCTCAGAATCAGTTTACAACTGGGTCAATGACTGATTTTTTTTATCTTTTATCTTATTAAAGGGGACCTATAATACCCCTTTTACAAGATAAGTGAAGTGAAGTGACATGTGGCCAAGTATGGTGACCCATACTCGGAATTTGTGCTCTGCATTTAACCCATCCAAGTGCACACACACAGCAGTGAACACACACAGCAGTGAACACACACCCGGAGCAGTGGGCAGCCGTTGCTGCGGCGCCCGGGGAAAAGATGTAATATAAGTCTCTGGTGTCCCCAGAATGTGTCTGTGAAGTTTCAGCTCAAAATACCCCACTGATCATTTATTATAGCTTGTCAAATTTGCCTCTATTTGGGTGTGAGCAAAAACACGCCGTTTTTGTGTGTGTAGCTTTAAATGCAAATGAGCTTCGGTTGCTCAACAACAACAAAGCTGGAGAATCTCACGCAGCCAAAATGAGGATTGTCAGTAACGGTGTTCAGCCTTACATTGTTCAAACCGGAGTCGACACTGATGGAGAGACTCAGGAAGAAGTTCCAACTTTTAGAATGAAACTGGACGTTTCTGAACGGTTAGTGGATAAATTTATGTAGTTGCTGTGGAGTTGATTCAACTCATCGACTAGCATGTGCCGTCATGTTAATCTTTTGTGCAAATCCAGTGTTGAATTGACCCTCGTTTGTGAAGCAGTCCGGCGTAAAACGTATGGTTAGAACACGTGATATTTTTAGAGTCAATAAATGTAACATTTTATTGAAATTTTTTTTGAAAAAAAGAAAAAACACCACACGCAAAGACCACAAACAAAAATATATTTTTTTAATCTGCCTTGATTATTTTAGTGATTCGCGTGTGCTTTCCTATAAATTTCAATCTGTATTGGTGAGTCAAACACACACACAAACGCACACAGTGAATTGTGAGTCAGCATACTTGATATTCAAATTAACCCCTCCGCAAGACTGCGGAGGAGGAGGAACGCTCTTGTTGTTTGTTCCATCAGTCCCTATGCAAAGTTCATTTTGCAGCCTTGCTCTGAGCCACATATGTTAAATATCACTGTGAGGTACAGGCTTGTTTGCTTTGGAGGCTAATACTCTGTGTGTTAATGGTCTCCAAAGACACCCAGAGTGAATGTGCTGGGCCTGAAACGGCCTACTTCTTTTCTGCCATGTTGACTGCATATAAAACTGACTAAATGTTTCCATGCTAGAAGTTCTCTACAATAGATCAAGAATATATTAAGGCTATGTGATTTTGTTGTTGGATTGTCTAATTGGAAGGGTGTCTGTTCTGAGCTGGTCTGCCCAGCAGCAGATTGTGAGGTAAAGTTAATTCACATGGGGCTGCCAAAGCATGAGTTTCATCTCAGATATTTAGGAGTTCCACTGCAGCAATTTGAATCAATTTGACCTCTCACCCTTCTTGGATCTCAGTGAATGGCTGGAATAGATTTGCACATGCAAATATATGCACAAACAAGTACACAATCCCAAGCACATTTTATGCTAAGTACAGGCTCTACTTGTAAATGCAACTAGTTGCATTAATCTATGTTGATTAAACTCTTCTGAATACGGTGTTTGGATTATGATAGACATTTTGCTTCACACAGCAAAATATGATTAAGCAGCAATGTGTGAGTTGTAGAATCTGGGCTCCAGACTGCACAAATCATTTATGAACAAATGAATGTTTAGTTACAGAATCGCTGGATAAATGTAATGTTCACACACTACTGATCCTGATTGTACTTGCGCAAGATAAATATTGATGCTTTGTAAGATTTTTTTCTCAAATTGGCAGAAATTAAGTGTTGTGTTAGAGTTTTCATTTTGACTCATGGTTTAGTGAGGGAGTCTGTAATGGCTCTGAATGGTTCAACTGAATGAGTTTGGCTCTGTTTTTGGTTGATGGGATCACAAGTGAACGAGGGAGACACATACTCGTTTCCACCTGGTATTTTAATCTTTGGCCACTTTCAACCACTTCTGTCCCCTGTTTTTGAGGGGAGGGTTTATGGGTGGGTAAATGTATGGGTTTTTTTCAGATGTTTTGATCTAATGGACAAAATAAGCTTGTGCAATTTACAAATGAACGTGACCGGATAATTAGGAAAGGTGAGAGAACAGTGTGCTTGCTACGTTTTTCAAACCAAACTTGGGACTTCAGCTGACAGAGTTTGAATTCCGTCTGGCTAGAGCGCTTTCCATATGTTTAGGTCAGTAGGTGGTGAGTAGTCTTTTGTGGCTGTTCGAAGGAATGCGTTGCCAACTACCTCTGGAAGTGGTTGAAAGTGGACAAGCTCAAACTTTTTACTCTCCATTTGCACCTGTACTTAGCGTCATCCACTTGTGATCCAACTGACCAAAATACATCTTATTCTACTTACGGAACGAACGTGGCACCAGTTTCATTTTTAATAGGGAATAGGGAAGGCGTAGGACATACAGCGTACGCTTTTTGAAGAATACGGAAAGCAGAAGCACGTACAAGGCGATCATTTGTGTTTACACTAACTGCAAATAGCGTCCCTTGTTGGCAAACGCTATTTACATTAGCTCCACCCACCAATGTCTGGTTGGACCACTCAAGTCTTAAAAAAGACGCAGAGAATTTAATGTCTACAGTGGCGCAGCAGTAGCTAGTAAGGTTTGCAGACCTGGCTTTTAACATGATCGACGTGGGTTTGAATCCGCCTTTTGCCGAGCTTGCATTTATTTTCAATAAAAATGAAAATAATGTTCTAAAAGTGGAAATAAACTGTGAACGAAATGATATTAAAAGTGTTTAGGGTTAGGGGAAGGTGTAGGGAGGGTTTTTATTCTCCCAATAAGGCAGCATCTATTTAATAATTTTATTAAATATAATAATTTACACTCTATGATATTATTGCATCCTGTTAATGTACAAAAACACTGGGGTGCCAATAGTATCTGTCAATATAAAGTATAGATAGCATCTAATTACTATTTACTCTTATTGCAAAGAGCTGATACTTTTACATGGTGTAAATAGAATCTATCGCTATTTTCACTCAGTTTAAATAGCCGTTGCCATATTTTAAATATCTTGGCCTATTTTTGTCACGTTTCTCAAGATCATTTATTCTGCCAAGAAATACAACATATTATTTATCTTTTTTCAGATTTTTTAAAAAAATTGTTTAAAAGTTTTGGGTTGGTCTGATTTTTTCGTGTTTACCAAGGCTGCATTAATTTAATTAAAATACAGTAAAAAGTAATGTTGTCAAATATTATTACAATTTAAAATAACAGCTTTATTTAGTTAATTTTATTAAGTCTGATGGCAAAGCTGAATTTTAAGCATCCATTCAGCAGTCTTCAGTGTCACATGATCTTTCAGAAAACATTTTAATATGCTAATTTGGAAACATTTCCTATTATTATCAATGTCGAAAACAGTTGTGCTGCTTTCACACGAGGTTTGAAGAAGATGAAGATGGACGACAGGATTATAAAATATGAACAAGGTTTATTAAACAAAAGGTTAGAGAGCATAAACACAAATAACAACCGACGACTGAAGAGTGAACAAGGAGGAACTTAAATACACAGTGGTGACGAACTAAATGATGATCAGCTGTAATGATGAGTTAGTGTCCATGGAAACAGATGAGTGGCGGGAAACAAAGACAAAGAAACACTGAAGAAAGCAAACTGAACATAACTGTGACAGCTGCTTAATATTTTTGTGCAAATCTTTATACAATTTATTTTAAAGATTATTTGATGAACAGAAAGTTCTTTACTGTCACTTTCAAACAATTGAATGCATCCTTTCTTAATGAAAGTATTCATTTCCTTTTAAAAGGACAGAATCTTACTGACCCCAAACTTTTGAATGGTAGTGTACGCAGCACTGAACTGTCCCTTTGCTCTTATGTGAGTTCGCAGAGTTGATCTCTTTCCTGGCTCTGAAAGAATCTAGTTCCTTATGGTTCCATAGGGAGGCCTGTGGGTCCTGACACAGCTGAGGAGGAAAGGAACATCTGTCAGATTCTGCCACGCTCATGCTTGATCTAGGACAGGCACTGTGTCTTCCCCTCACAGAACCTCAAATCCCTCTAATAGCAGTGACTTGTAGTGTGTTTTTACAGAGCGGTGTTTAACGAAACCAGAAACTGAACATTAAAGCTCAAAATATAGCTCCCCCAGTAAGGGAATCCATCCAACGAAGAAAATACAGCAGATTGCAGTGACTGTATTTCTTTCTTCTCTTTGGTAGAGCGTCTGCAAGAAGATTTAGTGCTTTAGAAATGATTCATGTATGACAGCTGAGACAATCAGTGAAGCTGGAGCCTTTCATAATTAAAGAAGCTTAATATTGCATTAGCAGTAATAATGTTATTTCACTACAATTTAGTTCTGAAATAACGCATGAAACCAACAAAAAGCCCTGGTCTGAAGTGGAGAATGCACACAAGACTGATAACGCACCAGTTTATCGCATACACATGTGTCTCATGCTGAGTCACTGATCAAAGGGTTTTGACCTGTGGAGCTACTGGCATGTGCATGTGTTTAGACTGTGACTGTTCTTTGTTGGTGCAGTATTTCAGTAGGAATTATGGCATGGAAACTTTTGGAATTACATTTTTGTAACAACACTCTTGTTTCCATTAGAATCTTTAGCCTAATATTGTTGCTTAACTTACACTTGTTAACTAGCTGAGTTGTTCATTTTCTTTTACAAAATATACCCATTGTGTCCACCTGGATTATTAACATGACTACACTATGGTAAAACTGAGAATGCACAAATAAATAAAATGACAGAAAGATTCTGAAAGGTCACATATTATTGCATGGCTCCCTGGAACTTGATTTTGTTTGGGAACAATCCTGCACTCTGATATTATTCACCATCATCCATGGCAACACTGTATATCAGACCCCTCATCTAGGTAAAGGCCTTTTCACACCAGCAAAAATGTTTGGCACAAAAATTTGGTGCATATTTTGCATGGAATTTTTCTGTTCGGATAAATGCAAATAAACGACGGATGGTCTGAATGAGAATGGCGCTTAAGGAAAAGCAGAGTAGTGCACAACTTTTCGTTTCTGACACTTGCTTGCTTGATTGTGTTTAATAAATAACACCAAATACAAGTACAGAAACAAGAGTCGTCAGATTCTTTCTCTGCTATTCACTGTCCCTTTCGAAATAGTCTGTTCATTAGTGTCACCAAGTCATGCACTGCATCTGAATATACGTACTTACACACTATATTGTAGGTGGAAATAGTATGCAAGACGAGTAATCTGTCTGAATCCATAGTATTCATAAAACTGTAGGGAAAAAAAACAAAAAACCAAACTCAGATTACCTATTACTTCGGGCGATATTCTAAAGTGCGCATCCTATGGATACTTTACTATCCCATTAGGCCACAGGAAAGGATTTGTGAATGGCAGTGAAGCGATGCAACAACTGGTGTCATAGGTCACATGACAATATGCAGATGCAGTATGTGTGAGAATTTTTTTCATACTACACACCTTTATACTGTCACGCGTAGCTGTAGTAAAGTATCTCATTAAAGATGAATTGCACAAAAGGAGTCTTTAATATAATCCACAGAAGAACACAGGAAAAGTTCAGGGGAAACAACAACCACGTTACATAGATGCCACAGAACTCAGAACTGAGTAAACCGAAGGCTTAAGTGTTCTTAACTAGAACACTTCTTAATAAAAAAAAATTGTCACATTGATGGCATACAAATATTTATGTCAGTCTGAGTAGACGCATTAACAGTCATTCGTTCAAATTAAAATGTCTATTGCACATAATTTTCACATCATACATTTTGGTGTGAACAGGCCTTAACTGAAACAGACACTACTTTTTCTCGCCTAACACACTGCGTACCCTTTCTTTCTCATTTCATACAAACAAAACTGGTGCCATTTTGTGTCCCAGTTATCTATTGTACTGAAAATGACCTCAGATGACTATATTACTGTAATATTGTTGCAGTGTTTGTCTTGTTGCTTGGTATTGTAATGCATTAGATAATCTACTGGTAAAATTATACCATTTATATTTTAACCATTTTTCTGTCTTTTCCACTTATCCACATTTTCCATTGGTATGTCTCTGATATTCAGTAGCGTGTGAGAGTTGCTCTGCCGAGCAGTGTGAACTCCAGCTCCCTGCATGCTGTTGACAGGCCAATGGACATGGTTGGCAGGATCTAGGCCAGAGGCTTGTCTAAAGCCCCTCATTCAATGAGTTGTGACTTGTTCAAACAAAAGAACCAGAGCTGCTTTCTAACAGTCTGTTTGTGTCGCCTGGCAAGCTTGTTATTCTGTCCACTCTGTCATAGATTTAACCAGACTTCATACAGTGCATTAGCCTATATATGCTGTCTGTATGGATATATTGTTTGCACAACAAAACATTTGCTCTTCCGGAGCTTATAAAATCAAAAATGTATTTCATGCTACTTTAATAAGCAATATTGGGGTAAAACAAAAAGGTAGCACAACAAAATTTACTAATTTGATTCAACAGAGAGGTTTGATTGCTTTGTTCGAACTTCCCCTTCACACCACTGGTCTCTATTCCCATTGTGCTTTATACCTTATATAATGGACTGCACCAAAAGCTCTAATGTGAAAGCAGTTCAGTTGACATATGAAGGAAATATTAAACAGACAATTAAAGGCAGGATATATGCGATTTGTTCCATAAACATTTTTTGTTATGCTGGTTGAAATCTCTTCACATCCTGATAGCACTCACTAAGTTAAGTGGTCTAAATGTATTCATATGTATATATGTCTGTGAACATATATACCATTTGACAACAGGAAATAACACAAGCAAACAAGCAATTCAGTCAAATGTACAAAAGCAGCACTCTAGTACAGGATTCAAGTTAAATATAGCCTAAATATAAAGTTATGAAACTTAATTTTCCCCTTAACCCAAATCATTTATATCCCCCAAATGAATTATATCTCATGTTTAACCACTATCTACAAAGAGCCAGTGTTAAGTTCTTGAAGGACTGGCTGAGATGAAGCTGTTCTCTGCGGGTACTTGAGCGCTGAACGTCTGCTGCCTGCCTGGAGCTCACATCTGCTAAAGCGTCTAAACAAATTGTAAAATAGGCTCTACGTTTACATATGAGTCCCATGTGTGAGGTCTAAATAACTATATCTTTGTCTAAAAAACTTTCTATATTCCGTGACACAACAACAGTAGTATTTGTAAAACATATTGTGGATTTCGACCACCATGGTGTCGACCACCATTAAAGTCGCCACAAGCGGACTGAAACGGTTCCAGTGCTGATACTGAGGGAATATCGCACGGCTCTCAGCCAATCAGATTCAAGAACCAGAAAGGACTGTTGTATTATATATATATATATATATATTCAAATTTAACCTTTTTTTTTACCTTAAATAATGGCTTCTCCACTGGTCTTTTGTTTTCTAGACCAGTATGGAATTTTTCCCCCACTAAGCATTCAAACATGTCTTTTATATGACAGTATTGCACTGTAGTCTTTCTTTTGTTAGGTTAATGGGTAATGATAACAACTACATAGTGTACTAGTTTACTCTAGTAGAGTAGGCCTATAACATGATCAGCTTATTAGTCAGTTTTATTTATTTATTTATTTCCAGTATGAAGGAGAAATGCTTGGGTAATTTATTCACTATTTTGTTTTGAGTAAGAGGCCTACATTTAAAACACTGCCCCCTAGTGAGTCCTAAATTATCACTTAGTTTCCATAGCAAAAACATGGATGAGTANAAAAAAAAAAAAAAAGAAAAAAAGGAAAACAAAACGGCATATAAGAGAAACTTATATACCATAAGTTTGTTTTTTGCATTCACAAATATGGCACAAATATGGCATTGTGAATGCAAAATTCACATTTTCAGACAAAGAACAAAAGGAGTGATTGAAAATGTTAATAGAAAATGTGACCAAGGCTCACTTGCAATGATAAACATGGGTTGTGCCGACCACAATGTGTTCTCCACTGCAAATTATTGGCTGCCAAGAGCATGATGCCATTGAAATTCAAGATGCATTTTATAAACCAAACCCTGTAAAGAACACTTCATGATAATATTAGAAAATTGCAATGTTCAATTTGAAGCCTTTTTTGTTTGTTTTTGTACAATGAATTTAAAGTGTGAGGACCAAAAAAAGGTATTTGAATGGTGACAGATAGTAAGCGTTTACAATGATGTAAATCAGTTGGGTTGTNGCTGCCAAGAGCATGATGCCATTGAAATTCAAGATGCATTTTATAAACCAAACCCTGTAAAGAACACTTCATGATAATATTAGAAAAAGCCTTTTTTGTTTGTTTTTGTACAATGAATTTAAAGTGTGAGGACCAAAAAAAGGTATTTGAATGGTGACAGATAGTAAGCGTTTACAATGATGTACATTAGTTGGGTTGTTGAGCAGCAGTTTTTTTGTCCTCTGTTATGCTTTGGGTTTCACATGTTGACCGGAAATGGCAGCTTGGAGGCAGTGAGTGAGCTATTCCTTCCTGGCACTGCTTGTGTGTGTGTGTGTGTGTGCTTAACTGGTAACTTTAGTTCACAATCTGTGTTTGTGTTTACAGCTTACAATATTACAATCTATTCATGACTCTTTTTATGGTTATATAACAGTATTTTTCCTTGACCATCATGTTGATTTTGTTGTTGTTCTAGTTAAAACATTTCTTTATAGGTAGAACAGTCATTTCTAATGGTTCTTAATCTTAGTTATGGTGCTGCTGATTGGTGCTCATTTCCACGGGACTTCCACCCCCCCACGTCAATGAAGTCAATGATGAGATTAAAACTATAATGGATTAATCATTGAAAGTCTGTGGATATCTTAATTAGATTACATTCCAAGAACTCTCCTCAACTTCAATGTTAGCTTTTTCTCTGCATAGAACTCAAGCAGAAAAGGTTTTTCTCTCATACAATTTGCCTTTCTCGATCACACTCACACTTGTAAATAGTCTTGACTTTCATTTGTATTGATTGAATATAAAAAAATGCTTTATGTGATTAGTATTTTTAGTATAGCAGTTCTGACTCTGAATCTCTCTCTCTGTCTTTCTACCAGGCGGAGGCAAGACTGGCAGCTAAACGGGCAGCCCGGGCAGAAGCTCGAGAAATCCGTATGAAGGAATTGGAGAGGCAACAGAAAGAGGTCAGGGGATAATCTGTTTGGCAGACAGTTACAGGTCTAGTTTCTTCTTAGGCTATAAGAAATAGCCTGTATTGTATGGTTCTATATAGAATGTTTCTCACTGGCTTTATTTAAGCAAAATTATACAAGAAAGAGTGTAATTACTACATTTTGATTTAGAAAATATATTGTGTCAGTAAATAATACTAAATAATTGTCATAGAAAAGTATTCAGTATCTTGTGCCTTGTGCAACTTTGTTGATATTCAGAATATTGAGTAACTTAATATTGACAGTTACTTTTATCTGTTTTTGCAGATAAAAGTAAAAAAAAAAAAGCCTAAGCAGAATCAGAATTGAATTGGAGCAGAAACACATAAACCTTCTAAACCAGTCTTGAAGTTGTGACAGAGAAAATAGTGTATAAATATTAATTTTTCTTGTATAAAGGTTTTGCTTAGCATATAGACAAAAAAAGGTGGGATGCATGTGATCATGTGATCATTGATGCGGGAGTGTTCTGGTGATTACCTTTGTCTGTAATAGTAAACTAAATATATGTGATATGTATGTAGCGCAGAGTATGGCTTATGAGGTGGGTGTTATTACTTTTCACATACACCTTTATTTAGTAATTGTATTGTCATGTGATATTTTTGAGAGTATCATATTTCAGAATAGCTTCTTTGATAATATTTAGTGTAATAGTGAACATATTTGTGGTTGTCATTTAGAGTGTGCAGTGCTGTTGTGTGTTTAAATATATATTGGACAGATTATGCATTACTGTTCAAAAGGTTGGGGTCAGTAAAAAATGTTTTAATTGAAGAAACAAAGTCTCTTATACTCACCAAGACTGCATTTATTTAATGAAAAATACAGTAGAATAGTAATATTTTAAAAAAAGTTTCCAGCCACCGCCAGCATTTTTTGATCATTTTCACAAAAATGTCATGGCCTCCAAAATATTTTATTGTATGAATATCTGAACATGCAATATATAAAAAGAAAGAACAGAGCAACAACAACAAACATTGTATTCTAGCTTCATGCATTCTTTTTTATCAACACTTGAATGTGGGTATGTTTCATTAAAAAAGCACCATTTTGAACAAAAAGCTGAGAAAATTACATTTTTGTCAACACCGTGCATAAGCAATGCTTTTATTGCTTGTTTCTGCCTTTTCTTTGTTTTGATCGTGAGATTCTGTACCCTTTCAGAAGATGCGTAACAGCGCCCCCTACCATATATCAGTGAAAATATAGATTGCCGGAAAATTCCATCAATGGAGAGGAAAGAGTTAAAGGATTAGTTCACTTTAAAATGAAAATTAGCCCAAGCTTTACTCACCCTCAAGCCATCCTAGGTGTAAATGACTTTCTTCTTTCTGATGAACACAATCAGAGTTATATTAATAAATATCCTGATGCATCCGAGCTTTATAATGGCAGTGAACGGGATCAGTGAGTATGAGCTGAAGAAAGTCTCCATCCACATCCATCCATCATAAACGGCTCTGCGGGGTTAATAAAGGCCTTCTGAAGCGAAGCGATGTGTTTGTGTAAAAAAATATCCATATTTAACAAGTTATGAAGTAAAATATCTAGCTTCTGCCAGAACGCCTTCCATATTCAACTTACGAAGAAAGTTTAACGCCTCTTGCTGTTCAAAACGCTTATGCTACGTCCTATGCCTTCCGTATTCAACTTGGTGACGTCAGTTACACTTTCTTCCTAAGCTGAATATGGAAGGCGGTCTGGTGGAAGCTAGATATTTTATTTTATAACTTGTTAAATATGGATGTTTTTCTTACACAAAAGCATCGCTTTGCTTCAGAAGGGTGGGTAAAGTTTGGGGTAATTTTCATTTTAAAGTGAACTAATCCTTTAATGAACCCTTTATGAATAAAATGATTAATTTCTTAATCAATTTATATTAATCTTACTGACCCCACATTTTTCAGTTTGTATGGTAGTGTATGTGTCCAATAAAAGTCCAGTCAAAGACAGCCAAACCAAATTTTAACATAAAATACCTCAGAAAATGAATTTTATGCTGTTACACGTTAGCACAATTTCACCTTTTTCTTCAAAAATATTGCTTTATATATCACATGAATATAGCATGTAAAATACATCTCCCAGGATATTATGGGTTTATTTTAGGGGTGTAACGATACATTGTTATATCGAGATATCGTAATATAAAAATGTGACTATATGTATTGTTGATGCAAATGATATGACTAGTTTTATCCAAGGCTCAGCTTACTATATTTATAAAGTATAATTCACCAAAAAATGTAAATTCTGTCATCATGTACTCACCCTCATGTCGTTTCAAACCTATAAGATTTTCGTTCATCTTCCAAACACAAATGAAGATATTTTTTATGAAATCTGAGAGATTTCTGCCCCTCCATTTAAAGCCAATTCCCCTAAAACTTAAAAAAGGTCATAAAGACGTTGTAAAAAAATAATAAATCAAGCGGTCTAATCCAAATCCAAGTCTTCTGAAGAGACACGATCGTATCGTGAACCCAGTATTGAGTGTGTCGTTACACCCCTAGTTAATTTGTTGGCATTCTGAATCAGATTGATTTTTTAGAGGCTTTAGAGAATGTTTTGGGTTATAAAAAAATGACAATATATTTTAGGCTGTTAGATTTTATTATTCTTTATACCAGCTCTATCCTGATTTATTTGCAAATGATCCCTATAGTGTCCTTTAAGCTCTTTATATCTTTCTCTTCCTCTCTCACTTTCTTTCTTTCTCTTCATCCCGGTCTCCCTGCTGTTTAATTAGATATATCAAGCGCAAAAGGTAAGATCTGTCCCACCATAATATCTTTCAAACTGTGCTCACATATTTGACCATCAGAAACACAAGCTGTAGTATTTTGCATTGTTGTTTTATGAACATCAGGTTATAAAAATACAGCTAAAGCTTGAGGAAGACCAATCCCACACTCAAACCTGTTTTTAACATCCTCCTATCCTTTCATTATAACCCTTCCTCACTTGATCGTGTTGCTCTCCTCCTCTCTGCACCAGAAATACTATGGGCTGGACAGCAAATGGGGCCATATTGAACAGTGGATGGTATGACCTGTCATTATACCACACTGCTGCATGCAGTAGACACCAAAGATAGAATTCAAATTAGAAAATGCACACAGCGCAGGTCCTGAATGCATTAATCAAACCCTAACTATCACAGTGTATCCTTCAGAGAATGAAATGTGATTGGTTGGTGTTGCATGTCTCTTAGGCAGTCTGTGTCTGATCCTCATTTCACAGGCTTTTCTGGAGCAGTGGGGGGCAGGAGGCCCATCTGACATGTTAGGGCTTAGTAGAGGTGGTCATAACATACAGCAGGATTATAGGGCGGTCGCGTGACCCACATCTTAAAGCACTCAACCCTCTCCTCCCACCCCTCCAGACACCCTGTCTGAGCCCTGTAATAAACCGTGATATGACAGACAGCGTAATCTCTCAGTGCATGCTCGGTTCAGTTTTTGCGGTGTTTGATAATCATGTGACCTTTTGACCTAAAACTTCCTGCTTTCTGTCCTCTTTTCCTGCTGTGCTTTTCAGGAGGACAGCGAGCGGTATTCCCACCGCTCTCGGAGACATACCTCGGTCTGTATCTCTCCGTCTGCTTTTTGTCCTTCGCTTTGTTTAATATTTCTCTAGTCCCTTACTTTTGCCTGTGTTTCATCCTCTCCATCACTCTCTTCCTATGTTTCATTTTTGCCTGTAGTCTGCTGTTCATAACAGATGTCAGATGTACTTCACCCAAAAATTAAAATCAGTTACTCATCTTTATGATGTCAAAAAACTAAATTCCATGCTAATTCCCATAGTGAAGCTTTCAAACATCATAAAACTCCATAAAAGTGTCATAAAAATAGTCCATATGACTTTTGTGCTAAATCTTCTAATATGAAATCTTTGTGTGAGAAACAGACAATGTAGGCAAACCCTGAACTGCGCACACACACACGCACACACACATACACACATGTTTGTTTTTGTGAAATGTGGGGACATTCCATAGGCGTAATGGTTTTTATACTTCTATCCCCCTACACTACCCCTACCCCTAAACCTAACCATCACAGGAAACTGTGCACACTTTTACTTTCTCACAAAAACTCATTCTGTGTGATTTATAAGCCTTTTGAAAAGTGGGGACATGGGGAATGTCCTCATAAATCACCCTCTCCTTGTAATACCTATGTCATACCCATGTCATTATACACATTTGTGTCCTGATATTTCATAAAAACATGCCCACACACACTCTAAATGCACACATTCCCTGTTTTTCCTGCTTGTTTCTGCCACAGTAATTGTGACTTTTTATGTCCCAATTTTGACATTTTTCTTGCAATTGCGAGTTTATGAAGTCAAAAATTGCGAGTTATAAACTTATTACAAAGAAATAAAGTCCGAATTGAAAGATATAAACTCGCAATTGTGAAAAAGAAAAGTCAGAATTGTGAGTTATGAACTAGGAATTGTGAGTTATTGTGAGAAAAAAGTCAGAATTACGTGTTTATATCTTTATTTTTAAGAATTGTGACATATAAACTCACAATAGCGAGTTATAAAGTACACATTGTGAGATATAAACTATACCAGTTGTGAGAAAAAAAAAGAGAATTGTTAGATGAAGTAAAAAAAAATTATTTATTTATTTTTTTCATTCCGTGGCGGAAACATGCTTCCACGGTTTTTATATACAGCTAGTTATTAATACTAGAACCACAAACTATGTAGGTACACACACAAAATTTTAATTATAATTAAGAAAACAATCACTGACAAAAATGTTGTAAAGCATGCATCTAATTCTATCCTTTTTTGACCCACATTTTCTTTCTAGAAGGTAAAAGTTAGCTATTTGCTATCGCAGTAAACTCGCAGGCATGCAGAAAAGCACAGTTTTACACTCCCTGTTTTCTTTGTCTTCCTGTCTCAGATATCAGATGATGAGGAGCGGATGTCTGTTGGCAGTCGGGGCAGTTTGAGGGTTAGTATACCTGTGATTCTTCCTCTAAAGCTTTCATTGGGATGATACAATTAAAAAAACACATTGGAGATTTTATAGCAGTTTCTACTGCTTAACACTCAATTTGAAGAGTGGTAGTTTATTTTCTCTTAATTTTAATCTTCTGTCGCTTAAATAAAAATAGATATTCAGGATTTACACCACCGGTAAAGGCTGCATTTATTATGTAAAAAAACTATAATATTGTGAAATATTATTACAGTTTAAAATAACCGTTTTTAATAACAGTTTTTATTTAAATAGATTTTAAAATGTCATTTATTCCTGTGATGGCAAAACTGAATTTTAAGCATCCATTAATTCAGTCTTTAGTGTCACATGATCAAGTCTAATTTTCCGATTTGCTCAGTTATTATTGGTGCTCAATTGATAATAATGTTATTATCAATGTTGAAAACAGTTTTTGCTGCTTATTATTTTTTCAGGATTATTTGATGAATAGAAAGTTCAAAAGTTCAGTATTTATTTTAAATAGTCGTCTTTTGTAACATTCTGCCATTTTGATCATTTTGCTGAATAAAAGTATTTCTTTCTTTCTTTATAAACCTTACTTAACCAAAACTTTTGAATGGTAGTGTATCACAATTTCCACAAAAATATTAAGCAGCAAAAACTGTTTTCAACAATGATAATGATAAGAATATATTCTTGAGGACCAAAATCATCATATTAGAATGATCTCTGAAGGATCATGTGACACTGAAGACTGGAGTGATGATGCTGAAAATTCAGCTTTGCATCACAGAAATAAACACACATTTTAAAATATATTAAAATAGAAAACAGTTATTTTAAATTGTAAAAAATTACAAAATTGCAATTAGCCTAATCGAAACTTTTGACCAGTAGTGTAAGAAAACATCAGTGAAATGCAAAGAGAAACAGTGTAAAATGCTTGCTCAAATCACTGAAGTTATGTCAAATAAATAAATCTTATCTCGTTATTTGAAGCTAATTTATTAAATTAATAAGCATTAATGATACAGAATAATGAATCCAGAGTCTGTGCGGCTGCCGTTTGCACACAGATCCCTGTCACTGCTTATTCCCGCTTTCATTCATTCTTCATCACTTGTGCATCAGTCTGTCACCTCAGCTATTTTCATGGTTTTTTTTTTATTTCTCATTCTCACATTGTTCTTTTGTCCTCTTCTGCTTGCCGTAGGGTAACCACACAGATTTCTGCAGCAGCACCAGCAGTCTGCCTTCAGCCAGACTACAAAATGGACGGGTCTGTCCCTCTCACAATCCCTAACAATCCCTCTTTATTCCTTCCTTTAGAATTAGTTCTCTTCTTCATTGGTTTATCTTATAACCCTTTCTTCATTTTGCCTGCTCCTCTTTCCTCGGTCATCTCACAGGAACGCTTATTTTCAATCAGCTGTCAGTAGATCAGAACTGAAGGTTTCTGGAAGTGAAAATCACATTCAAAATAACCAAATTGATTGAAAAATAGACTTTTTGTGGGAAAAAAAAATCAATTTAAGTTATTGTGTAGGCAACTGTAAGATCTGAAATTTTGATTTCAACTTATTTAAAATCATTATTTTCATGATTTATCAATTTTTTTTCTTTTGTCAAATCAACTTAGATAATTAATGTGATTCAGATAACATAATATTTTGAGTTTCTCTTGATTAAATCAATCACCTTCATTGTATTAACTCAATTTTTTAATTTCAATGAACTTAAAAGTTTAAGGCAACCAGGTAACTTGCTTTTTTAAGTTAAACCATCAATTCTTTTCTACAGCGTGTATATTCTTAAGTACTACATTATACTCACAATAGCATTGTGAAATCCATAATTTTTCATCCTGAAGCGAAATTCCTGATCTCATGGATTCTTATCAAAATATTTTTGTTTTCCTTTTGGTCACGAAAATTTTCCAAACACCTGTAAATGTGTTTGCACTTTAATTTCTGCATTAAATAGTATTCAAGGTTAGAATTGATAAATCCCAAATGTTGACAATTGTCAGTTGTGGTCAGATGATATTCAGTACTATTTCCAGTGTATTTTCGAATTGTATTATTTTGATTGAATGCAAACATGCAAACAGTAAAATGCATGTTTTACCTATTTTAAATGAAAGTTGAGAAAATGAATGGATACTTTTGTAAAAAAAAAAAAAACCTTCCGTAACCAAGAAAGCTACAAAAGTGAGCCGTCATTATTTTGGTCCTTACAAACTTGTTTGAAGATGTAGTGCTTCTTTGCTGGTAGGATGTTGTACACTCTAATAAAAATGCTGGGTTAAAAACAACCCAAGTTGGGTTGAAAATGGACAAACCCAGTGGTTGGGTTAAATCTTTGCCCAACCTGCTGGGTAGTTTTATTGAACTTGTCTATTGTTTAAAAATTACTGTATTTCTTGCTTAAAATGAAATAATAATTAAACAATAAACATTTATTAAATTGCTTATTAATAAATGTTCACTTTTGATTATTATTGTTTCCTCTAGTAATTATGTGTCCAACATATTTTGGGTTCATTTTAAGCAAGAAATACAGTAATTTTTAAACAATAGTTGAGTTAAATTAAACTACCCAGCAGGTTTGGCAAACATTTAACCCAACCACTGGGTTAAAACAACCCAATCGCTGGGTTTGTCCATTTTCAACCCAACTTGGGTTGTTTTTAACCCAGCATTTTTTAGAGTGTAGGTTTTTGTAATTAAATAATTTTTTCTTATATTTATTTATTTAGGGGAGAGATGATTATTTTACCTGAAGAATGTTTAGTATTGACATGAAATGTTATGAGCATATATATTTCTTCCTCCCCTCTCTGTCTGTTTTAGCCCTCTGCGCTTTTTAGTGAAACCCCCCGTTCAAGAAGTCACAGGGTTTGTTTCCAGTTGTCGTCTGCATGCAACCTGACATGCAGATTGTTTGTTCACTCTGTTTCATCTTGGTGAATACATGGCACACATTGTAATGAACATAAAGATATAGCTCATTCAAAAATGGAATCTGTTGTCATCGAAACCCATATTAAATTTTTTCTGTGTGTGTGTGTGGTACACAAAAGGAGTGATCTAGTAGAATGTTCAAGCTGTTCTTTTCTATACTATCCAAGTGAATGATGACCAGCTGTTCCTTGTCCACATCCTCTCCCATTTGATAAAGTGTGCTTCATTTTATTGCATTTGTAGTGTACTTCAAATCTTAAAAGCATTATTTAAAAAAAGTACTTGCAGATAATATAAAAGGGTTAGTTCACCCAAAAATGAAAATTGCGTCATTAATTACTCTCCCTCGTGTCGTTCCACACTGTAAGACCTTCGTTCATCTTCAGAACACAAATTCAAGATATTTTTGATGAAATCCGAGAGGTTTATGACTTGTCCATATAATCAACACTTTCAAGGTCCAGAAAGGTTCTAAAGACATCATTAAAACAGTCATGTGACTGCAGTGGTTCAACCTTAATGTTATGAAGAGACGAGAATACTTTTTGTGCAAAAAACAAACAAAAATACCGACTTTATTCAACGATTTCTTCTCTTCTGTGTTATTCTCATACGCTGTTTACGTCCAGCGCTTCCAAGTTCTACGTCAGAACGCCAACTCATCATTGGCCGGCTCCTGCGTCAGCATCACAGGCATGCATCATGCTGGTCACGTGACCAGCTTTGGCCAATACTGAGTCAGCATTCGGACGTAAACACGGAAGCTTCACTGCGTCACCCGCGTAAGGATAATGACAGGGAAGAGATTGTTGAATAAAGTCGTTATTTTGGTTTTGTTTTTCCGCACAAAAAGTATTCTCGTCTCTTCATAACATTAAGGTTGAACCACTGCAGTCACATGACTGTTTTAACGATGTCTTTAGTACCTTTCTGGACCTTGAAAATGTTGATTATATTGCTGTCTATGGACAAGTCATAAACCTCTCAGATTTCATCAAAAATATCTTAATTTGTGTTCTGAAGATGAATGAAGGTCTTACAGGTGTGGAACGACATGAGGGAGAGTAATTAATGACATAAATTTCATTTTTGGGTGAACTAACCCTTTAATGAAATAAAAATCCACGTTTGTGTACTTAAAGAGAGTACACTTTCTGTTTTTAACACACTTAATTACACTTTTAAAAAGTGCACTTTCTAACAATGTCCTATTAAAAGTTGCACTCATTATGTTTAATAATATTTTGTTGTGCATTAGAGAAGTATGTTATGAATTGACTAGAGCACATGTAATTTACTTGATTATAATTGTAACCATTAACATATTTATATTATATATTTAAAAAATATTAATATATTTTAAATGTACTAAACTACTTTACTTATTTTTTATTTAATTGTAATAAACAAGAAAAAAATTTTCACAAGGACTTTTATTGTAGAAAAGAGCTGCTTGGACATTCTGCTAGATATTTCTTCATGTTTGATACAACATTAGAGCAGAATGATGACAGAATTTTCATTTCTGGGTAAACTATCTCATTTACGGACGTGTTGTTGTGTGTGTTAAATCCCTCGTGAGCAGATACCTGCATGCAGTGTAGTAAACGGACGGTTACACATGTCTACGGCTTCCATAGCCTCTTACTCAGACATCTAACGCAGAAATCAATTCTTTATTTTGTCATTCCATAAGTGCTCAGAATACATCAGAGTGCATAATGTGTTAACTTTCTATAAACACACAAAGAGGCTTCCTTTGAACTCCTCTGTATGTAACGAGCATTTCCTCCTCATAATGTGTTTAAAGTACATCTCCTCTGGTTGTTAGCAGCCCTGTTTGATCACATTTCATGGTGGTCAGCCATTTTGGATACATAAAGCGGTCATTTAAGGGTCTTTATTTTAACTGTTTGTTGTGTTCTCCATGGTTATGTCTGAGAGATATGGAGTGTGTGAGTTGTTCTGTTCTGTCTGCAGGGGTCACTGCATGAAGAGAGTTCATTCTCTGGCACTAGGCGTTTCAGTGGCTCCAGCGCTAGAGGCGTAAGGCCCGATCTTTACCTATCCCTCTGAAAGGGGCATGACCTGATACCCAATGCCAGTCTGGGCTTGTTGAGTGTCTTGCATGGTTCTGTTTTCAGACCACAGGCTTGACTAGGTGTTGTTTGTGTCTGTTTATGTCATGAGCTTCTCTGAGGAAAGTTTGGGAGCTGTTTTTCCCACTCTCGTTGTGTTCGGATGCCTGCATGGCAGTAGTCAGAGTGGGACTGTTGGTGTATGTTTGTAAAGCATGCATTTGATGGTTAATCATCTTGGATTGAATTTATTTCTGTCTTTTGTGTGGTTGTTTACTAGTCAGATTGATTGACTCTCCTTTTGCACAGATACCCGCTAATGCTGTATGTCAATGTGTTTTTTTTTACCCACAATATAGATATGGTTTTACACTACTGTTCAAAAGATTGTTTTTTTTAAGAAATTAATACTTTTATTCAGCATGGATGCATAAAATTGACCAAAAGTGACAGTAAAGCATTTATATTACTACAGAATATTTCTGTTTCAGATAAATGCTGTTTTTAAATAATCACTGACAACATTGATGATACCAAGAAAGGTTAATTTAGTGCCAAATCAACATATTATAATAATCTCTGAAGGATCATGAGACTGGAGTAANCACAAATCAGCATATTAGAATGATTTCTGAAGGATCATGTGATACTGAAGACTGGAGTAATGAAAATTCAGCTTTGCCAACACAGGAATAAATTACGTTTCACAATATATTAAAATAGGAAACAGTTCTTTTAATTAGTAATAATATTTTACAAATATATTTTTGGTCAAATAAATGCCTTCTTGTTGAGCAAAAGAGATTTCTTTTAAAGTCCTCATGTAGTCAATAATTGTATCCCTTAAAACTCATCTTTGATCACCAAAATTACATTTTTAAATGTTTTTTCCTGTGAAAAAAATTGCATTAAAATAGCTTGAATGTAATTCTACACCCTTGCTTCATTTAGTACACACTGATTATGAATATGCTAATTAGCCCCGCCTCCACTCACTTGCACGAGCTCAGAGATCCACTCGGTCAACTTACTGAGGTAAACGCTGCACAATGGTATCGCTCTTTACAACGTCAGACACATAACAGTACTTAATATGATTAGCCTTTTGCTTGACTACTTTATCAAACAGCTAATAATGTGTTTCTAATGTTACACAAACCATGTCCCCAATCATGAATCAGACAGCTGTTTTCTAAAAATCAGAATCCTTTAAAAAGCTTTAACAACTCCGACCATCAGTGGAGAAAGGCATATAGTTCATCATATACATCATACACCTGCCATATTGCTAAATCTGCATGATTTTTCATATCAACAGAAACCAATACCGGGATAACCTGGCTTCTCTCGAGACTCCTCCGCTAGTTTGCTGTTAATGATATGCTAAATCCCACCGGCACATTGATGTGATTGGTTACAAGGTCATTTGTGATGTCACAGACACCAGCGATTTCAAACCGCGGGTCTTTTTTTCACTGCAGTTTTAAACAGAAAATACTCAGCAATGGTGTTTACATATGAATTTGCACATGGTTTGTCTTAAAGCATATTAAAAACACCACATAGACATAAACAACATTAAAAACTTGATTTTCACCTCAAGGGGACTTTAAAAACAAACAAAAAAATTCTTACTAATATCAAACTTTTGAACAGCAGTGTATACGGTACTGTGGCATTCCTTTAAACTTTATACTTATCAGTTCCCATATTTTTCCCTTTCATGCTCAGAACTAACTCTCTTCCTGCTAACATCTGCTCCTCTGTCCATCTTATTCTGCTTTTTTCTCTGTACCTGCTTTTCTGGTCAGCCTTCAGACTACAATGGCTTTCTGGGCTCCAGTTCCAGGGCTTCATCTAGGGCGAGTTCAGCCCGTGCCAGTCCAGTGGTGAGCTTCCCTTTTCTATCACTGACCAAGCTTCAGTACTGCAGTTTCAAGGTCGAGCCTGTCATCTCTGTAAGATCAATGGCGCAAACTGACCTGTTCTCCTGCTCCTCTGCATAGCCTCTTCCTCACACTAGAATATTCAGTATCATGTGGAATTAGCATGAATCTTGTTTGTGTGGTGCTCCCTCTAGTGAATAAAGCATGGAACATATCTATAGATGCCCCAATTCTGATGCATTATTGTTTAAATGGAGTATTTCTCATTTAATGTGGATTTGTATAAAGAGTTTTCAAACATTTAATTTTTCATACAGGTGGAGGAAAGGTCAGACTTCCTGGAAAAGGTCAGTAGGATAATTGTTGAAAAGCACAAACTACATTTTTAATCCTTCATAGTGAATAATACCACAACAGAATGATCAAGTAAATATTTAAACTACCTCCTCAGGGGTCCAGGACAGCCTCCACCCTCTCTGCTGCTACTCTAGCATCTCTGGGTGGAGGGTTATCACGGAGAGGAAGCTGTGATACCTCGATTTCAGCTGACACTGAGGCCTCCATACGGGAAATGAAGGTGTGTTCATAATACTAAATTATAATGGCAGTGATCTATTTGTAAAGATCTTCATTTAGTTGTCTACTCTCAGGACTCCCTGGTAGAGGTGGAGGAGAAGTACCGTAAGGCCATGGTGTCCAACGCTCAGCTGGACAATGAGAAGACAAACCTGATGTATCAGGTGGACACACTGAGAGACACTCTGTTGGAGCTGGAGGAACTCCTGTGTGAGACACGCAGAGAGTGTGAGGAGAAAAACAGGGTAAGGCCTTTCAAGTGATGAAGTCAGTTTTTTGATAAAGAGGGTTATAATACAAAATAGGAAAAATCCTGTAGAACAGTTTTGCCCTGAGGCATTTAAAATCCTTCTCTTCCACTTGGACTGCTGCAGTCACACATTTTCCATTAAGCGACAATATTTTCCCCCTTAAATAGATTTTTCCAGTGCATTTTTGTTTACCTTTATAAAATAATGTTTTTTTAATAAAAAAAGTTCAATAGAGAAATAAGCAATGGTGTTAGAAATGAAGTGATACTTTTAAATATTAAACTCAAACTGCCAGTAGGTGGCGATAAGTCACTGTCTTAATGAGTGAGTCATCGAGTCATTCATTCATTCATTCATTAACGAAGCAAGTAGCTTCGTTCACGAAACATTGCTCTGCTGTGACTTTTGTTGGAAATATTATTTCATTGCAAAATACAGCAAACAATACTGTATTTAATATGTTTTTCACCTAATATTAATATTAATAATATTAATATCAATATGTTTACTGAACTGTTGTATAAAATCAATGTCACGTTTACAGGCATGTGGATATTTGGGAAAAATTGCATTCTTGCTCATATATTATAATATAATATCAACATTAAAAACAAGAACTCGCACAGGGTATGTTTTTGTATCGATGACAGTTTGAGTCTTAAAGGGGTCCTTGATTATGATTTCACTTTTTTAACTTTAGTTGGTGTGTAATGTTGCTGTTTGAGCATAAACAACATCTGCAAAGTTACGACACTCAAAGTTCAATGCAAAGAGAGATATTTTCTTTTAAAGAAATAGCTGTTTAAGGACTACAACGAGCTTCTTCCCCAGTTAGTGACATCACAAACCCTAAAATTTACATAAACCCCACCCCCGAGAACACACAACAAAGGGGGCGAGGCCATGTTGGGCTGCTTTAGAGAAGAGGAAGAGTTGTTGTAGTAGAGTGTTGTTGTCATGCCGTCATTATACGCCGAACTGCTTCACAAACGAGGGTCAATTCAATGCTGTATTTGCACAAAAGACTAACATGATGGCACATGCTAGTGGATGAGTTGAATCAACTCCACAGCAACTACATAAATTTATCCACTAACCATTCAGAAACGTCCAGTTTCATTCTAAAAGTTGTAACTTCTTCTTGAGTCTCTCCATCAGTGTCGACTGACAATCCTCATTTTGGCTGCGTGAGATTCTCCAGCTTTGTTGTTGTTGAGCTGTTAAAGCTCCGCCCTCTTCTGGAAAGGGGGCCGGGAGCAGCAGCTCATTTGCATTTAAAGGGACACAAACAAAAACGGCGTGTTTTTGCTCACACTCAAATAGGGGCAAATTTGACAAGCTATAATAAATCATCAGTGGGGTATTTTGAGCTGAAACTTCACAGACACATTCTGGGGACACCAGAGACTTGTATTACATCTTGTGAAAGGGGCATAATATGTCCCCTTTAAATAAATCAATCTCTACGCCCAGCCTGCGTCTATTAGTTCTTCATGCTAGTAAGTGCCAAAACCACACTTTGTCATGAATCCAAATTTAGAATAATCCATGAAGTGGATTATAATTGTAATATAATTATTGACAAAACTGTAATGGTGAGTCAAAAGTGCATACACGTCATTTTGACCCCTCTTACGAAGAATTAGAATAATGAAACAAAAAAATAATACTTTTTTTTCTCAACCTATGACCAAGAAATGTATAAATAACATTGCAGAGGCTTGCATAGTACATGATTTGATATACAAGAGGAATGAATGGAATATTAAATATTATTATTATTATTTTATTGGAAAACAAATTCTAAAAAGTTCTAGTTTGACCCCCTTTGCGCATTCTAGGGTTTAGTCTGATCATAGCTAAACTATGTGGCAATGTTGTATGTTATAGTATAATCAGCTGTATTGAAGTGGTTTCGCAATATGGAAATGTTTAGCAGAGAAGTTGTTATCTGGTAAACTTTTAGTGTCAGACACACAAAGATATACTTTAAATTCACACATACTTCACTGATGGGTGTTTCTGATTTTAATGATTTTTAGGAGTGCGAGAGAGAACGTCATACCCACAATGTCCTAAAGATCCAGTTTGAGGAGATGAAGGAAACACTCAAGCAGAGTGAAGAGTTGTTGACGGTGAGCATCACCAGTAAATGATGGGGCAGTCAAACCTCTTCTGGCTCTTTGTCTTCCTAACATAGATGGATTCTGTTTTTCTGTTGTCTTCTCTCATATTTTCCTCTTAATATTCTCCTATCTGTTCATCTGTTTTCCTCTGCTTGCCGTGATGGCCGGGGCTCAGGAAGCCCAACAGTCTCGCGGGAAGCAGGCGGACTATATTAGGGAGATCTCTGACCTCCAAGAAACATTGGAATGGAAAGATAAAAAGATCCGGGTACAATTTCTTTTCATGGCCATGTTTCATTAATCATATAGCATCAAAACAATTCTCTCTTTTAGATTTTAACACTTAATAATCTTTTGAATTTCAAATCCTCCTTAGCTCGTGTAACTTATTAACCCATTAACTTGTTAAAGTACAGAATGCTTTATACTGTCACATGTCGCTTGTAGTCTTTCCTAACCTTACAGATTTCCTTTACTCCTTTGTTCTTTCCTTCCCTGACTGTTCACTTTTGCGGATGGCCGCATTAAGGCCTTAGAAAGGCAGAAGGAATATTCAGACATTATCCATGATGAACGGGAGGCACTCAGGGATGAGGTTTGCCGGCTTAAGGATGCTCTAAAGGTAGAGATATAGAAGGAATATTGGCAATCACAGACAGGATATAGAAGTAATTATATTTAGCATCATTATTTTGAATTCGAAGGACCATATTAAACATAAAAGGGAAAAAAATGGGATGTTGACATCAGATTGTATTCTTGCACAGAAACGTGGCATTGTGCTGGGATCTGAGGTGACGGCCAATGGGGAGGTAGCAGACAGGGCGATTGATGGGGAAACAGCTTCCCGATTGAATCAAGACTCTCACACGCCCACCATGACTGGAGACGGCATGTTAGGTAAGACAAACGGATTCCAGTAATTTTTAACTCACAATCTGAACAAATCAGCTATTGCAGCAGGTTTACTTGTTGCAATCAAATGTACACTCTAAAAAATGCTGGGTTAAAAACTACCCAAGTTGGGTTGAAAATGGACAAACCCAGCAGTTGGGTTAAATGTTTGACAAACCTGCTGGGTAGTTTTATTTAACTCAACAATTGTTTAAAAATGACTATATGTCTGGCTTAAAATGAACCCAAAATAGGTTGGAAATTAAAAAGCAGACACATAATTACTAGAGGCAACAATAATGATCAAAAAGTGAACATTTATTAATAACCAATTTAACATTATTATTCATTAAACTGATCAATAAAGGTTAATTTAATAAACATTAATAAATGTTAATTTCCAACATACTTTGGGTTCATTTTAAGCAAGCAAAAAAGTAATTTTTAAACATTATATGAGTTAAATAAATGACCCTGCAGGTTGGGCAAACATTTAACCCAACCGCTGGGTTAAAACAACCCAATTGCTGGGTTTGTCCATTTTCAAGTGTATGTCATCAAATGATGTAATTTTTTTTTTACCATTTTGCTTTAATGGTATTTTTTTTTGCAGAAATTGTAAAAAACTTTACAAATATGTTAAAGATTAGAGATTAAACAAAATTATGGCAAGACCAATAATCAAGATGGTGGGAGGAAATAATTTTGGTGTCATTTCCATGTCTATCTGTTAAGTGAGGAAATGTTGACTGTATACATACATACAAAAAAAAATAAAAAAATAAGTTAAAAGAGAGGGGAGTACAAGATCTGAGGCACAGAAACTGGACTGTTTGCTATCTGATGCAATCCCAGAAAACCAGCAAGAAGAACAGTGATTTGAAGTTGTCAAAACCCATTTCTGCAGTCAATTACAGTATGCAAAATGTAGACAGCAGATGAAAAGTGACGGCCAAGCAAAGACTTTTCCATCTGAGAATGAAGTCAGCACATTTAGTGCACAAATGCTATAGCAAACTCTTATAAATATCTAGTTCAGTCATGAAACTCCAAATGGCACAGGCTTTTACATGCAATGTACAAGCAATCACACCATTAGCTCATGGCACAAGTTGATTGGCCTCTGCTGATTCTGCAGTCAATGGGATTGCTTGGTCAGTATTTAAATAGTCTGGTTCAGTGTTCGCTCTAGGCTAGTTTGGTTTCTCTGAAACCCTCCACCTCCCCAGCTCCACCTGCCTCGATCTGCTACAGGATTTATGTGTGTCTATTCATGCATCAGCGTATCTTACATGCTCACAGCAGCATATATGTGTATTTTTTGGCAGTAGCAAGTCCATAATACTCTGCAGCAGCAGCAGCGTGTGTAAAAGATCTAGTCTGCCAAGACCAAATACATTAACATTGCTATATTCATTATCATTAACATGCCAAAACTACAATCCCAAGTCTACTGATTGCAGATTTAACACCTCGAAGGTAAAGTACACTCCAGTTAATGTTGAAGAACCTGTAATTACTGTTAAAATCAAATTGAAGGAGACATTGATTCAAGTGCAGAAACTTTTTTCACTATAAGCATTTAAACATGAGAATCAGATAATGTCGGAAATTACAGTATACGAACCACAGACCAGCCCAGCAGAGAACATTAACTTCATAGAAATCAATGCTGCTGTGAAAACGTCTCAAGATCTCATGTTTGAACCCACAGACTCTAACGAAGTGGATATATTTAATACCACAGGAGACAATGGTGTACAATCCAGGGACCTGCAAGAGACAGAGGCTGAGCCAGAGTTACAGTGTGTGGAGGACACATATAGCGTGCCAGTAGAGCACATGTGCACCGCTTTCCTTCTCGATAGCTGTGAGGAAGCTGTTGCGCTGGATGCTGCTCTTGTAGTGCTGGATGGTGTAAATATGCATAGCAGTGAACCTCCAAAAGGAATAATATTGAGTATAGAAAATGAACCACACATGTTCTTTAAGACCAAGTTTAAAATGAAGATTTTCAACTGCTCTGTGTCATGATTTTTCACAGATTTTTCAATTTTTTGTATTTTCTGATGATTATGACAATGTTCTTTTGATTTTATTTTTCATTGAGAAATTATACTCATAATGTAATCTTGCATATGTACTTTAAATCTTTAATGCAAATGAGAAAGATCCAGACATGTTTTGAGCATGCAAAAGCTATACATTTCTTTCAATATTCTGAAAAAAAAAAAAATAATCTTGATTTTTGAAAAAAATTCTTTAAGAGAAACGTGAATATATTGTGATATGGATAAAAATTCAAATGCATGGACAATTAGATGCATTGCACTGTGGAAGAATATGTACTTCTCCATGTTTGCCAATACTGTAATCATCATCATCATCATCATAACTGAAATCACTTGTCACCACAAATAAAAAGCAAATACTAAAAATGTTTTATACAAAATAACATTCACATCAGTGGACATATACAAGGATAATATGTATAATAATATAATCATATTTAACACCATATATACATTTTGTATTTATACACAATAGTATATTCATATGAAATAAAAACTATAATTATATTGAACCTTTTTTAAATTAATTACATGATATGCTGATTATTGAATGAATTATGTAGGAATATTGCTGGAACAAAACTCAAATGAAGATCATTTGACATACAAGAGGAATAAAGATTTAAATAGACTTGGCTTTAAAAGTAAATATGTATATATATATTTTTTTGTTTCCTTATTTCTGATCACCCCAGAAATCTATTTTGCAATCAAGTCATGCATTTTTGGTCATGTTAAATGCACGTTAATTGCATTTTTTTTTTCATTGTACAATTCATTGTAAAATGTTAAAATGACAGTCCCAATTTGTATACTTTGTGCAACAAAATAAATTATTTTAGTGCCCACATCGTCTCGTTGTGTATGTACCATTGTCCGATTCTGTATGAGGTTCATGTGCTGTACATGTTTTTGTTTGCATCTTTCAGAGATCAGATTAAGGAAGCTGGTGGAAGAGAGAGAGAGTTTGCTCGACCAGGTATGTTTTGTCATTTCATCCTTTTCAAGTGATTATTTGTTTTCTATATAACTGATATTGTTGGAGAGCATCTTATGAAATCTCGTGTGTGTATATGCAGGTGCGGAAGCTTAAAGCCACTGCAGAGCAGAAACAGAAGAACGGGACAGAAGAAACGGGAAGCATGGATGAGGATGACCTACAGAACGGTCTGGACCCTCATATTCTAGATCTGCAGAGTAAGATCCACCTTCGATCACTACCATACTTGTTTTAGGCTGGTTTGTCATATAGAGTTTTATGTTCCCTTTCGTGGGAACATCAACGCTACGTCGAAATGACGTTATGGGAACCCTCTGTATTTTTTGTTCGTGAAGCACCTCTGTATCCAACCAATGAGAAAGACGTGACGTCAGAGGCGGGTGACGTCACGGATCAGGAAGCTATAAAACATACCCAAACACAGAGAACGCCAGCTTCTGTTGTCTTCAGCAAGCGCTATCTGTATCTGTCTGTCTTATTTACTGTTGTATTGTCAAGTTACACACTGTGGTCTCTTCGTCTGAGGACAAGAGTTTCCAAGAACACGATAAGACATATATATATAAAAATGGCGGAAAAGCAGCAATATAGAAAGTGTGTTTCTCCCTGTCCACGTTTTATTGTGACAGGAGATACACACGAGATGTGTGTGAGATGCCTGGGGGTTGAGCATGCACAGGCAGCTCTCGAGGGAGCTGTCTGTGTACACTGCGATCGGCTCACCCTCAGAGTGCTGCGATCTCGCCGGGCGCTCTTTGAGGAGGGCGCCGAGGCGAGTGTTCCCCGCGGGTCTGGTCCCGCTGTTGCCGAGGCACAGCGAAGGCTGCACTCGTGGGGTTCACAGATGGATCTAGTAGAGGGGGAAGAGACGGGCGCTGCCCTATCGCTTCCCTTACCTGCTAGACCCAGTGTCTCTTCTTTGGTTGCGGAAGCACGCGTAGCGGTTTCTTCTCCCCGAAAAGAGACACCGATGCTCAATATATCTTCCTCCGAGGAGGTTGATGTGGAGAGTGTCGATGAGGAACCGCCATCCTCATCCCCTGCATATGAGGAGCTGTTGGAGGTAGTGACCAGGGCAGCAGATAAATTAAAGATTGACTGGCCCGTGGAGAAAGCTGAAAATAAACCTAAAAGCAAGCTAGATGAGAGGTTTCTTCCCGCGCGGTCACTACCTCAGCGCCGGGGTCTGCCGTTTTTTCCCGACCTCCACACCGAGGTGTCGAGGTCGTGGAAGAGACCAGTCCAGTACAGACTATATAGCCCACAGACATCGCTGTATAGTAACATAGTTGGACAAACATCATGGCTATGGGGCGATGCCTCGGGTCGAAGAGACGCTTGCGAGCCATCTCTCGCCCGGGTGTGCATCGTCCCCTAAGACCCCGACGCTGCCCACCAAGCCCTTAATGACAACTTCAAGCTTGGTGGGCAAGGCTTATTCGGCGGCAGGTCAGGTGGCGGCATGCCTTCACACTATGTCTATCTTACAGGCATATCAAGCTGATCTGCTGGGGGAAATTGACGACAGTGGGGAAGCGTCCTTTGAGGCAATTCATGAGCTAAGGAAAGCGACAGATCTAGCTCTCCGGGCCACCAAGGAGACGGCTAAATCCATCGGCCGCTCTATGGCAGCCCTGGTGGCCACGGAGAGACATCTCTGGCTCAACCTCTCAGACATCAAAGAGAGAGATAAAAATATGCTTATGGACGCCCCGCTGTCTCCTGATGGCCTGTTCGGCGACGCAATGTCAACGGTCGTCGACAGGTTTCAGGAGACACGGAAACAAACAGCGGCTTTCTCTAAAATCATTTCCCGCCGTTCTCATCCCCCCGAGGCTGCTGGGCGGGAGCAGCCTCGGCCGACAGCCAGCTCCTCAGCGCACAGGGCACAACAGAAGGCCAGTGTCGCCTCCCGTACTGCCCCACGAAGATCTTGGGGACCGGGGCGGGCGGCACAGGCGAAGCCTTCCGGAGGTAGGACGGATCTGAGGACCGTCATTATCTCCCGGAAGGCTTCAAAGAAGAGGTCCTGACATCGGTAGAGCAGGATCTCTCGAGGGCAGCCCCCTCCGGGGGGATTCAGATATCGGGTCCTTCCTGGTGCCCTCAGGGGACCGTCCTGTTAACCCTGCCACCCAGTGTGCGTCAGGATGCAGCGGTCTTCGCCGATCCTCCGAGGAGGGTCGGTCAGCACGTGATTCGTTTGTCTGCCGGTGTGGCGCGTCAGATAGAAGAGCCAAGTGCTCAAAAAACACCAGAGACCAGTCTCGAGAGACTGGTTCCCTTAGTAGAACATTTGGAAGAATGAAAAAATCTCCCGAACATTTCGAAGTAGGTGCTGCTCATGGTAGAACAGGGTTACAGAATTCAGTTCGGCTCTCGACCGCCCAAGTTCAGTGGGGCGCTATCCCACAGTGGTAACCCCAGAGCAGTCTCTGGTGATGGAACAAGAGGTTACGACGCTTTTGCAAAAAGGGGCTATAGAAAGGGTTCCCCCTCCCAGCAAAATGTCGGGCTTTTACAGCCGCTACTTCATTGTTCCGAAGAAGGATGGAGGATTGCGTCCAATCATAGATTTACGTGTGCTAAATCGATCGGTAAGAAAGTTGAAGTTCAAAATGCTTACACTCAGACAGATCATCCCTCAGATCAGGTCCGAGGACTGGTTTGTAGCGATAGATCTGAAAGACGCATACTTTCATGTATCCATCCATCCTTCTCACAGGAAGTTCCTCAGGTTTGCTTTCGGGGGCGAAGCTTACCAATACAGGGTTCTTCCTTTCGGCCTATCCCTCTCACCCCGCACGTTCACGAAGTGCGTGGATGCAGCTCTGGCTCCGCTGAGACTCCAGGGCATCCGCGTGCTGAACTATATCGACGATTGGTTGATACTAGCTCAAACAGAGCAATTGGCAGTTCAACATCGAGATGTTGTTCTGTCACACATGAAAAGGCTTGGGCTGAGGCTCAATGCCAAAAAGAGTGTGCTGGTCCCGAGTCAGGTTGCAAACTATTTAGGAGTAATCTGGGATTCCACCACGATGCAGGCGCAGTTGTCCCCTGCTCGTGTGAGTTCCATTCTCGGGGCCGTGAATGGGGTGAAATTAGGCCAGTCACTCACTGTAAAACAGTTTCAGAGACTGTTGGGTCTGATGGCAGCTGCGTCCAACGTTATTACTTTTGGCCTTCTGCACATGAGACCCTTACAGTGGTGGCTCAGGACCAAGGGGTTTTCTCCGAGGGGAAATCCTTTTCGCATGATCAAAGTCACGCGGCGATGCCTACGTGCTCTGGTCATGTGGAAAAAGCCTTGGTTCCTGTCCCAGGGACCCGTGCTGGGGACTTCTTGTCGTCGTGTAATGCTTACGACAGATGCTTCTCTCACGGGCTGGGGGGCGATCATGAGTGGTCGCTCGGCTCAGGGTCTTTGGGAGGACCATCAGCTCTCCTGGCACATAAATCGGCTGGAGATGATGGCGGTCTTTCTTGCACTAAAACACTTCCTCCCAGACCTGAGAGATCACCATGTGCTGGTCCGTACGGACAACACTGCGGTGGTCTCGTACATCAACCATCAGGGGGGTTTGCGGTCCCGCCTATTATCCAAGCTGGCCAGTCGCATCCTCCTCTGGTCCCAGGGAAAGCTCCTTTCGCTGAAAGCAGCTTACATCCCCGGGCGGTTGAATGTGGGAGCGGACGCTCTGTCGAGGCAGAGCGCGAGACCAGGGGAATGGAAACTCCACACCGGGGTGGCGGAGTTAATATGGAAAACTTTCGGTCGAGCTCATGTCGATCTATTTGCCACAGAGGAGTCATCTCAGTGCCCTCTGTGGTATTCCCTGCAGCACCCAGCACCTCTAGGGCTGGATGCTATGCTACAGATGTGGCCTCTGTCTACCCCCTTGTCATATTGTATGTATGTATGTATGGACAGGTTTGATGGCTCATTTCACTGCTGGTTATATACCTATATAATTGTGCATGTGACAAATAATAAAATCTTGAGGCTGCGCCTGTACGCATTTCCCCCAGTTACACTGCTCCCGGGAGTTCTGGAGAAGGTTCGCCAGGAGAATGTCGACCTAATATTGGTGGCTCCTTACTGGCCAACCAGAATATGGTTTTCAGAAATAATGTCACTACTTCACGGCTCTCCTTTGGAGCTTCCTCTCAGACAGGATCTCTTGTCTCAAGCGGGCGGCACGATTCTCCATCCCCGTCCAGAAATGTGGAAACTGTGGGCCTGGCCTCTGAGGGGGCAAGGCTCATAGAATCTGGTCTCCCAACCGAGGTTGTGGAGACCATCCTTCACTCCAGAGCTCCCTCCAAGAGGAAGCTGTAATCATATAAATGGAAATTATTCACTACATGGTGCGGACAACATAATTTGGACTTTCTCATTGGTTGGATACAGAGGTGCTTCACGAACACAAAATACAGAGGGTTCCCATAACGTCATTTCGACGTAGCGTTTCGTTCCCTTACTCAGGGAACAAGGGTTACACTCGTAACCCGAGACGTTTTCATGTGACCTCAAAAATGTAATTCAACTATTTTTTTTTCTGCAGGGGATGCTAACAGGCAGATCAGTGACCTGAAATTCAAGCTTGTCAAGTCTGTGCAAGAAGTCACTGCACTTGAACAAAACGTAAGTCAAAATGGATAAAATGAACACAAGACTTTATGCCCAGAGGCACTCAGAATCATGCTCTTGCATTCAATTTCATCATCAGTAGTTAATATTATTCTCCTTTAAAGTTTTACTTCCCTTTATGCACTATTAATTTTGTTCTTATCGTGGTACAACCAGTTCCACAGTATTTCATGCATAACTTGTAATCTCTGTCATGCGGCAGATAATTCGGCTGGAGGGTCAGGTGGGCCGCTATAAGACGTCTGCTGAGGCTGCAGAGAAAGTGGAAGATGAACTAAAAGTGGAGAAACGCAAGTTACAGAGAGAGGTACATTATTAACTGCTACGTGCAGTTCATAAAGTCGGCATGAAACAGAAGTTGTGATATTCTTTTCTTTCCTATTGTTACGTACTGTACTGTATATGTTATAAGTGTTCCTATAGGTAGACGTGTATAAGTTGAGAGTCAGCTGATGCAAGCTTGCCTGACGTGACCTTCTAGAACTAACGCTACGCTTAATTTGTTTTTAAAGATAAGAGAATGTTGAGATGGAATGAGTAATAATAGAAGTTCTTGAAACTGATCAGTATAATTTCTCCATTCTCAAATATGTTGAATGAAATGTAACAAAAATATTAAGTATGTTTTAGAAATGTAATTTGCTTGTCAAATACTAATTTCTTTTCGAATAAACTTAAATAAGAGATAAACGTTAAGAGATAAAAGGTACATTTATTCAAAATGAACTGTTGGATTTTTAGGCATCTCTTTAGGTAAGACCAAATCAAACAAACAAGTGATATTCAGAGATTTTATAGTTATTTAGTGATATTTACAAAGCCACTGAATATTTGTGATGTAACAAACTGTGTTTATTCTTCAGCTGAGGTCTGCTCTTGACCGTATCGATGAGCTGGAAGCAAGCAACAGCCACCTGGCGAAGAGACTAGAGAAGATGAAGGCCAATCGGAGTGCCCTACTGGCACAGCAGTGACGCCCGCCTGTGCCCACTCTGCAGTCAGGGCATGATTCCTCCCGCCCACTGGCAGCAATGATCTGCCACCTATACTAAAACTTCTACCAAAATCAAATCAAATTAGCTCAATCATAATCATGCTAATTCAGACTTTGACAAAGTAAATAAGGCTAACGGGCATGAACATCAACCTTCATTTGCTTTCTTGTAGGATTCCAAGCGGAGGACACATCAAAAACAGATTCTTACTGAGGCTCATTAAAGTGACCTTTGGTTTGGATTAGCAGAATTCAGGCCCTCAATGAGCTCTCGATACTTTTTGACTGGGTTGCGGATCTCTGTGTCTACAGACCGGCACATCTATGACAGCATGCTACTTTATGGTAGTATGTTGGTTCAGAGGGACATTGATTTATCTTAGCAGATCATGCACTTTATCTCTGCATCAGTATTCAAATTTATTCAAATGTGTTACTCAGAAACTTTAAAATATCTGTACGTGGAACCGTTTTGCGTAATGAGGTAATGGGAATTGTTTAGTCCAGAGGTTAAATTAATGAATGTATGCTCTCATACAGAGACAGTTGTGCATTTTCTTGCAATGTTTTGTGCAGACAGTTTATACAACTTATGCAGGATATGTGCAATATCACTTTGAAGTTTGGAATTGTTATAACGTCCATTTTGTTTTACGCCAAATCTGTACATGTGCAAGTGTTGGTTCGTACTTAAATAAGGTGGACTAGCACTTTATGACGTTAGTAATTTTTGTTTACATGCTAATGTTGCGTAAACATCCTGAGGAACTTATATTAGGACATGGTTACAAAGACTAGGATGCAATAACAATGTTAATATTTGGGTCAAAGTCAAGTTTGGAAGTATTTGAATCATTGTCCTTTTAAAAATGTTCTCAGTGGCAGCAATTCTTTGTTGCTTTATTGAAGCACTCTTTTTTTTCTCACATATCTATACAACTAAAGTGGGCCAAATGATGAAGATACTTTTTTTGTTTAATATGCAGGTTTTAGATCACCTGCTTGCTTTCCGTGTATAAAAACAAAAGGTTTGGTCATTGTAACATTGTAAGTAGAAGTAGACGGACAGTATAAGCACAGCTGATGATCAGAATACTGTTTTATGTCCAGTTTAAACTCAAACAGATCATAGTGCAACAGTATCATTGGAGGGCTAAATGGACGTCACCAGCCTTTAAAGATACAATCTGTAATCTGAGTCTTACTTTCGAAAACATGCAGAGTCAACACAATAAATGGGAGTGCAGCTTTTTTTTTTTATGAAGCTGGTCATTGTAGCACTTTGACTAATGGTCTGCCATTTCAAGAGTGTTTCATTTATCTAAATGCATTTGGGGTTTATAGAAATGAACATGGCTTTTTTTAAGAAAAAGAAAAAGGAATTGTATTGCAATAACGCTTTTCAGTGTAATTGATCATTACATTTACACAAAAAATTCAGATGTACACCATTATGAAAACAGCTGTAATAATGAATGTCATGATGCTGTATCTGCTGGATAATTGGTTGTGGCAAGAAGATGATTCTTTTTGCTGATTGCGAACTTCACTTGTATCCCTCCCCAGGGCTCTGCAACCATTGGAGACAATGTGCCACCTTGTTTACACACTCAGTGAACATGGACATGCTGTCTCTTAAGGACTGATATGCTGAACTTTTGAAATAACAGAGAGAGACACACAAATTACTTTGTTTACCTGTATTACAGCTCTTCTGTATGATATGGCATAGCAAGAAATAAACTCATGCAATAACACTGACTTTTCAGGTTTTTATTTAATTCCTTTATTGCGTTATTTTACATTTAAAATAACAGGAATAACAAAATGGATCCTGCTCCCTCATAACATAGAAAACATGGAAGTGGTGTGCGTTTAAACAGCAGAGGGCAGCACTACATTTTCAGCTGATAGATCAGTTCTGCATTCTGGTGATGTTATCTATGTTAAAGGCAAATCTTTCAGTAACATGCCATGATGATGAAGTCATATGGTTCGCTATATATATATATGTATATGTTATATATATTATATGCATATGGCTACATAGCAGTCGTGCTGTCCACCACCGAAAGAGCCAACAGTGGACACGTGAGCATCAGAACTGGACCACGGAGCAATGGAAGAAGGTGGCCTGGTCTTATGAATTAAGTTTTCTTTTACATCACGTGGATGGCCGCTTACCTGGGGAACACATGGCACCAGGATGCAATCCAATCGAGCATCTGAGGGATGTGCTGAACAAACAAGTCCGATCCATGGAGGCTCCACCTCGCAATTTACAGGACTTAAAGGATCTGCTGCTAACATCTTGGTGCCAGATACCACAGCACACCTTCAGGGGTCTAGTGGAGTCCATGGCTTGACGGGTTATATATATTAATAACTCTTTAGGGTCCAGTTCTCACTGTTAACTAGTTGCTTATAAGCATGCATATTACTAGGATATTGGCGTATTCTGCATGACCATATTCAACATCCCTTAATCCTACCCAATACCTAAACTTAACAACTACCTTACTAACTATTAATAAGCAGTAATTAGGAGTTTATTGAGGCATAAGTCATAGTTAATAGTGAGAATTGGATCCTAATCTAAAGTGTGACCAAAATATTTATGTATTATTATTTTGTCCATAGCTAACCACACATATTCATTGTCACATTTCCCTAAACTAAAATATTTCTTTTGTGTTATCCTTCATAGGCAAATCTGTTCAGTTGTTGAATACCAAAATAAAAAATGTAAGAGGAAGAGGAAATACAGGGAATAAAATGCGCAGATGGAAGTCTTTTAGTCATTCTGGCCCTCAGACACAGACAGCTGAACACTGGCCCCTGGAGATTTCACTTTTCTTCCACACAGCCAGCCTAGCTCTAACTGGCAGCTCTAAGGAAAATTCAGGCCTGTCCTTCATAAGAACTCATTGAAAACCCATCAATATTAACAGCACTAAATGTGGGCAGGAATTCAAGCCAAATACTGATGCCAAGACGACTGGGTCAGAGCATCTCCAAAATGGCAAGTCATGTGAAGCTTTCCTTGTATGCAGTGGCAAACATAGTTCAAGGGAGGACAACCAGTGAACCGGCTTCAGGATCATGATGAATCATATTTATTTTAGATCAGGTGGAAGGTCATGTGTGAGTATATTGTTTATATTGGAAAGAGATGGCAGCAGGATGCACTATGGCATGAAGGCATACTAAATGTTCAAATTAAACCAAATTGATTTTGATTAACTTGATGGATCATTTAACATGATTTAAACATGGCATTTTGGGAATTGTACAAGACAAATGGGCTTTATATAGTCTGGTTGATTGGAATGTTGTTCCGGGATCAGCAAAGATGTTGATCCAGGAACAACTTCGTGTTGTGTAAATCACATTCACCCAAATGTTCAAATATTATGAAAACATTCCTTTTCACAAACTATTTGAATGTACTGTATAATAAACTAATGGTTTGATAATCATTTTATAATTTAATCATTTTTGACAATGTTTTTAAAAACTAGAACATCATTCTGTAAATATATCCATCCGTTATACCGTTTTGCCTTAAGCTATTGACTCTCTTTACCGTTGAAGCTGTGCTGTTTGCCAGGCCTACATATATCTGCGTTACCTTTGATATCTGGTTCTGCAGAAACCATGAAGACACCAAAGAGCTTTATTATATTTTTTTTTGTTTTATTAGACAGGTGAGCAACTGTTTGGATACATTTATCAACGGAAATCTAATCATTGTTACATAACTTATTGTTTGAATCTCTTGTTTTACTTAAAGGGTTAGTTCACCTTAAAATGAAAATTCTGTCATTAATTACTCACCCTCATGACGTTCCAAACCCGTAAGACTTTTGTTCTTCTTCAGGAGGGAAATTAAGATATTTTTGATGACAGAATGCTTTCAGATTTCCTTCCATTGACTGCCTTTGTAACTTCCACTTTGACGCTTCAAAAACTTCATAAAGACATCGGAAAACTAACCCATATGAATCGTGGTTTAGTCCAAATTTTCTAAAGAGAATCGATCACTTGTTATGACGAACATATTTAATCTAGGCTTTTACTTGTATGTAAACATTGATCAGCGAACATAAGTAGAAGCTCAACCAAACCTGCTACATGCGCAAGAACAAACCTCTTCCAGAAGTATATACGTATACGATCTCTTTATGAAGTTTTTGAAGCATCAAAGTGGAAGTTGCAAAGGCTGTGACTGGAAGGAAATCTGACAGCATTCTGTCATCAAAAATATCTTAATTTGTCTTCCAAAGAAGAACAAAGGTCTTACAGGTGTGGAACGACATGAGGGTGAGTAATTAATGACAGAATGTTCATTTTGGGGTGAACTAACCCTTCAGTTGTCTTTCCACATAAAGGAACTCTCCCATGTTTGCACACATACACTGACTCAGCTAAATATATTGACACTGGCAAGTCAAATTTTCTTTTGCGCTGTGATAATTGTGTGATAGAGAAACAGACGTCATAGGTTACAACTAGAAGTTGTAAAAAAACGCACTCTATTCTGTCAGAATCAAACTTTGGCCTCAGCTGATGCACAATCAATGTTTATTACAAAACAGGTTGCTTCAGAGGTGTGTTTGTGATAGATCTGTGACATTTAATACCAGCATGAGAAAGTCCTTGACAAAAATACTTATTTTCAAAATACTTACTTAATTTTTACAGTATATATATTTTACACAAAGTAGCAAAATTGATGACACACCATTCAGAATCTCAGGATAATATAAAAAAGGCCACAGGTGATTATGTGCAATGGACTGTAACAATGGTGAATGAGCTGAAGGAGGTGGGAGACAGAGAGGAAGAGGAAGGGGCTAAAGAACATTTGTTATGAGCAACACTGTCCATGCTCTTATGCATGGGATGAACATGAGGGAAGCTAGCCAACAATTTCAGCCAAATGTGAGCTATTTTCAGAAATTTGCCATACAGGGTTTTTGTACTTTTTTAATTTAGATGAGAGAACCTTCATTGTTCTCCTGTGTACAGTAAATATTGTTTACATGCTGTACACCATTAAACTTATAACTGTCAAATTGATTTGGTGCCCCCAAATTGGTAATTGTTCTTATATGTTCTGTAATTTTGCAGAACTGAGAGGTGACTGCCTCACAGGCCAAAAATGCAAATATGGTCATTGCCAACAATGCAATCTGATTATGAGAAATTCAGAGAAGAATAACTGAAGATGAATGTACCTTCACTGTAAAAAGTGGTGACCTGCAATTGACACCTTAAAGAGCTTTTTCTACTTGATCTAACCCATGAAATTTGTTTTATTGGTATAAATTAATGTAGTTACCTTTCGAAGTGGAACTTCAATGCTGTGTTGACGGTATGGGGAATGACATCAGCATGAACAGTGTCTGAAGCATGTGCAAACACACACCAATACTCATTGGCAGATGGCAGTCCATGACGTCAAGTGGAGAACCTGTGCATATAAAAGGGTGCCTGAGTTACACGTCATGACCTTTTTTTGTCTTCAGGAGTCATTTGTTTGGAGAGCGTGGCAAGACAATGGAGAGCAATGGTAAGAGTTTCAAAGAGTGTGTACCTCTGTGTAAGCGTTATATTACACCTGAGGAAACACATGAACTCTGTGTTATCTGCCTGCATGTTCAGGTCTATAGGGGGCTGGATGCACTCACTTTGGCAAGTTTACAGTGAGGAAGCTCTGCTCATGCTTGTTCCTTTTTCAAAGGGAGAGGGACAAGCATCTGCACCCTACTGATTGGACCCTGCTGTTGCTGAGGCAGCAAAGCCATGCCAGACCACCTCGCAGCTTGTAGGCAAGGCTTATGCAGCAGTGGGTCAGGCTGGTGATGCCCTGCACACCATGCCGGTGTTGTATCCATACCAAGCTAACCTGCTGAAAGACTTGGACCAAGGGCAGGGATTGTCTCCTGCGCCGCACCACAGATTTGGCTCTCTGGGCCACCAGACAGATGGCTGCTATCATCGGTCATTCAGTGGTGGTCATGGAGAGACATCTGTGGCTGAAACTGTCGGGGATCAGAGAGAGAACCTTTCTTCTTGATGCCTTGATCTTGCCTTCTGGGCTCTTCGGCAACTCCATTAAAGGGTTAGTTCACCCAAAAATGAAAATAATGTCATTTATTACTCACCCTCATGTCGTTCTACACCCGTAAGGCCTTCGTTCATCTTCGGAACACAAATTAAGTTATTTTTGATGAAATCCTCTATAGACAGCAATGCCATTGAACTTCTTAAGATCCAGAAAGGTACTCAAAACATATTTAAAACAGTTAATGTGAGTTCAGTGGTTCAATCTTAATATTATAAAGCGACGAGAAAACTTTTTGTGATTTCAAAACACTGCTTCGAATCTTTTGTTTTGAATCAGTGAGCCAGGAGTTTTTGACTACAGGACTGGGTGGAATCCGGGGAGTGACTGATGAAGGAGGAGTGTGCATGGAGTATCCAGCAGAGCAGAGAGGCCAACGGACCAGGGCTACATCCACAGCCCCAAAGCGGAGCTGCTGGCTCGCAGGACTGAGATGGAGATGGGGGCTCGGCAGACCGGGGCGACAACAGAGGTAGTGAGGACAACGGAGAAGTCGAAGGGCAGGAGAAACCTAGTGGAGCCGAAGGGGTGGAGGGTCAAGGCGCAACTGTAGAACCGGAAGTCTGTGGTGCAAGCTGAGCGATGACTGACTGAGGCTGATCCAGAGGAATGAGGGAGCCAGGATGAGTCCAAGGGCTGGCGGACCATGGTGGAGTTGAGGTAGCGCAGAGCCAGAGCGGAGCTGAAGGGCTGACAGGCCGAGGTTGAGACATGGGCCTGAAGACCTGATGTGAAGCTGGGGACTCAAACTCAAGTCGAGCTGGTGGGCGAGAAGCCAGAGCCGAAGTGCTACACAGGAGCTGAACGACACCAGTGGCACTGACGGATCCAGGGAACTGGACAAAACCAGCGAAGGAGACGGGACCAGGAAATCGGGTGGGGACATCGGAGGAGGAAGATCTCCGGATGTGACCGGAGCATGCAGGCAGCTGGACGGGCTGGCAGAGAAGACTTTGACTTGAGGGTGGGGACTCAGGAGGGAAGTGGATCTGTGGACCACAGATCTATCAGGTAGTGATCCGCTTCTGGCTCTGAGCTGGACTGGGCAGCTTGCTTTGACTCAGGGAAAACCAAGGAAGCTGGTTCTGGCTTCTTCTCTGCCCTGCTGATGTTACACGGAGAGAATCGCCCTGCTGTATCCTCCACCACCAGTATTCCAACTGCGCCCTGTTCGCACAGGTGATGAGCCTCTGCAAAACTGTTAAGTCCATGTAAAAAACTCCTTCAGTTGGTTCTTCTGTCAGAGTTGTGGCTGTATTAAAGCGCACAATGACAACATGATGAATAAAGCAGACTTTAATAATAACCTAAGAAAACCTTTATTGTAATGAAGTTATATGGTCTGATCATGCCCAGAGATGAGATGCTGAGGGTGCAGAGGATGCTGATCAGTAGCAAGTGTGTTTGTATTAATTTTACTGTTCTGTAATAGACAGTATACAGTGTTTTGTTGCATACTGATTTCATACTCAGTTCTTTGGACTTTTAACTTCTCTTTTTGAAAGTGATTTCATCCACTGTAAGATCACATTACAGTACTGTAATAAAAGAAAAAACTTTTCTAAAAGCTCATTGTTGTATTTTAATGTACCTCCACCCTTCAATTTATGTTGTATAACAGACATTGACCTACAAAATGAACCGGATTCCCAGTAAGAGATTTTAATAATAGTGTTTTGAATTGATCTCACTGGTGTTCTCTAGGGAGTGGAGTAGTCTGTGTATTGGTTACATTTTGTGCATCAGCCAAAGTTTGATTCTGACAGAATAGAGTATGTTTTGACTGAAATATTTGATTTTGAAGTGGACATTTGAGGTGTGTGCAAGTTGGTATGCAGTTTTGTGTTTATAGTTGTAAAACAAACAAACAGACAAACAAAAAAACGGGTGAATTGTTTGATGTGTTAGCAATCGAGAAAAACTGTCATCTCAAAACAGATAATCCAGTTAAATTACTACTTGTCTTTCAACAGACCTCTGACACATACTAAGGAACTTATCTGTCTGGCATCCTGTTTCTTAAGAACAATAAATGTACAGTTCATCTGATGCTAGCTTCTGTAGTTTATAGTTTATAGCTGTTTGAATGTTGAAACACATATCCTGATACTGAGCAAAGACCATCACACCTAAATTTGAACTAAGCTTTGCTGCTCCTGGCAGAAAAACGGTTATTGTAAGGTAAATATTTAACATAAGGTTTGGAGATTTAATATTATTATTAGATTGATTATATTTATATTAGACAGGCCTATTAATCTTAGATAATATTTATAGTAGATTAAGGGAATTAGTACAAAAAAGGTTAGAATTGTTACTGTCAGAATCTATTACAGTTACTGTCCTAAACAAACAGGCCAAGAGCATTTCATTAATGCCAAAATTTTGAAAGGAAACCAAAGTAATGGCAGCACATTCTTAAAGGGAACCCCTGGTATTAAGACATGTATGGCTTAAAATAACGTAAATGATTTCTCTTACTGAAATATGTAGTAGAAAACCCATGAAAGATTTACGTTATTTAAAAAATCCATGACATATTTGGACAATAGGGGGAGTCATTTTGTTTAGGAGCACAGTGCGTTCTATGTCAATGACGTCAAATGGTTACCCTGACTAAACCTACCCTGTTATTATTTTTACCGCAACACAACTCTGAATATAATATATGATGCCACAATGTGCAGCTTTTGGTTGTAATTTTCAGTCGATGAGCCACAAGAATAGCGATGTAAGTCTTTACTGTTTGACAAGTGACAAGAGGAGAAAAGAATGGGAAGTTGTGAAGGCCGCGCCTGTCATGGAGACTGACGAAGATAAGCCTATAACACATCTCGATTGAGACAGACTGCCTCAAAGCTTGTGTGCGCTGCGATGCACAAGATATCTTTGACCGCATAAAACAGTAGCATCTTCTCAGCACGTTTAACTGTGTGTATGCATTCAGGTGACATATCAGATGATTTTTACACATCAATCATACAACAGTAGTTTGAATAGCCACAGAGACATTGCACATCTTCGATGTTTTCATCCTCACTAATTTTGCGCTTTGGCTCAAATTGAAAAGGCTGATTGGGTTTTAAAAGGAACCCAGCGGATATTAAGACTTGTATGTGTTACTAGATTACCGTTGCCCCAAAACATACAAATAAAAAGTATCAAAGGCATCAGGGCTAAAGTGAAGAGAACAAAGACACAGATCTTTAGGAAATTTTATTCGTCCACATTTTTCACAACTTCCCATTCTTTTCTCCTCTTATCGCTAGTAAAGCAGTAAAGACTTACATCACTTCTCTTGTGGCTCATCGACTGAAAATTACAACCAAAAGCTGCTGAGTTGTGTTACGGTAAAAATAACAACAGGGTAGTGTTAGTAGCTCACAGAGTGCAACCATTTGACGTCATCGACATAGAAAGCACTGTGCTCCTACACAAAATGAGGCCCCCCATTGTCTAAATATGTCATGGATTTTTTAAATAACGTAAATCTTTCACGGGTTTTCTGCTACATATTTCAGTAAGAGACATAATTTACGTTATATTAAGCCATACAAGTCGTAATACCCGGGGTTCCCGTTAAAAGATGAACAGCAAAAAGGAAGCTTAGAAAGCGGTCAACAAAGAAAGTGATTTATTTAAAGACTATGTAAAAAATGTTCATGTAAAATTCTTTCAGTTTCAGAGTGTTTTCTTATTTCTCATTGTACACATTTCTTTGTTTCTTGAAAAGTGGTAAATATTTTGGTATAACACCATGTCTACACCATACGCGAGTGGCACGATGCGACGCGACAAAAGCAAATAGAACCCATTGGAACAAAGTTCAAGTTCAGAGAGGAAGGAGGCGGGAACCGGTGAATGTTCAATGTAACTTTGATAATAATAAAATAAACAAACAACAAAATGAATGTAAAGCGGCAGCCCCTCACAAACGGCTGGCGCATAAACCAAAACAAAACAGCAACATAAAGTCCCAGGCCTGGTCCTCTCTCATCCTTCACTGTCGTCACTCCTTCTTTTATCCTTCTGGAGCTCCTCCATGGGATTCGAGACCGGTGTGGCACGCAGGTGACACCATTAACACTAGTGCCACCGGCCTCGCTCCATTCCCTTTCGAGAGTGGTTCTCTTGACATTGCGTCATTGATGACGTTATGGGATGGTGAAGTCGAAACTGGCTGACTTACTACAAGTAAGTTTACATTCGTGCTTTTGCGGTGGCAGGGCCACGACTTTGGAACACCCTGCCTTTAGAGATTAGGCTGGCCCCTTCCTTGTCTATTTTTAAGTCCCTGCTAAAAACTTTTTTATTTTCCTTAGTGTACTGATTACCGTGATATGTTAAACTTTTAATGGGTGGTTTTATATTTTCCTCTGATTTATTTTTGTGTATGTGTGATATTCTTGCTCTTCTGTAAAGCACTTTGGTCAGCCTGGGGGCTGTTGGAAATGTGCTATACAAATAAAATTGAACTTGAACTTGAAGTACCTTAAACGTTTGAGTGTGGCTGCTCCACCGGCTCCGCCACATTCCAGTCTGCCTCAGCCAGAGGACGAAAGCACTATGCAGTGTAGATGGAGAGCTGGTACAAAAGTGTGCCTGCCTTTGTCAAGCTCCTGTTCATATTTGTTCTCTAATTCCCTCGCCTGTTGCGAGCGAGAAAGTTTGTTGTTCAATGTCTTTGCCTTTAATTAATGCAAAAACAAACAAAACTTCTCAATATCAGAGCAACTTTCCTCCTCTGCCCTTAACACCTTCACACGTAATAAGCCTCAGGGTATGGAACTACCATACACGAAACATTTTTGTGTATTGTTCACATACAGTTCACAAAGTTCCCCGCCTTAGGGCAGTGAACAACTGTACATGAAGCACGGTTTCACATATACATGCAGTCAAGCTCAGACAAGCCCCTGTCACAAAATGGCGAACTTCCCTGTATACAGTGAAGAATTGTTCAATTCCTGTCAAACTGTGCACCTGTTAGCGAGCGATTCCGGGCATTTTATAATTAGTAATGAGAACACTCTGCAGTTTTGTCGCAGACCACCCCGCTTCAGTGATGTTATGATGTCTACTGTTCCACCACAAGATGTTCCATTCTTGTGCACAGAGATATACGTATTAGAGAAGTGTATGATAAAGCTGGTGCCTCCCGAGGATTGAGAGAGCGGCTTTTACAGCCGCTATTTTGTGTTGCACTGCAACCTTTCACTGTCACGTCACTCATTCAAAATGATTGAACAAAATCTCCTCTCTATTAGAGTGGTGCACGTCCCGTGCCCCTTGAATTGCAGGGCGGACTTTCTGTCAAGAGTCCATGGGTAGTGGAAACTGCATCCCAGGACAGTAGCCATAATCTGGGACACATTTGGAAAAGCGGAGGTGGATCTGTTTGCCTCAGAGGAGACACACTGACACAGTCCCCTCTGGGAGTGGACGCATTAGCTCACAGGTATGAAAAGTACGAAAGTATGCATTTCCTCCGGTGAAGCTACTACCCCTGGTACTACAGAAAATCAGTGGAGAGCAGGAGTCAGTGCTGCTAGTTGTGCCCAAATGGCGAGCGCAATTAAGAGGGCTGTCTTCAAAGAGAACAGACGTAAGTCCACTGTCTCCAATTGTTCAAACAGGGGTCCGGAGAGGACCATGCATGAGAACCAAAATCAAATCCCAAACAGGCATAGAGCGGCGAGGGGGGTTCAAACGGTTTGAGCCCCTCATAAACTTTTTGACTAGATCATGCAAGAGCAACCTTCTAGCTTCTTGAAAGCTGAATTAGGTGTCTGCCCATTATCTAGTATATATATGTCTAGTACATATATATATATATTTCTGTCATGACAAATCTCAGAGAGATTGGCATGGCAATGGATATGGCAATGTAATGTATTTGGTCTTGGAGGAATAGATCTGCTATGCTGCTGCTGCTCCTGCAGAGCAAGTACAGAGACTTGCTACTGCCAATACTTTCACAAACATTGCTGTGAGCACATAAGACATGCTGCTGCTGCTGCACATATAACATGCATTAAATAAACCCCGCAGCAGATCTATACAGGTGGAGCTAGGGAAGGTGTAGGGTTTCTGAAAGCACGCTGCAGAGTACTAACAGCAAACAATGCCAACACCTTTGTTGTGCACTCCTTAAAGGGATAGATCACCCAAAAATGAAAATTACCCTTTAATTTACTCACCCTCAAGCCATCCTAGGTGTATATGACTTTCTTCTTTCAGCCAAACACAATCAGAGTTATATTAAAAATATCCTTGCTCTTCCAAGCTTTATAATGTGAGTGAATGGAGGATGAGATTTTGAAGCCCAAAAAAGTGCATCCATCCATCATAAAACGTACTCCACGCAGCTTCAGGGGGTTAATAAAGGCCTTCTGAAGTGAATAGATGCATTTGTGTAAGACTAATAAGTTGCGGAAGTTAATGGTTTTTAGATGCAAATCAAATGCGTATGGCTGTCGTGCCGGAAGTTAAAACTTTATAAAGTAAAATAACGAGCGTCCAATGCGACAGCCATACGCATTCGACTTGCATCTAAAAAGCGTTAACTTCCATGACGTAGTACACAATGACATGACGTACTATGCATAAAAACAAAGGACATAGCATAGTACATCATGGCGTAGCGTAAAACGTCATGGCATTGTGTACTACATCGAGTATGTTTTATGATCAATGGATGCACTTTTTTGGGCTTCAAAATCTCATCCTCCAAGTCATATACACCTAGGATGGCTTTCATTTTTGGGTGAACTATCTCTTTAATAATCATGTTACATGACACACACACACACACACACTTATTACAATATTACTGCCCCCTGAATCTGTATGTTTCCATCCACGGCGCCACCATTGTTTTCGCAAGCGACGAGTAACACCTAACTCTAACCCTAACCCTAACCCAACACTCAAGAACGAGCTTGTGATATGTCTCAACTATGTAAACATTATCACTGATCTGTTAATGGCTATAACTGTAAACATTTGATTTTCCATAAACTCCTGGCATCTGAGCCACTAAGGACGCAGTGGTGTAATTTTATTTATGAAGGGAATGTGGCTAGATAAATTCATATAGCAGTACGTGTTAGTCATAAACACTAGAATGTTTCACACAATCGTCAGTAAAACACAGGATTTGCACGGAAATTTATTCTCAAAGATGGATCGATACCAACTGATCCAATTTCATATACAGTATATTTATTTTGTGATGTTTGCAAATTGTCTTCCTGAATGTGTTTAGCTAGCACGTTGTTAATGTACTGATAAATGTGGCTAAAGTTACCATTGTTTCTTACTGTATTCACAGAGACCAAAGCCATTTCGTTATTTTAATTTTTAACCTAAAAACGCATGTAGTCTGTATAATTCATAAACACATCTTCTTTTTTATTGAGTCTCTCCAACAGTGTGTAGCTTTAGCCACGTTAGCCGTGCAGCAGTCTATCAAAATAATTCAGAATCGAATTTTAGCAAACATCCACAAAATACAAGCCATATGTTATATGCTGCATCAAGAATAGCTTGTAATGATCCATTTTGTGAGTTATATTTGCTGTGTGAACTGTATTATTTATCCTCAATGTATTGGAATTGGAATGCATTTAAAGCAACCCACCCACAAAAATGGCATGTTTTTACTTACACTCAAATCGGGGCAAATTTGACAAGCTATAATAAATGATCTGTGGGGTATTTTGAACTGAAACTTCACAGACACCAGAGAATTATATTACGTCTTGTCAAAAGGAGCATTATAGGTCACCTTTAAATCTTCCTCACATGTCTTACATTGGAAAAATCAGCACAAGCCTATTTTTTAATGCAAAAAAGGAATAATAACAAAATAAATAACAAAGTGAACGGTTTAACAATTTGCACTGCAAGCCAATGAGTTTATAATTATGACAATACATTACAATAATATGGTAAGAAATACCAGTGTTCAATATCAAGCAGCACAACAAGCTGTTTTGTACAGCTAAAAATAACTGCAAGTGAATGACACCGAAAGCCAGACACATTCAATAACCAAATCGCCACGCCCGTCCAACTTATTTAGCAGTGCCAGGTGCAAATCATTCATAGTTTTTTTTTAGAACTCAACTGAATCTCAAAACATGTGTTTATTGCACTATTGCGGGGAGATGAGATTCCCAGTCTGTTCTGACTATTACAGCCGAGATCTAGACAGGTGGCATGTCTAACAAGAACAGGCCGTGGTTGTGATGTATGTAACTTTCAGTTAATTTCATCTGATTTGAAAGCCCATGTGTTCATACTAAATGAGCTTCTCCTGAATCTTCATACCCCATCAGATCCAATGGAAAATCTGTTAGCAGACAATGGAACAGCGTGTCTGTGGCCTGATTTTAAAACTGGCAGAAAACCGTGTGCTGTTGACACACTCTTCCTTCACAGCACTGTTCAAATTCAAAGAGAATTTGCATAATGCTTACACTCAAAATAAACCAAGCAGCACATTGGCTCCAGGCGTGGACACGACCAACCAGATTCTGTAATTGGTCCATTGAGAATTCAGCAGTGCACAGAGCCTTCAAAGCCACCAAGGGGACTGTGGGCACCAGCTGTACTGACCCATTTGGATGACAGCTTGCAGAAACAAAGCCCATTCTGGTAGAGCATTGTTAATGGGCTGTACATGGTGGGCTGCACAGGACAGCTGTGTGCCACTCTCCACAGAGCTTCCTTAATGTTGCCTACCTAAATATCCTGTTCTAGTTTCCTAATGAGCAGAAGTGTGTGTAGGTATACATTAGTTGTAAATTGAGTTACTGAGTTCAAGTAGTTAACTAAAAGAGATAGTTCACCCTAAATTGAAAATAATTTACTCAGCTTTATGTCCTTCCAAACTGTATGACTTTATTTTTTCAGTGAACATAAAAGATTAATGCACTCTTAAGATGTGCTTTCAATTTTAGAAGTTTTCCATTACATGGGAAACGTATGAACTGATTTGTACTTCATTTAATTTGAAAATATGTTGTGCCAGACATCAACAACAATGACTCATTCTTAACTGTCAGTCAGTTGCTGATGCTATGGTAGTGAATGCGGATATCTTCATATTTTCCAGAATCCATTTCACTAGAGGGTATAATAAGTAGTCTACTGTATGGAATCCCAAGTCTGCCAAAATTAAAAATAAATAAATACATAAATAAATATACAATGAAAATGTAAAAAAGCAAAAATAAATAAATAAGTATATAAATAAATATACATAGAAAAGCAAAAAAAGGGTCTGTAGGGTAATGAGGAGGGCGTGGTTTACCTCAGACATAGCAATCGAGCTCAGAGTAGGCGAGAGCGAAGCATTGAGTCACCTTGTGGTGTGCCTGAAATACAAGAAGCGTAGCCTACTGACGGTGATACTGGGATGAATGATTTGGATGGGTAGTATGATCAAAATCGTATAAGTAATATCACCCTAACTGTACTGTGTTACATGGATAGGCTACTCTTTATTTCGGACATGGCCGTAGAACATCGTTTTTAAAAAGCCGTTTAAACATATTTACTTCACGAACATGCAAAACAGTGATAACAGCATTTACTTGTTGTCTGCAGGGTTGTGTTCTTTTCTCTGCCTCGATGATGAAAGTTGTCATAGGAGATTTCGTCTCTTAGCCCCACTTTTTGCTTTTTGATGTCCGTTATCACAAAACCCACGATACACGACAAACACAGCTCTGATTACGGCATCCTCCATTCACCAGTTTTTAGCATTTGTAAATGCTGCACATAAAGATGTCGCTGTTGGCCGCTTCAGAGTTCCTATTCCCGGTGCAAATGCAACCAGAAACATGGCCCAGGGGAGAAATTAGAACTGTCCTAGTGCTAGTTCCTATTCGGTGTGAAAGCCCCTAATGTGTATTTCTTTCTTCAGCGGAAGGCAAAAGAAAATATTTTGAAAGTCAGTAAGGTCCAAAACAACATTGAACTCCATTGACTTATAATGAAAAAAAAGAAATGCATACAAGTTTCGAATTACATGAGGGTGAGTAAACGATGATTCATTTTTGGCTGAGCTATTCCTTTAAGCATACATTTTACTTAATGACCCTAAGAACATTTAAGAGGAAGTAAAACACTCTGTGTTTATTATGGAGCATGCAGGGACTGAGATGATGAAAAAAACAAGATCTAATCAGAGATGAGGGTGATTTAGTTGATTTAGATTAGACTACTACCACAGTGCACATGCGTAGATATGTCTATAATTTCAAGTTGACATTTCAACAGCCTAGTTCCAAATGGTATGAGACATGGTCCACTGGCACTTTCAGTTTGAAACAAAACAAAGCACTCAGGCTTTAACAGCCAGTATCACGTGAAGTGTGCCAGTGCTCCCCTAGGTCCTATAGAGAGAAGCCCTGAAAACGGCAGATCACAGATAAAAATGATAAAAAATTATAAATGTTTCATTGTGAAGTAAACAAAAAAATCTGTCTCTAATCAATACATCTATAGAGAATACACAAAAACTAATAATATTTTTAAAGTATAAAAAAAATTATAATTTTTTGTTTGTAATAAATAAATCACTATGGAATTCTGGGCTCTTGAGAGCTAATGAACATTTATACACTTCGCTGTGTTTTGTGCTTTCATTCAAACACATCCCCTTTCATTTATTTTTGGATTATCCTTTCATAAACAACTGGTTGCAATATCACTCCCCTTCACAGCATGTGAACCCTAACATTTTTGACAACAATTTTGATCATTGTTTATATTCTTAACACCTTTTTAAATTGTATTGTTTTCTGAAATTTTAAATACTTTACAACATTTCTTTAGGAATTCGGTGCTGAAATAAATGACATATTCTAAAGCTAACAGCTAATAGATAATATGCAAATTGGTGATGGCACATGCCTGAAGCATCAATCTGAAAATTTTTACCAATAAACTAAATCTTTGCTATGGGCAGTCGAAACATCTGCCATCGAACTCTCTTGCAAAGTGGCAGTGAAGAGTGATGTACAGTGTAACTTAAATAGGAGGCACAGTTCAACAGACATTGAGAGCAGTTTAATGGGCATTTAGTATTGAACCTGAACTTATTTTTGTTATACCTGGGAAGGGCACAGGAGTAAACCTGTTAAGATTAGCCTTAATTAGACCTGTTAGGCCCATTTAGTTTTATGCAACAAAAAAAAAATTACTTCACTAACCTACTAGTAAAAACAGAGTACATTTTTACTCGGTTACAAAATTTCATTTATTTCAAATGACAACATACATATTTTGCAGGTCATTATAATGCTTAAAAAGACTAGAAAGAACAGAAAATGCATCAACATAAATGCAATTATAATGAAAACCCATTCAAGATAGCTGAAACTTATTTCTAGGTAGAGGAATTTCTCTGGGTGTAGTTTGTTTGTCTAGTCAACGATGCTTTAAATGATTATGTCCCAACCTATCCCTTTCATGTCCCTTCCTTGTGTTTTTGCACAAAGATGAAGCAGAAGTAAGCAGATTTATTTGGGAGAGTATTGAAAGATTGGATGCATACTGTCCATTCCATATAGTATGTAAGATAAGACAATGATTGCTTCACAAATTATATTAAAAATAGTATGCCGGATGATGTGTCCGGATACCATTACATCCATTTTTATACCATTTTTTCCCCCCAGCCAATACTGCCAACAATCTCTTCCACAATAAAAGAGGAGTTTCTCATTATTCTCTTCTGCCTCTTTAGAAAGTTTAAAAATAGCACCTAAAAGTAAAAATAAAGAAATAATGAATTTAAAGGTATAGCTAGATACTGTCAGGGCATACCAGACTCAAGAGATGTTAGTTTTGAACCCAATGGCAGGTATTTATTGAAAAGCACTTCAAAGACAACGGCAACAGGTGAGTATATAAATGATAGACAGTTCAACTGTCTGAAAATGGCAGAATGATGATTTTGGTACTGGTGTTACTCAGATGCAGAGCAGTACACATGCAGAGGAGCAGACGATGAGATCAGGTAGGTAATATAATCTTCAGGAAGGTTTGCAGGTAGTGAGTCGCTGAGATGTTGAGTGAGTGAAGGTGTGTGCTTTTGTACTGCTCTGAGTGGGAAGTTGATCAGGAACAGGTGCGGGTGATAAAGTGCTCCGGGGGATTGTGAGGTGTGTGTATGTGTGTGTACGAAGGGAGAGCCTGGTGTGACCATGACAGATTACTCATGCACAAATAATACATGACAATGGGTAAGTGATATCAATAGAGACCTCCACTATTAAATGATGTGGCAGTAGGCAATGTCGCAACACTGGTGTTCTGTCTACATACACAAGCATAGGCACCTTTCAATCCTCTGTGAAGCACAGAGTTTTATGAAACAGCAGCACACTAGTTCAAATGGGACCTATAATGCCCCTTACAGGAGATGTAATATAAGTCTCTGGTATTCTGAGCTGCAGTTTCAGCTCAAAATACCCCACAGATCATTTATTATAGCTTGTCAAATTTGCCCCTATTTGGGTGTGAGCAAAAACAAGCCTTTTTGTGTGTGTGTCCCTTTAAATGCAAATGAGCTGCTGCTCCCAGCCGCTTTCCAGAAGAGGGCGGAGCTTTAGTCAAGTCAAGTCAAGTCATCTTCATTTATGTAGCGTTTTTCACAATACATATAGTTTCAAAGCAGCTTCACAGTGACAATAGGAAAATTCTTATCGAGCTAAAGTTGGTTTTTGATTGAATCACTTCCGTTGTAAGAATAATTACTTTAGGGGCCGCCTAAATGACACCTTTCCTACAGAAAACCGAATACCTTTAATGCATTCTTGCTGTTAATTTACGTGTTTAGTCTATAGGTTTGCGTGTTTGAGTGTGTATGTGCGCAAAAGCTTGGTCTTTTTAAAAAAAGTGATATTTGCCAAATTACTTTACTGGTCTGCATAATACAGAAAAATTTGTTGTGTCCATAGATCTATGCGAACTGGAATAATTTTGATAACGTTTTATCTATACATAGGGAAAGGAAAGGGAAATGGGCCTTCGCAGGGGATAGATTAGATGAAACGTCAGGGCTGCGTTATCATCATGATGCTGGTCCTTCATCTCATCTGGATACGGCCTGGATCTGGCAGGCTGCGGCAAACCTCGGGATAAACAGAGAGAGACTAATATTAGCGTAGACGCCATTCTTCTTATGATGTAGTGAGTACATCAGGTGTTATGGGAAATGTTCCCGGTTCCGGCTGACCTAATCTATGCAGCCTAACAATTTACATGATTTGAATTATAGAAGTAGATAATGGTTTATGTGTATGCAAGTTTAAACAGATGTGTTTTTAGTCTAGACTTAAACTGACAGAGTGTGTCTGCTTCCCGAACAGTGATTGGAAGACTGTTCCAAAGTTTAAGTGCTAAGTAGGAAAAGGATCTACTTTTTTGATTTTGATATTCTAGGTATTATCAACTGTCCAGAATTCTGAGATCGCAATAGACGTGAAGGACTATAATGCATTAAGAGCTCGCTCAGGTGCTGGGGAGCTAAACCATTTAGTGCTTTATAGGTAAGTAGCAAGATTTTAAAATCTATACGATGTTTAATAGGGAGCAAATGCAGTGTTGACAGAACCGGACTAATATGGTCATACTTCCTGGTTCTAGTAAGAACTCTAGCTGCTGCGTTTTGGACCAGCTGTAGTTTATTTATCAAGCGAGCAGAACAACCACCCAGTAGAGCGTTACAGTAATCTAGCCTTGAGGTCATGAAAGCATGAACTAACTGTTCCGCATTTTTCATTGAGAGCATATGTCGTAGTTTAGATATATTTTTAAGATGGAAGAATGCGGTTTTACAGATGCTAGTAACATGGCCTTCAAATGAAAGATTGGTATCAAAGAGCACACCCAGGTTCCTAACTGATTCCTTCCTAAGTTATTACGTGAAGAAGTTTTTGGTCCAAAAATTCTAATCTCTGTTTTTTTCTGAATTTAGTAGTAAGAAATTACTGGTTATCCAATTTTTTATATCAGCTATACATTCTGTTAATTTATCGAATTGGTAAGTTTCGTCAGGGCGCGGAGAAATATAGAGCTGAGTATATCATCAGCGTAACAGTGAAAACGCCATGCTTCCTAATGATATCTCCCAAGGGTAGCATGTACAGAGTGAAAAGCAACGGTCCTAGTACTTTAAAAGCTCGCACTTCATCTGCTCAGCAACAACAAAGCTGGAGAATCTCACGCAGCCAAAATGATCGACACTGATGGAGAGACTCAGGAAGAAGTTACAACTTTTAGAATGAAACTTGATGTTTCTGAATGGTTAGTGTATAAATTTATGTAGTTGCTGTGGAGTTGATTCAACTCTTCCACTAGCATGTGCCGTCATGTTAATCTTTTGTGCAAATCCAGCGTTAAATTGACCCTCGTTTGTGAAGCAGTCCGGCGGAAAATGACGGCATGACAACAACACTCTACAACAACAACTCTTCCTCTTCTCTAAAGCAGCCCAACATGGCCACACCCCCTTTGTTGCATGTTCTCAGGGGCGGGGTTTATGTACATTTTGGGGTTTGTGATGTCACTAACCCAGGAAGAAGCTCTTTGTAGTCCCTACCAGCCATTTGTTGTAGTCCTTAAAAAGTGATTTCTGTAAAAGAAAATATCTCCCTTCGCATTGAACTTTGAGTGTCTTAACTTTGCAGATGTTGTTTATGCTCAAAGAGCAACATTACACACTAACTAAAGTTAAAAAAGTTAAATCATAATCAATGACCCCTTTAATATAATAGGATTGTAGAGAATCAGCACTATTTTTATTGTAACACTTCGTATGCTGAGGAATTCATCCTTCAGTCGACATTTACTTCTCGATATATAATCGCTTTCAAGAGCATTCTAACTTGTGAACAGCAAAGTCATATTATAGATCATGAAAGATTTTTTCTGAAATAATATCTGTAAAAAAACAACAACTTTAATCGTTATACTACAGTGGTTACCACAATTGTGTTTCCCTTATAGAGCTAAACCAGGTATTTGCTTAAAAGGTAAACGATGGCTAATCACTACCTTATTTTTAATAGTAGTTGGTCTTCTGAAATAAATACCAAGTTCTGTAATGAAATTCTAAGACTGCGTCCGAAATCACATACTTAGGTACATATTTTGAATAAGTACTTACTTTGCAACCGCTAAAAAAGTATGTTCTATATACAGTCAAACCAAAAATTATTCAGACATTTTTGATATATTTTACTAGTGCAGGACACTACAGTTCATTTATGTAAGAGATGATAGCAAAAAAAAGTAAACTGTGACATATTATACCCAAAAATTCTTTACAGTGGACTACCAGTAAAATTTATAAAAATTTGGAACCAAAAATTATTCAGACACTTTGACCTGTCATGTTGCTTAAGTGTTATCTGACATAATTAAGATTAATTTTTTTCTGACACAGTTTAACTCTGAGATCTTGTCATATTTTATTACCATTTTTTAAACTATAGTGAATAAACTGAATGAAATGTTCAAGGTGTCTGAATAAATTTAGTTTTGACTGTAATAGAAATGTGTGTGGTATGATATGAATGTAATCCAGACATACTACATTCGGCATGACATTTTCATACCAGCGTCACTCACTGCCATTCACAGAATCCTCTCCTGTGGCCTCATGGGATATAGAAAAGTGTCCATCATATGCACACTTCAGAATCTTGCGGGAAATTAAACTACCTAAATTATTTCATTGTTAGCTAACTGCATGATTATATATCTGAAACCACATACACTGGACAGTCACCTCCGATACCAGATTCTCTAAATTGTAATGCTGACACGCTTTCTCTGTAAAGCTGCTTTGAAACGATATGTGAAAAGCGCTATACAAATAAATGTGAACTGAATTGAACTCAAGATGCAAACTGATTGTGCTTGAACATTTTACTTTAGCTGTTTACTTCAGATCTTTAGAAATGCTGAAAGTCCCTTATTGTGCATTTTTAAAATTACTTCCAGATCATAGTGACATTCGAACAATTATAATTTTGAAATGTAAAAATATTTTATCCATATCTTTTGGCATGAAGTGTTATGATTATTTTTAAATTGTGATAAATAAATAAATTGATTTTTTTCATATAAAGTTTGATCCCTATGGGATGGGAAATGAGCCTATGCCATTAAAAAAAAACACAACATATAAAGAAATATATAATGTACCAAAAGTACATAGTAAAAGTGCACCGTTTTACCTGACCCCACCTTCAAATGCACACATCAATCAATCAATCAATCAAGCAAGCAATCAGTCAATAAACGAACCAGTGTGTGAAGAGCTTTTTATAATATTTGCAAAGCTATAGTAATTTTAAACCATTAAGTCAGTGACGTTCCCTCCAAGAAGCGCGCGTCCCCGATGATGTAAACGCACTGAACAATAGTGAGCATCAGACCGGACACGCTGGGAAAGACATCGCGCGCTGTGGCACTGGATACTCTGCATTTTGAGCAAAAGAAATGGCGTGGGAAAACACACTGGGCTGATTCGGTAGTCGTCTTTCTTTAGTTCTCTGCACTCATCAGATCTGGTCCCAGAGTTCTGCGAGCTGAAGTGGAGCGTGACTTGAGACAATAACATCCTGGTTGCGCAGGCAATAGCGATCTGACAAAGATGAAAGTAATGACAGAGAGAACGGCTCTGGTCCAGTTCTCTGGCGTGGAAACGGCACAATGGATTAACGTTTTAGTGTAGTAAATGCTCACACTTGGACATTTGTGACTGTTTAGTTTCGTTGAATAGAAACGGAGCGGCGCGAGGGGAATGCAGCCGCGCGACTCGAACTGTCTTCAGCTGCAGTAAGTGCACACTACTGCTTCCTTCCAACAGACTCGTGGTTGTAGAATTTATGTATGCCAGATTATTGTATTCAGAACTTTGCTTTTATGTCTTAAGTCTTTATGTGTAATCAGGCTTTTTAAATTAAAACTAGTTTAGTTTTAATCTGAATGTGTAATTATTCAGGTACAAATGTGCAGTGGAGTTTCATGTACTTTCACATTGTCATTGAAATGACTGGTATTTAAATAGTAATCCAGCAGGTGTCATGCAGTGTGAACTGAAACTGCATGAATCCTGCTGGATTACTATTTAAATTAAAATTACTATCTAAATTAAAATGATTAAAATTACTATTTGCTGTCTGAGGACCTGCTGTCTGTTTGAATTGCTTTACAGGAAAAGAACTGCATCTAGAAACCACCATCCATGTACAAAGTTCAAAGGAACTGCTATTTTTATTTTCAAGTCACCTCTTCACTCTACATGTGGATTTAAAAGATTAGACATGTCAAAGTATATCCCTAGACCTTGACTGCATCTGGTTCTACATACTTGGGTAAAGTTGGTTTTATATATTCGCACATTCGGACTTCTGATGAATTCAGACTTTCCTATAAATGTGCAATAAATTAATGTTTGCGAATTTTAAGCAGCGACATATTGACAACCAACGATTGTCAATTTACAACATTTTTCACAGTCGATCAAAATAGGCAAGTATTGTTTTAATGGCATATTTACTTGTGAATGTCCAATGTAGTGTGATTAACAAGACTATAGAATACGGATGTCCGAATGTGCTGTCCTAGACATCACATAAACACCATTAGCCATTACATGGGTCATTGATGAATAAGGTTTTTAAAAGTGTATACATAATGGAGATATAATTTATTTTGAAAATGTATTAAGTGTTAACAATAAGATTATGTGGTTTTTATAATCAATTAACACCGCTTTTGTCATTTTTTTACAATATGGACAAAATTTGTCACCAAAGAAGTCATTCAGTTTAACCAAAATTTGTTTTTACCGAATGACACTTTTGGTTATACCGAATGACGATATTTTCAAACAATGCTAACAGGCTGATATCTAGCTAGCTAGCAAAAGGACAATCAAACATTTTATATTTAATACAAGTTTTTAAAATATTACAACATTTTCCATGTTTTATAGCGGTTATACCGAATGACCTGATGTTTCGGGACATGCGTATGAGCAAGAGAAAACGTGAATTTTTCAGATAGTTAAAAGAGAGTTAGTTACTTTGCTTCACGACCATGTGGTCCTTTTGCAGGAGTCTGAATGATGTCACATCCTGTCACTTGATATTGACCACATGACTTGATCCAAAATGGTCCCTTTATATTGGTTGCTCCGAATGACATCAATGAAATTAATTTTTCCGGACATTCTTTCTCATAACAAAGCAACGACTTCTACACATAATTTTAATACCATTTTGCACTATGTTGATAAATGATGTAATAAAATCATGCCAGAAAAAAAAAAAAACACATTTATTACATTTTTAGATATTTTAATCACAAATGAAATGGCTGTTTTGGCCTTTGGACGGTTAAACCGAATGACCTTTTGACACTTCAAAATCTTTAAAATACCTTTATATGTAGCAAAATATAATTAATACCTTTTGGATTCAATAAAAGAGATCTAGTTGTACTACCTCACATACTTTATTTTTTATTATTATTAAGGCCTTTGGACAAAAAATTACCCGTCATGTCATTGACCCACATACTGATAATCAACCAGTTTATTTTTGCCTCAACAATCATATATATATATATGTTGATTGATTGTTGGCAGTGAGTACAACATGTATTTGGTGTCTCACACAAGAGTTGAGGATGATTGTCTAGATGCTGGCAGATTGTGCCTGGCTATGTTTAGTATGTTTAGTATGTTTAGTATGTTTTTAGTATGTTTAGTATGTTTAGTATGTTTAGTATTCTAGGGGGGCAGTCGTGGCCTAATGGATAGAGAGTCGGATTTGTAACCCAAAGGTCATGGGTTCGAGTCTCAGGTCCGGCAGGGATTGTCGGTGAGGGGAGTGAATGTCCAGCGCTCTCCCCACCCTCAATACCACGACTGAGGTGAGACCCTTGAGCAAGGCACCGTACCCCCAACTGCTCCCCGGGCGCCACAGCAATGGCTGCCCACTGCTCTGGGTGTGTGTTCACGGTGTGTGTGTGTTCACTGCTGTGTGTGTGCACTTGGATGGGTTAAATGCAGAGCACAAATTCCGAGTATGGGTCACCATACTTGGCCACATGTCACTTCACTTTCACTTCACTATCCTAGTTTTGGTTAGACTATTGGATCAGTTGTCTGGGTGCAGAAAGAGCAAAAAGAACCAAAGACCATACCTCCATCATAGCAATAATAATAAGCAATTTGTGTTCCCATTTTCTGCATATATTTATGCATTGTTTATTTGTTCCTCATTTCAAGAGCACTTGTTTTGTTCCTCTGCCATCAAAATTTGCCCTTATTCTGTCTCCATTCGTTAATTTTTCTTTTGGCATAGATCTGTCACACA